>JARQOD010000005.1:299958521-299997337 GCA_033576555.1 Oophaga sylvatica
GGACCATGCACATCAGGATTGGGGGGTGAGCGGACCATGCACATCAGGATTGGGGGGTGAGGGGACCATGCACATCAGGATTGGGGGGTGAGGGGACCATGCACATCAGGATTGGGGGGTGAGGGGACCATGCACATCAGGATTGGGGGGTGAGGGGACCATGCACATCAGGATTGGGGGGTAAGGGGACCATGCACATCAGGATTGGGGGTGAGCGGACCATGCACATCAGGGTTGGGGGGTGAGAGGACCATGCACATCAGGGTTGGGGGGTGAGGGGACCATGCACATCAGGATTGGGGGGTGAGGGGACCATGCACATCAGGATTGGGGGGTGAGAGGACCATGCACATCAGGATTGGGGGGTGAGGGGACCATGTACATCAGGATTGGGGGGTGAGCGGACCATGCACATCAGGATTGGGCGATGAGGGGACCATTCATACCAGGATTGGGGGGTGAGGGGACCATTCATACCAGGATTGGGGGGTGAGGGGACCATTCATACCAGAATTGGGGGTGACGAGACCATTCATACCAGAATTGGGGGGTGAGGGGACCATGCATTCCAGGATTGGGCAGGAGGTGACCTTGCATACCAGGATGAGGAATGGGGTGCCATGCATAGTAGATTTGGGTGGGGGTGAGGGGACCATACATACCAGGATAGGGATGAGGGGTGCCATGCATACCAGAATAGGAGGGGGGAAGCACATACCAGAACGGGAGACCATGTACCTATAAAAATGCTTGCCACCCGGGCGTAGAACGGGTTCATCACTAGTATATATATATATATATATATATATATATATATATATATATATATATATATAAATATACAGTATATATATATGTCAGTGACACACATATATATATATATACTGTATATGTATTTATATTGCATAGAGAGATAGATAGAAGGAAAAGCCGATAATTCATCTGCCGTGTTGTCTAAAATCACTGCAGGAGCCGACAGGATAGAAGAGATGGATTACATATAGTAAATACAAATAGAGTAGCTAGATATATAGATGTCAGTGACATACAATTAGAAAAATGTGTGTACAAATTACTGTACATGTATTTAATTAATAACATTTTATTTTTCTGAATAAAATGGCGTGGGCCCCCGCATATTTTCGGAACCAGCAGAGGGAATGCCGATGACTGGGGCAGATGTTTATAGCATGGAAAGGGGTAATACACATGGAGCTTCCCAGGCTATTAATTTCAGTTCACAACTGTATACTTATCCTTTACTGGCAATTAAAATGGGGGACCCCAAAAAAATGACATGGTGTCCCCCTATAATTATAACCAGCAAAGGCTATGCAGACGGCTGTGGGCTGATATTAATAGCCTAGGAAGGGGCCATGGATACTGGTCCCTGGCTAAAAATATCAGCTCTCAGCCACCCCAGAAAAGGCGCATCTCTAAGATGTGCCAATTCTGGCACTCAGCCTTGCTCTTCCCACTTGCCCTGTAGCGGTGGCAAGTGGGGTAATAGTTTGGGGGTTGATGTCACCTTTTGTATTGTCTGGTGACATCAAGCTCCAAAGTTAGTAATGGAGAGGTGTCAATAAGTCGCCCCATTACTAACCCCATAATCACATTGTAAGAAAACACAGACACCCAGAAAAAAGTACTTTAATTGAAAGAAAGACACAGACTCCTTTAATTATCTCAATTAAACCATACTTACGACCTCGCCTAATACCACCAAAGCCCTTGATCTCCTGTAATAAAACTAAAATAAAAAACAACAATATACCATACTTGTCCATCGTTCTGTCCCACGTCGTTATTCATGTCTGGGGAGAATTAGTTTTCAACCTAGATGGTGCCAAGATGCAACCGTCCAGGCTGAGAACCACTGGCAAATGAGATGCAGCGAGCACAGCCTCAGTAACATCACTGAGACTGCGCTCCCAGCTGGGTTGAACTGCGGTGACCTCTGGACCATGGGAAAATGCCAGGCTATAAACATCTGCCCCAGTCATTGGCTTTCCCTCTGCTGGTTACAAAAATTGCATGGGAGACCACGGCATTTTTTTCCAAAAAATTATCTTTTATTAATTAAATACATGAATTACTGGCTTTTCTTCTATGTATATCTCTATGTAATATACATATATATATATATATATATGTATATATATATACATATATATATGTGTGTGTGTGTGTGTTAACTGACATACATATATATACACTGCTCAAAAAAATAAAGGGAACACTCAAATAACACATCCTAGATCTGAATTAAATATTCTTATTGAATACTTTGTTCTGTACAAAGTTGAATGTGCTGACAGCAAAATCACACAAAAATCATCAATGGAAATCAAATTTATTAACCAATGGAGGCCTGGATTTGGAGTCACCCACAAAATTAAAGTGGAAGGTGATGTCCTTAAAACAAGTCAATATGATGCTCAGTAGTGTGTGTGGCCTCCACGTGCCTGTATGATCTCCCTGTGCCTGTATGACCTCCCTACAATGCCTGGTCATTCTCCTGATGAGGCGGCGGATGGTCTCCTGAGGGATCTCCTCCCAGACCTGGACTAAAGCATCCGCCAACTCCTGGACAGTCTGTGGTGCAACATGACGTTGGTGGATGGAGCGAGACATGATGTTCCAGATGTGCTCAATCGGATTCAGGTCTGGGGAACGGGCAGGCCAGTCCATAGATTCAATGCCTTCATCTTGCAGGAACTGCTGACACACTCCAGCCACATGAGGTCTGGCATTGTCCTGCATTAGGAGGAACCCAGGGCCTACCACACCTGCAAGGGGTCTGAGGATCTCATCTCAGTACCTAATGGCAGTCAGGCTACCTCTGGTGAGCACATGCAAGGCTGTGCGGCCCTCTAAAGAAATGACACTCCACAACATTACTGACCCACTGCCAAACCGTTCATGCTGAAGGATGTTGCAGGCAGCAGGTCATTCTCCACAGCATCTCCAGACTCTGTCACGTCTGTCACATGTGCTCAGTGTAAACCTGCTTTCATCTGTGAAGAGCACAGGGCGCCAGTGGCGAATTTGCCAATCCTGGTGTTCTGTGGCAAATGACAAGCATCCTGCATGTTGTTGAGCTGTGAGCACAACCCCCATCTGTGGACATCGGGCTCTCAGACCATCCTCATGGAGTCGGTTTCTAACCATTTGTGCAGACTCATGCACATTTGTGGCCTGTTGGAGGTCATTTTGCAGGGCTCTGGCAGTGCTCCTCCTGTTCCTCTTTGCACTAAGGCAGGGTTAGCAGTCCTGCTGCTGGGTTCTTGCCCTCCTACGGCCCCCTCCACAACTCTTGGTGTACTGGCCTGTCTCCTGGTAATGCATCCAGCTTCCGCTTCGAACACTACGCTGACTAACACAGCAAATCTTCTTTCCACAGCTCGCATTGATGTGCCATTCTGAATGAGCTGCACTACCTGAGCCACTTGTGTGGGTTGTAGAGTCCGTCTCATGCTACCACGAGTGTGAAAGCACAACCAACATTCAAAAGCAACCAAAACATCAGCCAGAAAGCATTGGTACTGAGATGTGGTCTGTGGTCCCCACCTGCAGAACCACTCCTTTATTGAGTGTGTCTTGATAATTGCCAATAATTTCCATCTGTTGTCTATTCCATTTGCACAACAGCATGTGAAATTGTTTGTCAATCAGCGTTGCTTCCTAAGTGGACAATTTGATTTCACAGAAGTTTGATTTACTTGGAGTTATATTCTGTTCTTTAAGTGTTCCCTTTATTTTTTAGCAATATATATATATATATATATATATATATATATATATATATACACACACACATCTATTCTATGTGTATATATCTATTCTATCTATTCTATTCTAACTTGTCACTCTGTGATTATACTGTACGCGGCAGATGATTTGCCGGCTTTTCTTGTATTTATCTATGCAATATAAATACACAGTGCTAGACAGTCTGAATACATGTGGGGATTGCCTGTTTGTTAAAAATTCCACACATGTATTCAGACTGTCGAGCAGCCGCAAATCATGCAGCTGCATCAACAAACACTAAATTTCCGAACACGCCAAATACTCGGAGATCACCCGAACATGCTCGGGAAAACCCAAGCAATGAGTGTTCTTGCTCATCACTAGTGGCCATACATTTAAGGTGATCACCACACATCTAGATACATTCCTTAGGCCGGGATCACACATGTTAGGAATACGGCTGAGTCTCTCATGTTAATACCCGGCACTGCCGCCCACCTCGGAGTGGAGAGTGCGGCCGCATAGCAATACATGGAGCTGCATGCTCCGCTCCCGAGGCCGACGGCATTGCCTGGTATTAACATGTGAGACTCGGCCATATTCCTCGCATGTGTGATCCCGGCCTTAAGGGGTCTTGTTTCCAAAATGGTATCACTTGTTGGGAATTTCCACTGTTTAGGCACATTAGGGTCTCTCCAAACGCAACATGGCGTCCGCTAATTATACCAGCAAATTTTTCATTCAAAAAGTCAAATGATGCTACTTCCCTTCCGAGACATGCCGTGCGCCCAAATAGTGTATTTACCCCACATATGGGGTATCGGCGTACTCAAGAGAAACTGCACAACACATTTTAGGTTCCATTTTCTCCTGTTCCCCCTGTGAAAAAAAAAAATTGGAGCTAAAAGTACATTTTTGTGTGTAAAATTTTTTATTTTCACAGCTCTACGTTTAAACTTCTGTAAAACACCTGGGGGTTCAAGGTGCTCACCACACATCTAGATATATTCCTTAAGGGGTCCAGTTTCCAAAATGGGTCCATTTTCTTCTGTTAACCTTGTGAGAATAACAAATTTGGGGCTAAAGTAAAATTTTTGTGAAAAAAAGTTGAATATTCATTTTTTTCTTTCAGATTGCTTTAGTTCCTGTGAAGCACCGGAAAGGTTAATAAACTTCATGAATGTGGTTTTGAGCACCTTGAGGGGTGCAGTCAGTTTTTAGAATGGTGTCACTTTTGGGTATTTACAGTCATAAAGGCTCCCCAAAGTCACTTCAAATGTGAGGTGTTCCATAAAGAATGGTTTTGTAAATGTTGTTAGACAAATTAGAAATCGCAAAAAAGAAATTATGTTTCCAATATTGTGCTAATGTTTAGTAAATGTGTGGAAAATGTTATTTATTAACTATTTTGTGTGACATAAGGGCACGAAAAATAAAAGTTTGAAAATTGCAAAATTTTGAAATTTTTGCCAATTTTTTTTTCATAAATAAACCCAAGTCATATAGAAGAAATTTTACCATTATCATGAAGTACAATATGGCACGAAAAAAAAATCTCAGACTCAACGGGATACGTTGAAACGTTCCAGAGTTATAAAGTGACAGTGGTCAGAATCTGGCTTGGTCATTAAGTTCAAAATTGGTTTGGTCACTAAGGGGTTAAAGTTCATTATTGCCTCAGATTCTGCATTGAAAATCCCTGAAATAAATCTATACTGGATTACAATGGGGCTAAACTGCAGGTGTCTCTACATGTTTATGTGGGGAAAACCTACCCCAGAGCTTCTGACAGGTTTGTTAACAAATGATTCTAGCAGCAGCTCTTTCAGGGAGAACACAGGAATGCTCGGCTGAACCGAGAGTTCCTGTATATGGGGCAGACGGAGAGATGACTTTCCTTTTCTGTTCCTTTACATTTAGATTGATCTTCAGATCAACATAGCTGTACCTCTGCCCCACCCTGACATTTCCTCTTCTCTTTCCACATCTTCCGCCTGGGGAAACTGGACTTTTTCCCCCTTTTCTTCCCTATCACTTCCCTGTTATACAAACATTAAATAATTGCGTCCAGTTGGCAGAGATCCCTTGCACGGCGTCCTTGCTTTTTTAAGCAACATGCTACTATTTAAATCCATCTTAAATCTAGATGGGATGACTGTTCTTTTTTCATTTTGCCTCTTTTCTGTTATGATGTCGCTATTTATAAATAAATCTGATCTGCAATGGATTCACTTTTCTATGCTTGGCTTCACTTCAGTAAGAATCTCAAGGATTCTACTAGTCACATAAAGAAAGTGAAGTTCTCACAGCAACAATAGAAAGAATGGAATTGCTAGAGAAAGTCTTTTGTCTTGAACCAAGTTTGGAGATCAAAGGCTTTCTATCTGACTGTTGTTTTATTGCATACTTTATATTTTCAGGTGTAGATAAGAAGTTGCTGTATAGCCTTGTTCTCACTAGGTAACAAAAATGTGTCTAAATCCTTTTCTCCTGTGAAAATAATCTATATATAAAGACCAACATGGAGATTACCGCCATATGGTCAGTGGTAAATACCGGTCCTACAAAATATATAACTGTTTACTGTACAGTTATAGATGGTGACTTAACGCTGACGTTCTTTCTGATTGAATCGTTCACTTTTCCCGTTTTTTCCATCTGGCCCAGACCGACATGACGACTCCTCCAGCCAGGACTAGGCTGCAGAGATTACAAGAAAGACACATTTCACGTCTCATATTTTCAGCACTGCCACCATCTATCCTCAACCTGCACAAACTCCTTATCCTGCTGATACCCCAATGCTGAGATGCTGCTGCCGCATGTGTCCTTATTTACTGCACCTGCTAGGTGGTTCTGTGTGCCCTTTAAATTCTAAAGCACCCCTCTATAATATAGTAATGCCGGGTGCAAGTGCCCTAGAAACGGTGCCCACATTTTGTCCCCTAGAATGTAATATTGCCCTGTGTGCCCCTTTGACAGTCACAGTAAGCTGAGTTCCCCTTTAAGTGCCCACTTTACATTTAATAATGTCCCATGTCTCCCCCCATGTACAGCTCCCCTATACACATTATGATGCACTCTTAGACACAGTATAATGCCCCCTCACTGCATACATACTGACCCCTTAGTATCCACCTAACTGTTTGATGGCTCCAACACTGTATGATGGCCCCGTCACTATAATCCCCACACTGTATGATGGCCCCCTAGATAGTCCTTATATAGTATAATACACTCCCCATAGGCGGACTCTATATAGTTAATGCACTTCCCATAGGCAGACTCTACATTGTATAATGCAGCCCCCCCATAGGCAGACTCTATTGTATAATGCAGCCCCCCATAAGCAGACTGTAATGTAAGGCAGCCCCCCATAGGCAGACTCTATAGTATAATGCAGCCCCACATAGGCAGACTCTAATATAAGGCAGTCCCCATAGGCAGACGCTAATATAATACAGCCCCCATAGGCAGACCCTAATATAATGCAGCCCCCTGTAGGCAGACTCTAATATAAGGCAGCCCCCCATGCAGACGCTAATATAATGCAGCCCCCAGGCAGACTCTAATATAATGCAGACCCCAGGCAGACTCTAATATAATGCAGCCCCCCAGGCAGACTCTAATATAAAGCAGCCCCCAGGCAGACTCTAATATAATGCAGTCCCCCAGGCAGACGCTAATATAATGCAGCCCCCCCAGGCAGACTCTAATATAATGCAGTCGCCCAGGCAGACGCTAATACAATGCAGCCCCCGTAAGTAGACTCTAATATAATGCAGCCCCCCATAGGCAGACGCTAATCCCCCAATACTCACCTTTCTTCCTTCTGGCTCATGCGCTGCTCCGAGCTCCCGCTCATCTCCTGACAGCGGGCGCCGGGCAGTGTCGTCATCACGCCCGCTGTCAGTGTCTGCGTCAGATGCTGACAGGGGGATGATGGGAGAAGGAGTGTAACGCTCCTTCTCTCATCACTTGCGATGACAGGGGGGGCCCACTGCTGGCATTGGGCCCCCCGCACCTGCTCAGGGGCCCCATAGCGGACGGGCGGCAGTGCAGGGAGATCGATTCTCCCTGCTCTGCCACAGAATGTAACTGTATGGGCGCGCTGTGCATGCCGATACAGTTACAATAGTGTAGCTTCAGATGGGCCCCTCCAGAGCACGGGGCGATGGCCCCATCTGCCCCCCCCCCCACAGTAGCTAAGCTACTGGTACTAGTAGACTGGCAAATACGGTAATCGTATTGTAATCTGTGGGATCGGCTGACTCAGATGTCATGTGGGAAATTTACCGGCGGCTCTAAACAACTACCGTTCGGTAAATATTTACTTATTGTCATTCGGTTAAAAGCCTGCTTATACAGGCAGACCACACAAAACAATGCACACTGAGCAATCTCTAATGTATCGCTCAGTGCACATAGGGTGCCATTGTTCTCGGCAGCACAGGTCTTGGTTAAACAGGATGATGTGCTGGTGAGAAAGTTGATTTTTTTAATTAAACTTAACCCCTTACTGACAGAGCCATTTTGCAGCTTAATGACCAGCCCAATTTTTACAATTCTGACCACTGTCACTTTATGAGGCTATAACTCTGGAACGCTTCATCGGATCCCACTGATTCTGAGAATGATTTTTCATGACATATTTTACTTCATGCCAGTGGCAAAATTTCTTTGATATGACTTGCATTTATTATAAAAAAAAATGGAAATATGACGAAAATTTTAAAAATTTGGCAATTTTCAAACTTTTAATTTTTATGCCCTTAAATCAGAGAGAGATATGTCACACAAATTACTTAATAAATAATATTTCCCACTTGTCTACTTTACATAAGCACAATTTTGGAAACCAAATTTTTTTTTGTTAGGAAGTTATAAGGGTTAAAAGTTGACCAGTGATTTCTCATTTTTACAACAAAATTTACAAAAGCATTTTTTTAGGGACCATATCACATTTAAAGTCACTTTGAGGGGTGTACATGACAGAAACTACCCAAAAGTGACACCATTCTAAAAACTGGCCCCTCAAGATGCTCAAAACCACATTTAAGAAGTTAATTAACCCTTTATGTGCTTCACAGGAACTGAACCAATGTGGAAGGAAAAAATTAACATTTAACTTTTTTTTACAAAAAATTTACTTCAGAACCAATTATTTTTATTTTCACAAGTGTTAAACACACCTCTAACCCTAATCCCAAACCCAACACACCCCCAACCCTAACCCCAACACACCCCTAACCCTAATCCCAACCCTAACCATAACCCTGACCACAACCCTAACACTAATCCCAACCATAACCCTAACCACAAACCTAACCCCAACACACCCCTAACCCTAATTCCAATCATAATCCCAACCCTAACCCAAACCCTAACCCTAAAACTTTAGCCCAACTCACTTTAGCCTAACTCTAACCCTAACCTTAAAACTTTAGCCCAACTCACTTTAGCCTAACCCTAATGGAAAAATGGAAATAAATATATATTTTTTATTTTATTATTTTTCCCTAACTAAGGGGGCGATAAAGGGGGGGTTTATTTACTATTTTTTTTATTTTGATCATAGTGACCAAAATGAATCAATAGGAAAAATCTTCCTATTGTTGCTGGGTGCCGGTCGACAGATCGTGGCGGGCGCACTGCTCATGCGCCCACCATTTTCTGACCGGAAGAAGATGGCGGTGCCCACCGTAGGATGCAAGAGGACCCAAGGACAAGCAGAGGGCACTAGGGGGAATTGAAGACCCTAGTTCCTCTCCTCTGATGTGCAATCACATCAGAGGAGAGAGAAATTAAATGGCACATCGGATTTTTTTTTTTGCGGTCGCCGTTATACGGTTAATAACGACGATCGCAACCCTGGGGTTGGTAAAAACCAAACCCAAATCATGTTCTCTGGTATCACGGCTACCCCAGGCAGTTGAGACCCCGGAGAAAATCTAACTCTGGGGGCGCTATACACTTTTTCCACAGCGACGCTAATTAACGGGCCTGTGGTTTAAGTACCCTTAACTACCTCTGTTAAAAGGCATATTAGCGGTCGTTAAGGAGGTAAAAATAATTTCATCTGAAGAAAAAACATTTTTCTCATTCATCGGGTGACTGTTGTGAATGTGTTGGAGACGACTTCGGAGCTGAGGCTCCCTTCGGTGGTTGCTGAGGGTATTGAACCAATTAAGGAATGGGTGTCAGGTGGGGCTGACTGGCCTGATATAAGTGAGCTGAACTCCCATGATCCTCGCTGGTAATCAATTGTTGCTTCCAGGTCTTTGTTGGAATTTCAGCTAGCTTTCCTGCTATCATTCAAATAAGTGACTTTCTGTTTTTTTTTCTGTGGTTGGATTTTTCTTGCTTTTTGCAGTCTTGCCTTGTACTTCAGCCGAGTCCCCTTTGGGGGCTTGCGCTGCCCTCTGTTCTCATATTGTATTTGCACTTGTTCTCTGTTCCATTGATATTTTTTATTGCTGGGTAGCTGTGTGCCACACCAGAGATCTGATATAGGTGGTCAAGATCGTGTGGTCTCAGGTTTTTTGTAATCAGAAGTGCTGGTATTTTAATTAGGGTTTTTCTGGGTTGCAGACAGAATTTCTCTCCTGTAATTTACTTTCTAGACAGATTTGAGCCCCAACATTTGCTCATTCTATTTTCTGTCTTTGTTCGTGTTTTCCTCTTGTCTAACCGCCATTACATGTTTGGGGGCTTCCTATTTCTTTGGGGGCTTTACTCCGGGGCAGTTAGCTTTCCTCTTTCTATCTTCAGGTGTAGCTAACTCTCCGGCTGTGCCGAGGCATCTAGGATCACCGTAGGTACGCTCCATGGCTACTTCTAGTTGTGCGGTTACTTTAGGGATCTGCAACCCATCAGGTTCCAACCTCTCTGGTGTCTTGCTGCTTTGGCGGTATTTTGCTCCTGTCCTCCTCAGCTACCAAATCATAACAGGTGACCATCAATCTGTTTACAACATTATCGTGAAATGAGAATTCCCAAGCATGTCCATTCAGGATAATCTTTTTGTGTAAGGGTATGTGCATACTTGAAGTATTTGATGCAGACATTTCTTCAACAAAAACAAATCTTTTGGCAGGAAAAACGCTGTGTAAAATCTGCATGTTTTTACAGGATTTTTGATGCACTTTTATCCCATATATTTGAATGCGTGAAAAACTGCAAAAACCCTGAAAAATTGAAAAGCTGTAGATTTGAAACTGCTTGAAATTTGCTAGGAAAAAAGTAAGCAGCATGTACAGTCATGGACAAAAGTTTTGAGAATGACACAAATATTAATTTTTACAAAGTCTACTGCTTCACTTTTTCTAATGGCAATTTGCATATACTCCAGAATGTTATAAAGAGTGATCAGCTTAACAGCAATTACTTGCAAAGTCAATATTTGGCTAGAAAATGAACTTTATCCCCCAAAACACATTTCAACATCATTGCAGCCCTGCCTTAAAAGGACCAGCTAACCTCTTTTCAGTGATTGCTCCATTAACATAGGTGTGGGTGTTGATGAGGACATGGCTGGAGATCAATCTGTCATGATTAAGTAAGAATGACACCACTGGACACTTTAAAAGGAGGCTGGTGCTTGCCGTCATTGTTTCTCTTCTGTTAACCATGGTTATCTCTAAAGAAACATGTGCAGTCATCATTGCAATGCACAAAAATGGCCTAACAGGGAAGAGTATCGCAGCTAGAAAGATTGCACCTCAGTCAACAATCTATCGCATCATCAAGAACTTCAAGGAGAGAGGTTCCATTGTTGCCAAAAAGGCTCCAGGGCGCCCAAGAAAGACCAGCAAGCGCCAGGACCGTCTCTTAAAAGTGTTTCAGCTGCGGGATCGGGCTACCAGCAGTGCAGAGCTTGCTCAGGAATGGCAGCAGGCAGGTGTGAGTGCATCTGCACGCACTGTGAGGCGGAGACTCTTGGAGCAAGGCCTGGTCTCAAGGAGGGCAGCAAAGAAGCCACTTCTCTCCAGAAAAAACATCATGGACAGACTGATATTCTGCAAAAGGTACAGGCAGTGTACTGCTGAGGACTGGGGTAAAGTTATTTTCTCTGATGAATCCCCTTTTCGATTGTTTGGGACATCAGGAAAACGCCTCATTCGGAGAAGACAAGGTGAGCGCTACCACCAGTCTTGTCTCATGCCAACTGTTAAGCATCCTGAAACCATTCATGTGTGGGGTTGCTTCTCAGCCAAGGGAATCGGCTCACTCACAGTCTTGCCTAAAAACACAGCCATGAATAAAGAATGGTACCAGAATGTCCTCCAAGAGCATCTTCTCCCAACCCTCCAAGAGCAGTTTGGCGATCAACAATGCCTTTTCCAGCATGATGGAGCACCTTGCCATAAAGCAAAGGTGATAACTAAATGGCTCAGGGAACAAAACATAGAGATTTTGGGTCCATGGCCTGGAAACTCTCCAGATCTTAATCCCATTGAGAACTTGTGGTCAATCATCAAGAGACAGGTGGACAAACAAAAACCTAAAAATTCTGACAAAATGAAAGCATTGATTGTGCAAGAATGGACTGCTATCAGTCAGGATTTGGTCCAGAAGTTGATTGAGAGCATGGCAGGGAGAATTGCAGAGGTCCTGAAGAAGGGTCAACACTGCAAATATTGACTTGCTGCATTAACTCATTCTAACTGTCAATATAAGCTTTTGTTACTCATATGTTTGCAATTATATTTCTGTCTATGATAAAAACATCTGTCAAACACACATAAAAACCAGAGGGCAGCAGATCATGTGAAAATATAATATTTGTGTCATTCTCAAAACTTTTTGACTGTATATAAGATTGCAGAAATCTCTTTCACTTTGCTGGTGCAGTAAAATGCTGCTTTTTTTTTCGCAGGAAAGATTCGACATGTGAACAAACCCTAAATGGACCTAAACTCTCCCTCCATAAACATTGGATCAAAGTTGCGTGAACCCTCCGCTTTCGGCAGAATTGGCCAATCATCTAATGTGTATACGGGCTTCCCGACAGCTCTAATATGTATACAGGCTTCCCAACAGCCCTAATATGTACACATTCTTCCTGACAGTTCTAATATGTATACAGGCCTCCCAGCAGCCCTAATGTGCAATCAAGCCTTCCAAGCATCTCTAATGTGCATTCAGGCTTCCCGACAACTCTAATGTGTATGCGGGCCTCTCGACAGCTCTAATGTGTATGCGGGCCTCTCGACAGCTCTAATGTGTATGTGGGCCTCCCGACAGCTCTAATGTGTATGCGGTCCTCCCGACAGCTCTAATGTGTATGCAGACTTCCCGACAACTCTAATGTGTGTGCAGGCTTCCTGACATCCCTAATATGTATCCAGGCCTCCTGACTGCTCTAATATGTATGCGGGATTCCCGGTAGCCCTAATGTGTAAACAGGCTTCCCAACAGCTCTAATGTGTATACAGGTCTCCCGACTGCTCCAATATGTGTGCGGACCTCACGATAGCCCTCATGTGCATACAGGCTTTCCGACAGCCCTAATGTGCATACAAGCTTCCTGACAGCTCTAACATGTATGTGGGCCTCCTGACAGCTCTAATGTGCATACGGGCTTCCCGACAGCTCTAATGTGTATGCAGGCCTCCCGACAGCTCTAATGTGCATACAGGCTTCCCGACATCCCTAATGTGTAAACAGGCTTCCCGACAGCCCTAATGTGTCTAAAGGTTTCGCGACAGCCCTAAAGTGTATACAGGTTTCCTGACAGCTCTAATGTGTATGCAGGGCTATCGACAGCTCTAATGTGTATGCGGTCCTCCGACACCTCTAATGTATATGCTGTCCTGCCGACAGCTCTAATGTGTATACAGGATTCCCAACAGCCCTAATATGTACACATTCTTCCCGACAGTTCTAATATGTTTTCTAATGTGCAATCAGGCCTCCCAAGCAGCTCGAATGTGTATGCAGACTTCCCGACAACTCTAATGTGTATACAGGTCTCCCAACTGCTCTAATATGTATGCAGACCTCACGATATCCCTAATGTGCATACAGGCTTTCCGACAGCCCTAATGTGCATACAAGCTTCCTGACAGCTCTAATGTGTATGTGGGCTTCCTGACAGCCCTAATGTGCATAAAGGCTTCCCGACAGCTCTAATGTGTAAGCGCGCCTCCCGACAGCCCTAATGTGTATACAGGTTTCCCGACAGCCCTAAAGTGTATACAGGTTTCCCGACAGCTCTAATGTGTATGCGGGTCTCTCGACAGCTCTAATGTGTATGCGGTCCTCCTGACAGCTCTAATGTGTATGCGGTCCTCCCGACAGCTCTAATGTATATGCTGTCCTGCTGACAGCTCTAGTGTGTATGCGGGCTTCCCAACAGCTCTGTGTATGTGGGCCTCCCGACAGCTCTATTGTGTATGCTGGCCTCCCTACAGTGCTAATGTATATGCGGTCCTTCTGACAGCTCTAATGTGCATGCAGGCCTCTCCACAGAGATAATGTGTATAATATTTTCTCAGATTTTCCCAAATTACCTATATGAATTTCAGTCATTGCAATTTTCCAGTCAAATAACTATTAGAGTACAATTGAAAGTTTTTTGTACAAACTGCCTATGATAACAGTATATTTTTTTAAAAATAAAACACTCAAACTGCACTCAAAATGCATGTTCCAAATTATTATGCACAGCAGAGTTTTCAACCTTTTCATTTTAATAAAGAACAAAAAAAATGGTCATTTTTGAAATTATAAGCATTAGCAGGTTCTTACAAACTGAAATCAAACAGTTTTCAACTCAAAACTTTATTCTAGGTGATGTTACATTTGCACATAGGACCCCTTGTTCGAAAGGAGCTTCTGAACTCTCTCGTCCATTGAATTTGTCAGGTTTTGGATGGTTTCTGCTTCAATTGTAGTCATGCCTTGACCTAAACACTCAACAATTTGTTGCTTCTCAGCAGCCGACACATCCTTTTTCTTTCCCATTTTGGCAGAAAATGTAGGCTGCTTAATAATGTGGGACAGCTTTCTTAAGTAGTCTTGCCTTTCATTGGACACACCTGCCAAACTAATTAGCACAGGTGTCTGTAAATGCTTACAGTGATATAAAGAGCCCTGACACACATCACTATCAATGAGTTTAACTGACAAACAAAAAAATTCTTACCTTATCACTCCTAAACAATTTTTGCATAATAATTCGGAACACAGTGTAGAGCACCACAAGGCATACCTTTGTGCACCCATAATAACAGCTTTATGGTGTAGAGAGCCACCCCTTTAGTAAGATCCATCATAGCTCCACAACAGTAATGTATCATTTATGTGTGATTGCTCCCTCACATGGCTCTTGATCAATCAAGCTGTCCCAAACCTATCAAAACACCTGAGCCCAAAAGGTAATTCAGTGTAAGGCCATGTTCACATGTTTGGTATTTGGTCAGTATTTTACATCAGTATTTGTTTTCCAAAGTTTTTATTAACATTTTGTATATTTTAACAGTCAACAAATTAACTTTATCAAAGCATATTGATATTTTCGCCTTACATCTGTTCTCCAAGATGATTTGTGAAGAGGGGAAATGGGAAGGGTCTTTGGGAAAAGGGGTAATAGAAGGGTAAAGGGAATGGGTTGAGTGTAGAGAACTCAGAATAAATAACTTTACATATTCTAGGCAACACATATTAAACAAGTGAAGAAAAAAAAATTGAATAAAGTATCCTGAGGCACCTGAAACCAGTAAAAAGGATTAGAGTTATGTTTAGGGTTTGGGAAATATTGAATTCCAGTGGTTCCATTTCTTCTCATATCTATTAATGCAGCCGTTGATCCTTGCGAATTTGAGGTCCAAAGAGTTATGGATGTCAAGTCTGTCGACAACGTCAGCAATTTGTGGGGTATCTGGTTGTTTCCAGTGGAAGGCTATCAGGTTTTTGACTATTAGTAGGATATGTACCAAAACGTATCTCTTGGAAGGATGAATGTCTTCTAGTCCCAAAGATAGCAAGGCTGTTTGTGGAGTAAGAGGGTAGTCTTTTTTAAGGAAATTATTGATAAGTAGGGAAACCTGATTCCATAATAGTGCAATCTTTGGGCAAGTCCAGAAAATGTGGAGCAAGTCTCCTCTGGAACCACATCCCCTCCAACATAGGTGTGAGTGGTCGCTGTTGATGCGTGCTAATCTTACTGGGGTGAAGTACCATCTAGTTAGCATCTTATAAAAGGATTCATGAAGGGGTAGGGATATATTAGAGGAGTATGTGTATTTTATAGCATCTTCCCACTGCTCTGGACTTGTTGAGATCTGTAGATCCGTTTCCCACCTGGACATATAGATATTTTTTTGGAACTTATTGTCCTTGTTGAAAAGAGTGTATAAGTATTTGGTGCTCCAGAAGACCCTATGCCCTATATTACTGAGTAATAAGTGTACAGCTTCTGCCTTTGTAGGCACTTTATGGATGAAGTTTTGAACATGTTCTTTCAGAATATAATAGTGCATAAAGTCCGATGGATGAATATTAAATTTTAGTTTAATGTCGCTAAAACTAACAAAGTTGTTATTCACATAAATATCACCGATTTTTTTTATGCCTATTTGGATCCATCTCTCTGGGATTTGAAATTTATAGATGGTTGCAATCAGGGAGAGTGGGAAGTTATTTAAGTTAGCTAGTTTATTATGTTTCTTAGGTGGTCTAGCAATTTTGTCCCATGCTTGGGTTGCGGCTAAGAAGATAGGATGAAGCAATTTATAACAATTTAGTTGGAAAATATGATTAAGTAAGCATTCTTTCAATGAGCGGTAATTGACATGACATTTTTCTAGTTCAATCCAAGCTGGAAGCGTGTTCTCCTTTACCCAATATATGCTTTGTTTTATTAGATTTGACCAAAAGTATGCCTGAATGTTTGGTAATCCAAGTCCCCCATTGGATTTGCTCTTAAAGAGAACATCCCTGGCCACCCTTGCTTTTTTCCCGTTCCAGACGAAAGAGAACACAGAGGATTGAAATTTGTTTAAATAAGAGGTCGGAAAGTTTAAAGGTAGTGCTCTAAAGACGTAAAGGATTTTAGGGAGTACAATTGATTTGACTGCTAGTATTTTGCCTGTCCATGTGAGACCAATTTTGCTCCAGGATTGGAAATCTTTTGAAATAGTGTCTAAGATGGCATCGCAATTTGCTTTTATAGTAGAGTGTGATTTTTTAGTGAAAAGAATTCCAAGGTAAGAAATCCCTTCATCCTCCCAGGTGAAGTCTGTTAATCTTTTCAAAATTTTGTTAATACGGTCGCTTACGTTGAGTTGTAGCAGTTTTGATTTCTTTCTGTTTATTTTAAAAAAAGAAATTGAAGAGAACAAATCTATTATTTTTAGAAGAGAAGCGGTGGAATTAATGGGGTCTGATAGGGTTAGTATCATATCATCGGCAAACAAACTTATCTTGTATTGTCTTGTGGGTGTATCGATACCTGAGATTGATGTATCTTCTCGTATCATTTCTGCCAGAGGCTCGATGGCGAGGGCAAAGAGAAGTGGTGATAAGGGGCATCCCTGTCTGGTCCCGTTGCTAATGGGGAAGGATTTAGAAAGATTATTATTGATGTAGATCCTAGCGCTAGGGGAGGAGTAGAGTGCAAACACCGATGACAGCCAATCTTTGTTAAAGCCGAAATGGAATAAAACTGATTTGAGATATTCCCAGTTGATTCTGTCGAAGGCTTTTTCAGCGTCTAAAGATAAGATAATTGCTGGGCATTTGGTGGTGTTAATCCTGTTAATAATATTTAGCAGTCTCCTGGTGCCATCTGATGTTTGCCTCCCCTCTATGAATCCCAACTGATCTCTATTTATTAGTTTAGGAAGAATTTTTTTCAGTCTGTTTGCTAGGATCTTGGAGTAGATTTTTAGATCAGAATTAATAAGTGATATGGGCCTATAATTTTGAACTTCTTCGGGATCACTTTGGGGTTTGGGAATCATTATAATAATAGCCTCCAACATTTCTTTGGGAAAGTGTCCGCTAAGGGAAGCCTGATTGAAAATCTGTTCTAAGTGTGGGGCTAAAATTTCTACATAAGTTTTATATATACTCGTTCACAAATCCATCGGGACCTGGAGATTTTTGTGACTTAAGACTATGTATAGTTTCAGATATTTCAGAAGAGGTAATGTGTGATGTTAAAGAACTCAGATCTAATGGACTTATTTTTGGAAGTTGTAGGTTTTTGAAAAAGTTTTGAATATTTTTGGTATCTGGTAGGGGAGACGATGGATCAAGATTGAGATTGTATAAGTTATAATAGTAGTCTGCAAACGTGTCTGCTATGTCTTTGGGATGTTGTTTGGTGATACCTAAGTTATTTTTAATTTTGTTGATTCTATTTCGAATCCTATCTTGTTTTAGTTTTTGCATCATGAATTTTGTGGGCTTGTTTAGTTCTGAGTAAACTTTAAATTTTGATGCTTTAATTACTACATCATAATCATCTGGAATGGCTTCTTTCAAATTTTGTCTTAGTTTTAGTAATTCTAAGTGGATTTCTGGGGATGGATGTGCTCGACTATTTTGGAGGTTTTCCTTTAGTTTAATTTGAGATTGGATATTCTTTATTTTATTTTATCTCTTTGTTTACGGATGTGTCTGGAAGAGATCTGTATCAGTTTACCTCTGATGACCGCTTTGTGTGCACACCAAATGATAAAGGGGTCTATCTTATCTGATTTGTTCTCATCGAAATAAAGTTTTAGAGTTTCCTCAACCTCTTTTTTATATTCAGGGAATTTTAATAGTATGGAGTTACACCTCCAGAGGAAGGTATTTTTGGAAAAAGGGCCTAGAGTTAATTCTATTAGGACCGGAGAATGATCCGAAATTGATTTATTTAGGATAGATACTTTTCTAACTTTGGGGAGAGAAAAGATGTCTGTTAATAAAAGGTCAATTCTTGATGATGTCTTATGAACATTGGAGTAATGAGAATACTCCCTTGAGGAAGAATTTAAACATCTAAATGTGTCATATAGTTCGTTATTAATAAGCCATTTATTGAGTGAGGGTGCTAAATGACGTGTAGTTGAGGTGGAATCAATGTTCCGTCGGGGACAATGTTGAAGTCACCCAGTAGATACAGTTCTCCCTTTCTGTGAATCTGGATTTTTTTTATTAATTTGTTAAGAAAATTCAACTGTTTTTTATTAGGTGCATAGATGTTTACTATGGTACAAGTTATGGAATTTAGTTGGCAAACCAAGATGTGAAATCTTCCGTTAGGGTCGTCTATCTCCTCAATCAACTGGAACGGGGTTGTATTTTTAATTATAGTCATAACACCGGCTTTCTTTTTCGGGCCAAGAGATGAAAAGATATGTGGGTAGTTTCTGTGAGAGAAAGAGGGATGTCTACCTTTGATGAGTTTTGTTTCCTGCAGACAAATGATATCCGCTTGGGAAAGTCTGATCTCCTTCCACAGGGCAAATCGCTTCCAGGGACTGTTGAGCCCTCTGATGTTGTACGACATTATTTTCATGTGCATAATGAGAATCAAAAGGCTGAAAACACACTCAGGATAATATTAATGAAACAGTAAAAAAAGAAAGTAAGGTAAAAATAAATAAATAAAATAATCCAATTAAGAAAACTTAGCAGTAAAATACAATAATAGAACAATTGTAACGAAATCAAGTCCCAGTAGAGAGTTCTCTTAAAGGATCCACACTCTCGATGGGATCTCTTTTGAAGTGGGGAAAAGTTTGTGTGGTGATTGTTCACCAAGATTCCCCTAATTGAAATGAGGCATTATAAGAGTTAAGTGGTCTTTCAATTACTCGTTTCTTTTGGAGTATAAATGAAGCTAATCAGTAACTTAACGTGGAATATACCCACTATTCAAGAAGAGATGTTCAGGTGGGAGATTTGAAGAACTTCATGCCTTCTTCTGGAGAATTTATTGCAACAGTCTTCCCCTTGTAGTGAAACAGCAGTTTGGTAGGGAAGCCCCATCTGTATTGTATATTTCTTTCTCTCAAAAGGTTGGTGATTTCTTTAAAGGACTTACGCATGTCCAATGTATGTTTAGACAAATCTGTGTAGATTTTTATTTGGTTATATGGATCGGGAAGAGAGCCATTATCTTTAATAAATTTTTGAATCCTCTCTTTTGTACCAAAAAAATGCATTCGAAGGATTGTGTCTCTTGGCTTTTCGTTAGGTATGTTATTAGGTCGTGGCAACCTATGTATTCTGTCAATGCATAGATCTAGATTTGAAAGAGACGGGATAGCTTTTTTGAATATCGTCTTTACGAAATCTGAGAGATCTTGCTGTTTAACTTCTTCAGGAATACCGCGGAGTTTCAGGTTGTTCCTTCTGTTCCTGTCCTCCAAATCAGCCATTTTTATTTTTAGATTGTTAATTTCTTTTTTTAGTTCCATGTTTTGGTTTGTTAGAGTCTCCATTTTGTTTTCCACTTCAACAATTTTTTTCTCATTTTTTTCAAGCCTTTGGGTGATGCCTCGGCAGACACCGTCGAATGAGGTCTGGTATTTCTCAAAACCAAGTCTGAGTCTTTCATCTATAAGATTTGTGATCTTTTGGAAAAACTCTTCTTCATGACTCAGTTTGGATGTCTGTTGTTGAGGATTAGGGCGATCTTTCTTATTCCTGTGAAATACTGGTCCTTCATTTGGAGAGGCGTCCTCCGAGAATGAGTCCAAATCAGTGCCATCAAAGATGTCCATTTCCTCAGGGGCTCTTCTTTTTGCAGAAACAGAAGTATCCATGTTGTCTGTAGAAGTGGACTTAAAGGATGTTGGAAGTATTGGGTTCTTGTCTTTTGGGTCTGGTTGGGATAAATTAGTTTTGTTTTTGGGCAGTTGTGGTAGCATGCTTCTTTGTGAATTTGGTTTAATAAAGCTGCTATATTGATGTGCCGTTTTATTAGGTATGAAGTCATCCCCTTTTTGCGGAGATCTTGATTTTGTCGGACTTAGTGGGTTTGGGGAGTCTTCAGGTGGTCTGGCAAAAGATTGTCATGGGAGCTGTTTGTTTTTCTGAGATTTTTTAGATTCGCTCCTTTGTTCCATTGTTTCGGCAAGACGTAAGTCTCTCTTTTGGATTAATACTATAAATATAGTTGATTTTTTTTTTATTATCCCTCAAAGTAGTCAGATAAAGGGGCAGTAATAGCAGAGCAGTGAAATTTGTTTGGAAAGACTTATAGGACGTCTTTCTTGATATTTGCTGTGAGTTTGGTTATGTTAACAACAACCCCTTTAAATTGTCAATTAAAGGGGCAGTATATGTATATCTCAAAATGACGTCAAAATCCTCTATATGCTGGGAAATTACAGATTCAGTGAATTATGTTGAGGACAAGACTTGCAAGAATTTGTAGCCTCATAAAATTAATATTATACAGTTGTGTGAAACAAATTTCCCACCCCTTTAAATAAACTAGACTTCGTTGTGAGTGATAACGAGATTTCTGCTTAATAGCACAGCAGAATCCTTTAAATATCCAGAAAGTCAGTAAGGGTTATATAACAAGAATTCAATGGTAATCACACAACCAGATTTAGGTAGGATTGTAAATTTAGAATATTGTAAATTAACCTCTTTAATTCTTATAGGGAACAATAAATAAGTAATTTTAGCACTGGGAGAGAATAAGCTGTGGTTTTGATTCTCTCTGATATCAGCTTTTATCACTCAGCTGATTTGCTGCTAGTACTGTGTTTTATGTTTATAGAGTTAAAACAAAACTCATATAATGACTCTATACCTTCAAGTTTGTGTAAAAATAGTAGATGGTATGTAATTAATAAACTATTCCTGCGAGCTGTTGCTCAGGCTGCCGCTGTTGTATGCCTGAATAATTGCCAGTATAAGTAAAACAGACAGGATAGGATAGAATTAAATCTCCACAGTAATTGTCCGAGTTAACTTTAGATTATGGTATGAAGAATAGTAAATTTGAGCTGTTGGTGGTTTTTTTTTGTGGGTTTGACTGTTTTCCTGTCACTCCAGAGCTCCTAGAACTCCGTATGTTTAATGGCCGGCTTCTTCTCCCCACACGCTCAGGTTTTCCCGCCCAAAGTCAGTGAGCTGTGAAACCTTATATGGCGCCTCTTGTCAGTGACTGGGAATTCCCACTGAGGTGATATTTAACTCACCGCTTTCCTGTGTAGAGACACCAGGACCGGAACGGAGGCAGCTGCGTGTAATTCTGTCTTTGTTCCTGGAAGGTGCAGTTACTTTTCTGTCACAAGCAGTAACAAGATGGCGGGTCCTGTGCTTAAGATAGCCCTATGTCTTTAGTAGTACTCTGTGATTTCTAAGGTCCCGTCTTCTTCTTGTAGAAATATTGCTGGCTCCTAGGTGTTGTTGATTTTAGCGTCCTCTATTAAGGAGAATGAGCTCTATTTCTGGGGCCTCAGCAACAAGATGGCGAATCCAATATGGTGACTAAAGGCAGGCAGGGAAGACACCTTCTTTATAACTTGATATCTCCTGATTCCTGTCAGCTAGGGACTCAATCCTGGTCTTGTTTTAAAGCTTATAAGCTAAGTCTGCGATCTGAGTCTGCAAAACTTGTTCTTATACCTCAATTTAAGCTTTTTTGTTGCTTTAAGGGGAATCTTAGTCAGAGCTCCAATCTCCTGCGACTTTACATGCCCAGAGCTAGGCCACGCCCCCCTTTACATCAGTATTTGTAAGCCAAAATCAGGAGTGGATTAATCTGAGGAAAATTATAATAGAAACACGTGCACCAGTTCTGTATTTATCACCCACTACTGGTTTTGGCTTACAAATACTGATGTAAAATACTGACCATGTGAACATGGCCTTAAGGTAGGAGCACACTACCGTTTTCTCTCCATCAATTTGTTCAGATAATGATCAGAGTGGCATCAGTCTTTTCGGACGTGGAGAAAAAAAAAGAAGTTTCTACACCAGCGCCATTCTGTCACTCCGTAAAAATCAGACCACACTAGGATGTCATCGGAGTGCGGGCCACTGTTTTTCACGAATCCATAGACTTGCGTTGATGCACTTGATCAGAGAAAAGAATCGGACATGTGCATGGCCCCATAGAATATCATGGGTACAAGTGAAAACCACGGATAAAACTCCTCCTATATAATCAATCGAGCCCTTAGAATAGCAATAACTTGCTGATCTTTCTGGGCCTGATCATTGGGACGCCAAGTGATCCCAAAATCAGGGCTCTGGAATCCCAATGAAAGGCTATAAAGCATGCTTGGCTTCCACTCCATTTGTTGTCTGTGAAACAACCAGAAGTAGCCGAATACGACTTTCTCCGACAGTTCAATGGAGGATTGCCTTAGGTCTGTTCTGGATTTTAAATATTAAAATGTATTAGCTTGCATAATTTTAATAACTAATTTATCTATTTCTTTTTAATTATTAAAATATTTTTATTTTAATAACCCACTAAGGTTTTTTACACCCAAGTGTTTTCTATTAAGATGATGTAGAACAAATTTTTCACTCCATACATCTCATGTGGTGCTTATCTAGGCATAGTCATTATAAAAGCAATTGCTAGTAAACTAGACATTCATTCTGTGTTAAAAGTATAGATATACGATATGCAGTTCTGGAGATTTCCTCCATGCATAATGTGGTCTCCTAAAATGAGAAGTCCAGACTGTGCAGCTTAGTCAGATGTACTGTAAAGGGTATGCCACACTAAACAATATCGCTAACGGGATCGCTAAAAAACGTCACTATTTAGCGATCCCGTTAGCGATGTTGTTCAGTGCGGCAGCTTCCAGCGACGAGCTTCCTGCTGTGATCTCGCTCGTCGCTGGAATCGTTCCGGACCCTATTTCATCGCTGGCGCTCCCGCTGGGTAAGTATCTTATCGCTGTGTGGCACCTTTTCTTAGCGATTTAGCGGTACTTTTGTACCGCTAAAGTCGTTAAGAAGATCGCTAACGGCGATAGCGTCGTTAACTATATCGCTAAATGCGGCAGCATTTAGCGATATAGAAACAATCCCGCTAGCGATCTCATTAGTATGCAACGCTAACGAGATCGCTAGCGGGATAGCCTAGTGTGGCAGTACCTTAAGTTCTTTCTGTTATTATAACTGAATATAAATTATTCAGTAGCTATCTTTTCTTACATTGAGAAGCTGTGTGGAAAAAGTGATGTTACAATAGATCATTTTGATCATTGCTACTTGTTACTAACCAGAATTCTCAGGTTCCAAGTTAAAGCCCTAGGCAGTTTGTTTTTGTGGTAAAGCTGGTTTTCTTACCTGCTGAGCCATGTTGATTTGCTGTAAATATTCCTCCTTGATTCAATACTAGACTTGTTTTTGTAAATATGCAATAGTTAATGATTAGAAAACAGTCACTAAATAGTTTTTTAACATCTTAAGTGAATTGCACACAATGACAAACCCATATAGACCTCCGTTTAGATACAGAATGGAAACCATTCCAACCCACCACTCACCCCGCACACAGACGATTCTGCTGAAGGAAGCAGAGGAAAGCCAGACATTTCTCCTGCTGCATTAAATGCAGGGAAAATGCTTTCTTACATGCACATACATGGACAGCTCTGTCATAGAGAACACAGGAGGGCTCGGGTGGACGTGCTCTCCTGTGTTTGGGAGAGACTGCCGAGAATGGATGATAAATGATCGGCCAAACCATCATTCAACCAACGGCCACCTAAAGTGTATGTTTGGTGGCCTTCACAGTGAAGAACTCTATTTCATTGGCCGTAGGGCAAGTCTCTGGTGGGGGCTTCCCTTCTATGATGCCCAGTGCCTTGGAAGAGTGGATATGTAGATAGATAGATAGATAGATAGATAGATAGATAGATAGATAGATAGATAGATAGATAGATAGATAGATAGATAGATAGATAGATAGATAGATAGATAGATAGATAGATAGATGATAGCTGTTATCTTCATAAGAAAACTCCCTTAAAAATGGTAATCTACTGATAGAAAATAAATTATGATAAAAGATTGGAATATTGTGAAATTATCTTCTACTTAGTCCAGGATAGGAAAATTAATTTCATGACATATTATTTCACCCCTTCATAACGCTGCCAATTTCCGCTTTTGTTTTTTCCTCCCCATCTTCCCAGAGCCATAACTTTTTATTTTTCTGTCCACATGGATGTATGAGAGCTTGTTTTTAGCAGGACGAGTTGGACTTTTGAACAGCACCATTCATTTTACCACATAGTGTACTGAAAATGGGAAAAAAAATCTAAGTGCGGAGAAATTGGGAAAAAACGCATTTTTGGGGGAATTGTTTTTACAGTGTACAGAAAGTAATTTTGGCATTCTTGAATTTTTTTTTTCTTTTACAGTGCTTACCGATTGGGTTAGTCAGAATTTTCTAAATGCGGTGATACCACATATGTGTATTTTTTAACTTTATTTTTAATTAGGAAAATGGGGTGATTTGAACCTTTTAGGTTTTTTTGAGTTTTTTCATATTTGTAAAACTTTTTTTTTACTTTTCAGTGTATTTGCTAGCTGCGATCGCCTGATCACTGATGGTTTGAATTGAATAATGCTCCTGAATGCCGCTGTATGTTAAATGCCACTATTAGAGATTGACAGCGGCATTGAACAGGTAACCTATCACGGCCAGAGTTCCACTCCATGCGTAATTGTTAAAGGCAGGTCCTGGCTGTAACACACAGTATGAGGCGGGCTAACCCCGTGAGCATACACCTGCTTTTGACTTGCGCTGTACATGTACGGCCCATGTCGTGAAGGAGTTATAGGGAATCTGTCACCATGTTTTTCATAGCGTAGGGACAGAGCCTGGTTCCTGCCTTGTGTCACTTCCTGGGCTGTTTGCTGTAGTTTTGGTAAAATTACTGTTTTAAGAACTTTTACATACATACTGTAGTTACATTATTACATAGTTAGTATGGTTGGAAAAATACAAATGTTCATCAAATTCAACTGAGGCATGGGAAAGGACAATGAACAGCCACAATGAATGATCCAGTCCACCTCAAAAGGGCTAATCTTTCACTCCTTATCCCAATTGTTGACCCGACAGCTATCTAATATGAATGATCAGCATTACAAAGGACTTGTTCCATTCATTATGTGTGGAGGAAAGGCTCTTCCTGCAGCTACCATATTTTGTGGACTATAAGATGTACCATACCATAAGACGCAAAATATGGGAAGAAAATAGGAAACGAAAGTTTAAAATAAAATAGTGATGCATTTTATTTACGGTAGCTTCCCGGGGGTGGAGGGGCATCTGCGGTGGAGCACTGTCACAGGAGGCAGGGTCACTTCTGTAGCAGACTGGCGGTGACAGGAGTGGGACGATGCTGCGGGCTGGGAGGAGAGAGTGTCCCTGCATGATCTCGCCTCTCAAGATTTCAATCTGTGCATGCACCGCTTCCAGCAGTCATTTTCCCAAAGCCCATGGGAAAATGGGAAATCAATGGTAAGGCGACTCCGCTCACCGCCGACATTTTATGACAGACCAGAGCCCCTAAGACTCGCACCGCATGGACAGGTCCTCCTCCCAGCACGGGGCCCACAGCATTGCCCAACTCCTGCCGCCACCAGCCTTCTGCAACAGTGACCATGCCTCCTGTGACCCCGCTCCACCTCAGCCTGCCTCCCCCCAGTAAGCTACCTTCAGATTATAAGACACCCCCTCATTTTCCTTCCAATATTGTGGGGTAAAAAGTGCGTCTTATCAGTACAGTAAATAGGAAAGGATTCTTTAGAGTTAGAGTAGTCAGACTCTGGAATGCCCTACCACAAGAGGTAGTAATGGCAGACACTTTATCCACATTTAAAAAAATTACTAGATGCTTTCCTTACAACAGATGGCATAGTGGGTTATAAATAATCTAGTGATAGAAAATGTATAACTGGTGAAGAAAGATTGAAACTGATTAACCTGTGTCTTTTTTCAACCTTTGTAACTACTGTAGCATTTCAGGGGATATAGCTCTAGGATCGCTGTCTGGGTAGACAGAATGGCACGGAAACAGTTCATTCAGACAGCAGTTTGGTGAAAACTGGCCGCAACCAGTTTTATTAAAGTCCACAGCACACAGATAAAAACAAAGCATAAACAAAAGACCTGGGCTTGTCTAGCCACTAATTACACTTAGATAGATGGCCCTCTCTATCCGGGACCCAGACTCTACCAGTCTGTGCCCAAAACAACACATATGATATATGTTACCAGTCTGGAGTTTCACAGACACTCCTCCTTGTGTCTGAAGGCACCTTTGAGAGAGATCCACTCCTATTCAGCCGCTATTCACACGGACCCGCACCGAGACCACTCCTGTGTCCGGGGTCCTTCCTGCACCCAGACTGAGATAGCTCACACTCCTCTGGAGACTGCTTCCTTGTGCCAGGACACCTCCCTGTGTCCGGGCTAAAGACAGCTCCCACACTCTTGGAGACACCTTCTGTGCCTGGACCCCTTGTCCAGACTGAATGAGCTCTCAGACTGTGTTCCAACACACCTACTTCTGGTCTCCTAATTAACACCTGAGTGATTTCAGGCCTGAGCTGCAAGTGTGTGCTGAATGTGAGGTGTAGTGACCTTTCTCTACCACTAGGTTTACAAAGCCACAATTTCCCTTATACCTAGGTGAAATGTACACCCCATTCAACACATATTCACTCACTGTCTCACATATCCCCTCCCTCTTCTCCAGACCGGAGGGCTGGTCATCCAGACCGAAGGGCTGGTCAACAATCCAACAGAGACAGTGAACTCTGGACCAGTCATGGCCCTCATCAGCTTCATCCTCACCACTGTCATAGCCAACATCAGTTTTCTCTTCATCTGAAGCATCCGCACTACCATGTACCTTCCCAGGCCTATACTCTCTGCGGGCCTCGGGTATCCTGCACGGTTTCATCTTGACCTTAGGGCCGGGCTCAGTTTCGATATAGTGCCTGGCCAGAGAAGTACGACCCGGCACATCAGAACACTTCTGCTGACTCTTCCTCAGAAACTCACGTACCTCCTGTCTCTGGTGCACTGACCATTTGTCACCAACTATCACAGAAGGTATAGGGGTTTTTTCACTTTTCTCCAATTCCCCATTTATTCCAGCTTTCCAGTTCTCCTTGATAGCGGCATCTGTATACTCAGAACCCGCCGGATTCTTCTCTTCCACCACGTTCTGCATCCCATCTGGGCTCCCGTGTGTCTGTAGCGGCAACGGAGTGACACATCGCTTTTCCCATTTGTTGGGACGTGGCTCCGATGTAGCCTCCCTGAAAGTGCGCTTGAGCTCACCAATGCCAGCTACTGATCCGGACCGTAACCCGTCCACGCCGCTGTCTTCGGCAGAAACAGATTCCTGGACAGAGTCAGTCCCCATATCTTCAGTCTTGTTCCTCACAGCTTCACTTGAAACCTCAGCTTCTGATGAGGCATCTGGCTTGGTGACCACCACTTCCATGGCTTTTTCCACCTCTGCAGCATCACCTTCAGAGTCCTTGGCATGATGCAGATCCACACTAAACACCGACAACTTCTCATCTTCAACAGCATCCACTTGTGCTGTGTTCAGTTTCAGAGTCCTGCCTTTAAGGCTCAGCTCTCCTCCTTTCACCTTAGTCTTTGCCAGGGAACCGGCCACCTGTAAAACATCTTCAGATGCCATCTTCTGTCTGGCTGTAAGGTCAGCATCAGCTTTCTTCTCAGGACTCTCAACCTCCTCTGCTACTATGCCTTCCTCACTTGCACCGGTTGCTCCATGGTCATCAGATGACTCACTATCACTATCTGACCCCTTTTTCTCAGCCACATCTGGCTCACTGTCAAGGCTATACACTTCATTTTCATTCACATCCTGCTCACTGTCAGGGTTATACAATTCATTTTCATTCACATCTTGATCTGGAACCTTAGTTAACATGTCATCCACAACATTAACTTCACCATCTGGTCCCTCAAGTATGTGACTATGTGACAACCCCAGCACTATACTTCTATATAGCTCAGGTACTAGGAGCTGACTCACAACCTCTCCCTGGACTTCAGTGTCCCTATACAATAGGTTATTGTTCATGGCAGCATGAGGAAACCTCTCCTCAGAGCCAGGCTCTTGGGAAACCTCATTTAGAACAATCATATTTTCCTGTGCCGTCCTAAGAGTGGGGTCTCGCCACTGCTCCCTCTCAAAATTGTCACAGGACACAGGTAAGTCAGGGACACTCGGTTCCCGAGAACCACCATCCTCGTCTCCCAACATCACCTGCAAAGGAATTTCATCTTTATCATGATCATCATCAGTATCATCACAATTATGATTAGCATCATCATCAATATCAGCATCATCATCATGGTCATCATCATTATCATGATCATCATTATCATTATCAATATCAGCATCATTATCATGGTCATCATCATTATCACATAATTTTAATGGCCCACTAGCATTGTGTTCTGCCCCTCGGGACTGCGCACCCTCAGTAGGAGCTTCATCACACTGTCCATCAGAAACATTTTTCCCCCAGAGATCCTTAGACCGGGGAAAGTCATTACCCAATATCACGGGGTGCACCAGGGTCTTCACTACCCCCACTTTATATGAAACCTCCCCGAGTTTGGGGACCAAGTCCACGGCAGTCTCTGGGTAGACTTTGGTGTCTTCATGGATGTACACCACACTCAGGTGCTTATCAGGGATGAAGTCCCTATCACTCAGGCTGTCACATACGGAAGTCACTGGACTCTCTGAGTCCAAGAGGGCCTGTGCTGGGCAGTCACTTACAACCACCGGGGACCCCTGTGGTCCAGTCTCTTCGGCTGAGGTGGACACACACACAGGCTCTGCGCAGGGAGAGAGGGATCTGCCAACATCACAACACATAGGCTCCCCCTCTATTGGACAGTTGGCTGCAATTTCACGCCAGCTCCAACACTGTCCATCACACTCTCCACCCACATGTCCCCTCGGGCCTGAACCCGCTTATCAGCATACCCCATGTCCCCAACAGCTGGAACGCTCTTACCGGGAGAGTTCAGCGTCCGGGAACTCTGAAGTGACGTCCGCTCAGACGGCTGGTCACGGAGGCAGTCTTTGGGGCCAAAGTACCTTTCTCTCTGTACCTCAGGAGGAAGTGCTCGGGTGTAGCGGTCCACTGTCACCTTTTCGACCCTTTGGGCAGTGTTGCTGACGGCAGACTCCAACTGTATCTCCAGTCATGGACTCTCCTGGCACGGGCTGCAACCGTAACACCCAGCCGGGTAAGAATCGCCGCTTTCAACTTGGCATAGTCTTCGCTGTCCTGCTTGCTCAGGTCAGCCCAGACTTTTTGGGGTTCCCCAATCAGATAGGGTACGACCGCCATGGCCCATTCAGATAGTGGCAGATTCTCCTTCTCTGCCAGTCTCTCAAACCTAGTAAGATATACCTCCACATCATCACGAGGTGTCATTTTTCTCAAGGACCGTCTTACCGCCTTCTTTATAGCGGACAACGCAGGTGCCTTCACAACATTACTCTGGGACGAGGTGCTGAGAGCTGCAATCTGCTCCAACACCCGGTTATTCTCCTGCTGCTGCTGCAGGAATTGCTGCCGGGCCTGGGCCAGGTACTCAATGAGCTCCTTCATACTGCCGGACTTATCTCTGTCTTCACAACTGTAGTCTTCACTCAAGACATACACACTACACAGCTTTTTTTTTTTTTTTTCCACAGAAAAATTCAGCCTTGCTGTGCAAACACTTTTTTTCTTTTTTTTTTTTCCTTTGCAAAGTCTATTAAGGCTACTGTCTCTTTAAGACTTCTCCACAAACTTTTCTTTTGCTGCTGCACATTCCACAGTCATTTTCACAACAAGTTCAGCTTTGCTGTGCATACATTTTCTCTCTGCAGACCCTATCAGGGCCACTGTCTCTCCAAGACTGCTCCAAACAGACGTTTCTGCTGACACACTTTTTTTTTTTTTTTCTCTGTTGCTATTTCAATAGACTTCACCTTTAATGCTGTCTCTCGCCACTGTGCTGCATACACACTCCAGCACTAACTGTATCAGGCACTGCGCTGCCCCAGCATTCTCCGCCAATTGTAGCATTTCAGGGGATATAGCTCTAGGATCGCTGTCTGGGTAGACAGAATGGCACGGAAACAGTTCATTCAGACAGCAGTTTGGTGAAAACTGGCCGCAACCAGTTTTATTAAAGTCCACAGCACACAGATAAAAACAAAGCATAAACAAAAGACCTGGGCTTGTCTAGCCACTAATTACACTTAGATAGATGGCCCTCTCTATCCGGGACCCAGACTCTACCAGTCTGTGCCCAAAACAACACATATGATATATGTTACCAGTCTGGAGTTTCACAGACACTCCTCCTTGTGTCTGAAGGCACCTTTGAGAGAGATCCACTCCTATTCAGCCGCTATTCACACGGACCCGCACCGAGACCACTCCTGTGTCCGGGGTCCTTCCTGCACCCAGACTGAGATAGCTCACACTCCTCTGGAGACTGCTTCCTTGTGCCAGGACACCTCCCTGTGTCCGGGCTAAAGACAGCTCCCACACTCTTGGAGACACCTTCTGTGCCTGGACCCCTTGTCCAGACTGAATGAGCTCTCAGACTGTGTTCCAACACACCTACTTCTGGTCTCCTAATTAACACCTGAGTGATTTCAGGCCTGAGCTGCAAGTGTGTGCTGAATGTGAGGTGTAGTGACCTTTCTCTACCACTAGGTTTACAAAGCCACACATTTCCCTTATACCTAGGTGAAATGTACACCCCATTCAACACATATTCACTCACTGTCTCACACTACGTAACATGTAAGTGAGCATTTATGTTGCTTTCTTCTAAAAAAAAAAAACAAAGAAAAAAAACTTCCAGCTCCTGAGGTAGACTATTCCACAGATACATAGTTCTTATGGCAAAGAAGGCCTGTTTCCTGTGGAGACTGAATCTTTCTTTTTCCAGGAAGAGATAGTGCCTGGAGGGGGATTTAAAACCGTACATAAAACCGCTTTTCACTGTACTTTTTGTATGGGCCTTTTATGTACTTGTACAAGTTAATCATTTCCCCCTTAGACGTCTCTTCTCAAGACAAAAGAAATAAAATTATTTTAACTGTTCCACATAACTAAGATAATCCATGCCCCTTTATAGTTTTGGTACTCGTCTTTGGACTTTTTCTAACGCCCAAGTATCCTTTCAATTAACTGGTGCCCAGAACTAAACTGCAAATTCTTGATGGAGGCCACACTAAAGCTTTGGAAAATGTTAATATTACACCCATCTCCCGCGAGTCCATACCTCTTTTAATACATGACAATAGCCTACTGGCCTTAGAAAGCACAGACTGACATTACATGCTGTTACTTAGTCTCTGATCTACATGTACACCCAGATCCTTCTCAACAAGTGACTCCCTTAGCAGGGCCGGGTCCCCACCCGGCACACCCTGGCAAGTGCCAGAGTCCTGGACAAATGGGGGGGCCACTTGCCGTTGGCTGGGGCATAACTACTGATGTTGGCAAGCCCAGCAGGTTAGAGGCCCGCTGACCTCAGCAAATACATCAGCTGGATGTACGTCCTCGGACTCACATTCAGCTTAAGTGTATTGAAACGCACAGACCCATCTGGTCCGTGCACAGGCATACTCGCTGCTGGAGTATGACCTGTGGACATAGGAATTGGCACATGAGGGGTTGACTTGCACAAATCCCCTCTTCTGTATGGTTTTGTTGAATTTACAATAGATATCACTCATATAATGAAAGAAGTAAGTGAAATCTTTGGCATTGTACTTTACCTATATTTCTCTGTTGTATTTGTGCATCATGAATTGTGGTATGTGTTAAAGGGGCCCACTGAGACTCTTTCGCCCGGGGCCCACGAAAACCTGGAATCGGCCCTGTCCCCTAGTTTTACTTCTCCTAGAACATATGGTGCCCACATATTATTAGTACCCAGGTACATAACATCATTTTTATCCACATTGAACCACATCTGCCAAGAGAATTCCCAAACACTAATTCTCCAAGTCATCTTGTAATTTATGGAAATCTTCTATATACTACACTATATCCATAGCTTGATGTCATCTGAAAAAACCCTTTCTTGTCACAACACTTTTGCTCTTTCATTCTTCCGTCCCTTTCTTTGGAGATGCATAACTTTTTTTTTTTTACTTTTCCATCAACATGGCCCATGAGAGTTTGTTTTCTGCAGGATGATTTGTAGTTTTGACACCATACAAGGAACTGAAAAAGAGCAAAAAAGTTCTAAATAGGGGTGAAATGGTGAAAAATGCAATTGTTTTATTGCTTTTATTTTTCCATTGTTCACTTTTAGGTAACAGTTATCTGGCAACTTTATTCTGCAGCTCATTACAATGCAAAACCAAACTTATTCAGGTTTTCTTTTCTAAGTGTCACTGTTTTTGAAAAAATTACTTTTTAAAAATAAAAATGGTTTGTGTTGCCTGAGACCCATGATTTTATTTTTCCAATCATGGAAGGTGTGAGGGTTTGTTTTCCTGCAGGTTGGACTGTATTGGTGCCATTTTGGGGTACATATGACTTGTTGATCACTTCTTATTACATTTTTTGGGGGAAATTAAGTTCAATTTTGGCATTTGTATTTTTTTCTAAGGCATTTTTTTGAACTTTAATAGATGCAGCAATGGTAAATTTTCTTTTTTTCAATTTTTTTTTCCTATTCTAATTTCAGAATAGCAAATGAGGGACCACATACATTTTTAGGGTTTTTATTTTTAAAATATTTTTACTATGTTTTAAAATTTTATGTTATCTCCATAGGGAATCTCCTGTTGCTTTATTGCTTCTTCAATGTACTGCAATATTTTAGTATTGTAATATATAGTCAAATTTACAATCTCAAAGTTGATGGGGACGGGGTCTTTAATAGGCCTCAGCTGTTATGGTTGCCGTATCGGCATCCTCTGATTACACTTTAGAAGTGTTTTGTGGGAATATTCTTATTTTCCTGTAGCTAAATAATAGTGTTATAGCTTAGGCCTCATACAGACTTCAGATTTTCACATCTGTGTTTTTCACTGGTAGTACTCATACCCAGGTCCGGACTAGGGGTGAAATTCAGCTCTCTCATTTGAAATCACACAAGCCCATGTTGTCCCCATCCCCAAGCACCAGATGGGATATATTCCTAATATTACCCTGGATGGAGGAAAGCAAGACTTACTACAAGACCAATATTTCTAATGATACCCCTAGCCTGGTGGAGTAAGTGACGGAGTCAGCGACCTTGTTCTCCGTCACAACTCTTAACAGTATGGGTGTCTTGGAACACACATTTTGTTAACAATGTAGCAGACAAGGCGGCCCACGACCAGACAGGCACTTCTGGCATTTGCCAGAATTGCCAGATGGCCAGTCCGGCCCTGCTCATACCTATCATAGAAGATGCAGCTGTTCACAATTCTGTATATTTTTGCGAACCAAGTGGTCTGTACCAAAACACGCAGACATGTCCAATTTTGATCCGAGTCACAGTTCAAACATGCTAATGTAATTCTATGGATCTTTGAAAAAATCAAACAGCCATCGGACTTTCATATTTTTTTTGATAGGAGAAGCTTGAGAAAATCTGATGAAAATTGATCCTTTTTTTCATATGAGAAAAATCATTGACCTCTCAATGAAGCCTTATTTTATTCTTCTTTTCATTTTATCCAAAGGTAATTACAAATTGAGAAAATAATATTTAAGAGGATCGCTGAGTCTCCGATAAATGTCATGGTTTGTGTAATGAAATACCAGAAAATGTAGTATATTAAAGGGATATGGACAGGCATTGCCCATGAAAATTCGTCCACTTGAAAACCCCTTCTTAAAGGGCTATTCTCAAGTTTGCAAGTTATTGCGTATCCCTAGGGGATAAGTTCCCAATCACTGAAGCCAATTAGCAGGCTGCAACCTCCAAGAGAAGTGTGAGAAAAACAGTGCATTAGCGGATGATAATCGGCAGCAGTACTCATGCGACATAATGATAGTGTACTAGTGATGGGAGATCCAACACTATTGGAAGAGCAACAATTTCGGGAGGTGATTATAAAGTTTTTCTTATTTTATTCAGGGGACTACCATATTTTTATAAGAGGTTATTCAAGCAGGGAACCACCCTTTAATTTATTGCTCATATTGACATATTGTTATGTCAATTATAAATAGCAAATATCTGTCTACACATATCAGCAAGTAAACCAACCAGTAATGTAAGTTGCTGAGCTACAGCTAGACTTCCCTTTGGCTTATGTCACTGTCCTAGCCCTCGATCTGAATACTCTAGCCAAGGCAAAGTGACTTTTTGGCCCCAATCTCCTCTAACGCCAAGCATTGGGTATATGCTCCAATACTGGCAATCCTACCTATGCCGCGGGTTCTCGCATCATTCCGAGGTCTGTCCCAGTCTAATTACAGCTTCATACTTCATGCTTAACAATACACACAAACTGATTATATAGCTGAACAAATCTTTAACTATGAAAACATAAATAATTGATTTTCTTTCCTGGCCTCACCCTGCAGTGTTCAATTATGATATATCTATGGAAATAGTTTGCCAGAATAATATTTACTGAAGCAATAAAAGGCTGCCATTAACCTAGCGCAGCGGTATGTATAGGCTGTTGCACGGTAGAGATATAGCCTTACTAGCCGGTATCTAATTTTCTGATAGGAAGGCCTGATAGAAGGGTGCAGTGCTCTGACGGAAATGTTCTGTTGACAACACTGATTTATTTATTGCACCCATCCCTAATGTTAAAGATTGAAGTAAAACACAAAACGATAAATGAGCAAAGTTGCTGATACCTAGCTCCCTAATAGCTATCTTGGCGCTATTAAGAAAATATATGACCTGTATCTATTTTCTTATTTTATAGCATATTGAGAGGGAATTTCCTACTTTTCTTTTGTCATTCTAACAATTACAGTTAGGTCCATAAATATTTGGACAGCGACAACATTTATCTAATTTTGGTTCTAGACATTACCACAATGAATTTGAAACAAAACAAATCAGATGCAGTTGAAGTTCAGACTTTCAGCTTTCATTTGAGGGTATCCACACTAAAATTGGATGAAGGGTTTAGGAGTTTCAGCTCCTTAACATGTGCCACCCTGTTTTTAAAGGGACCAAAAGTAATTGGACAAATGACTCCAAGGCTATTTCATGGACAGGTGTGGGCAATCCCTTTGTTATGTCATTCTCAATTAAGCAGATGAAAGGGCCGGAGTTGATTTGAGGTGTGGTGTTTGCATTTGGAAGGTTTTGCTGTGAAGGAAACATGTGGTCACAGGAGCTCTCTATGCAGGTGAAACAAGCCATCCTTAAGCTGCAAGAACAGAAAAAACCCATCCAAGAAATTGCTACAACATTAGAAGTGGCAAAATCTACAATTTGGTACATCCTGAGAAAGAAAGAAAGCACTGGTGAACTCATCAATCCAAAAAGACCTGGGAGCCCACGGAAGACAACAGTGGTGGATGATCGCCGCATACTTTCTTTGGTGAAGAAGAACCCGTTCACAACATCAACTGAAGTCCAGAACACTCTCAGTGAAGTAGGTGTATCTGTCTCTAAGTCAACAGTAAAGAGAAGACTCCATGAAAGTAAATACAAAGGGTTCACATCTAGATGCAAACCATTCATCAATTCCAAAAATAGACAGGCCAGAGTTAAATTTGCTGAAAAACACCTCCAGAAGCCAGCTCAGTTCTGGAAAAGTATTCTATCGACAGATGAGACAAAGATCAACCTGTACCAGAATGATGGGAAGCCAAAAGTTTGGAGAAGAAAGGGAACGGCACATGATCCAAGGCACACCACATCCTCTGTAAAACATGGTGGAGGCAATGTGATGGCATGGGCATGCATGGCTTTCAATGGCACTGGGTCACTTGTGTTTATTGATGACATAACAGCAGACAAGAGTAGCCGGATGAATTCTGAAGTGTACCGGGATATACTTTCAGCCCAGATTCAGCCAAATGCTGCAAACTTGATTGGACGGCGCTTCATAGTACAGATGGATAATGACCCCAAGCATACAGCCAAAGCTACACAGGAGTTCATGAGTGCAAAAAAGTGGAACATTCTTCAATGGCCAAGTCAATCACCAGATCTTAACCCAATTGAGCATGCATTTCACTTGCTCAAATCCAGACTTAAGAGGGAAAGACCCACAAACAAGCAAGACCTGAAGGCTGCAGCTGTAAAGGCCTGGCAAAGCATTAAGAAGGAGGAAACCCAGCGTTTGGTGATGTCCATGGGTTCCAGACTTAAGGCAGTGATTGCCTCCAAAGGATTCGCCACAAAATATTGAAAATAAAAATATTTTGTTTGGGTTATGTTTATTTGTCCAATTACTTTTGACCTCCTAAAATGTGGAGTGTTTGTAAAGAAATGTGTACAATTCCTACATTTTCTAACACTTATTTTTGTTCAACCCTTCAAATTAAACGTTACAATCTGCACTTGAATTCTGTTGTAGAGGTTTCATTTCAAATCCAATGTGGTGGCATGCAGAGCCCAACTCGCGAAAATTGTGTCACTGTCCAAATATTTCTGGCCCTGACTGTAGTTACAATGGCCTAATAGTTTAACCTTCTTTTCTTTTTTTTGTAAATATTGTGAGACTAAGGGCTCATACCCACTTGCGAGAAATACGGACAAGTGCAATCCGATTAAAAATCGGATTGCACTCGGACCAATGTTATTCAATCAGACTGAGAAAAAAATCGCAGCATGCTGCGTATTGCTGCGATTCTCGGACGAGACTCACCAATACAAGTCAATGGGTGCGAGAAAAAAATCGGACAGCACTTGAACCATGCGAGTGCTGTCCGATTTATACGCACCGGTGTCCTTTGAAAAGCCGGCAATTCATGTCCAGCTACTGTAAAATCATATTGACTGCTCACAAAACATTAGATATATACATATAGAATAAATAAATATATACACATATCAGTGAGACTCATATATATATATATATATATATATATATATATAATATATACACACAGTACAGACCAAAAGTTTGGACACACCTTCTCATTTAAAGATTTTTCTGTATTTTCATAACTATGAAAATTGTACATTCACACTGAAGGCATCAAAACTATAAATTAACACATGTGGAATTATATACTTAACAAAACAGTGTGAAACAACTGAAAATATGTCTTATATTCTAGGTTCTTCAAAGTAGCCACCTTTTGCTTTGATGACTGCTTTGCACACTCTTGGCAATCTTTGATGAGCTTCAAGAGGTAGTCCTGGAAATGGTTTTCACTTCAAGGTGTGCCCTGTCAGGTTTAATAAGTGGGATTTTGGCCTTATAAATGGGGTTGGGACCATCAGTTGTGTGTGCAGAAGTCTGGTGGATACACAGCTGATAGTCCTACTGAATAGATGTTAGAATTTGTATTATGGCAAGAAAAAAGCAGCTAAGTAAAGAAAAACGAGTGGCCATCATTACTTTAAGAAATGAAGGTCAGTCAGTCCGAAAAATTGGGAAAACTTTGAAAGTGTCCCCATGTGCAGTTGCAAAAACCATCAAGCGCTACAAAGAAACTGGCTCACATGAGGACCGCCCCAGGAAAGGAAGACCAAGAGTCAACTCTGCTTCTGAGTTTACAGGTTTTCAGCAGCTCAGATTAGAGACCAGGTCAATGCCACACAGAGTTCTAGCAGCAGACACATCTCTATAACAACTGTTAAGAGGAGACTTTGTGCAGCAGGCCTTCATGATAAAATAGCTGCTAGGAAACCACTGCTATGGACAGGCAACAAGCAGAAGAGACTTGTTTGGGCTAAAGAACACAAGGAATGGACATTAGACCAGTGGAAATCTGTACTTTGGTCTGATGAGTACAAATTTGAGATCTTTGGTTCCAACCACTGTGTCTTTGTGCAGCGCAGAAAAGGTGAACGGATGGACTCTACATGCCTGGTTCCACCGTGAAGCATGGAGGAGGTGGAGTGATGGTGTGGGGGTGCTTTGCTGGTGACACTGTTGGGGATTTATTCAAAA
>JARQOD010000005.1:299997437-300045336 GCA_033576555.1 Oophaga sylvatica
GGTAAGCAGCTAGATGTCGGGCCCCTACAGGTGGACTCTTCCCTCAGGCTATTAGGTAGGGATTGTCGGCATGCAATAATAACTCATCTCACACGGTCCAGCGTCTTTCCAATAACCTTTACTTGCAAGATGATAAGGCAGTCCCAGGGAGGCGTGGGTTGATGGAGGATACTTTGAGCAACACTAAGCAAGTAGGGGCCTCCTTTACTCCAAAGAAGAGAGAAAACGACCACCGAACTACCCCTCTATTTCCAGCTTTCCAAAGGTTCTGGCCCATCAGATTTGTGGTGAAGCCTTCCTCGAGGGAGCTGAATCATCTTTCGTGCACGACTCAAAGCTTCACTCCCCCTGACCCCCCCATTACGTACGACTATAAGGGCTTGTTTGCCGCGACCTAGGTCCGGTAAATCTCTGGTTTTCTCTTCACAGCGACTAATAGTGATCCTTCGGTCCCCAGTGACCGTTGCAATGTGCAGGACTTTTCCAATCAAAAGCACTTTTAATTATTTCCTTCCACTTTGCCCTTCGATTTGCTCACTTTTAAAAAATTTAGCTCATCTTTCTTCCCGTGGGGCACACCTGACTAGGCTAAGTAAATAGACCACCTGTACCACCCCACTTTCTGAACTGCTAAGGGGGCTCAAACTGGACACTCTACTCGTCCAAGGACAGGAAACGACTGACTAAAATCACCCCTTCCACACCCTGCTGGTTTCAAATGTACATGATGCATAAAGACCTTAACTGTTACCTCTCCACTCATCCTCCTGGTATTGTGTACCAGGGCACACATCCCCCAGTAAACGACAGCACCCCGGGCTTTAAATATAAGAGACTTTTTTTTTGTTTATGCAAAAATATTAACAATAACATTAATTTCGTCCCATCCGGGGAGGTGAGGAACTTGAACGTTCAAAAATAAAAAATACAAATATTAAATAGCATTCAATAAATAAACAATATTCAGTGAAGGACCCCCCAAACCTTCAACGTGGGCCGGGTGGGCGCAGGACATCCAAATGCGACCCACCATCCACACCACACGGGTTTTCGGTTCAGAGGTAACAAGGGTTTTTTTCATGGGGAAACCATTAAAAAAAGGCACCTTAGTGCAACAATTACGATACAATTTTGGGCTGCCTCAGTCCTCACCTCGAGTCCATTTTAAACAAGACAAAAGGGAAAAACACATTTATATAAAACTTTTTACAATGTTCACAAAACCTCTGATATCTAAGGGTAATTTCCCTTTTGTGATTTCTCTGATCTACGTGTGTAGTTTCAGGAATCAATTCAATCGTTTCACTGCGTGAACGGCAAACTATAGAACTGCCTAAATCTTTCTATGGATCTGGCAAGCGTACTGATGGCGGGCGATGTGATCATTCACCAGGGATCCCATATATGGGGCGCGCTTCGATGACCACTTGAGGTTCCATAGGTTAGGTGTTGCCTGGGATGGATAACTCCTACGGGCTCAACTGGCACCACGGCACAACTGGAGGTAGAACTTCCTTTGGGCGAAAAACTCAACACTGGAATTACACAGCATCTCCCAGTCTAGGCCAATCCGCAGGAAAACTCCCAGATCGTGTGGATGACCTCTTCCTTTCTTTCTCCTTGATTGAGGGCAGGGTTTTTTCACCCTTTAAGTGTTGGACACAATTTCAAATGGTCCTGGACACGTGTTTATTGTTCTTCCTCCGCCTTATAATGATACAAACTTTTTCTGTTGCATATTTAAATCTTTACAACGAGGGTTCTTGTTCCCCGGTTTTCCATTTGTCATTTTCCTTTTTCTTTTTAATACCATTTCCCTCCCAGGCACAAAGCCGGCAGAGCATTTCTTTATAAAATCTTCCTTTTCTCCCGGCCTTGTTGAGACTTTCCTCCACACAGATTTCACTCTTCGTACTGCTTTCCATTTGTGTCCCCCAAAATTTTTAACGGCGTCGTTGCCTCCGATTCTACTACTCCAAGTTCTAAACCAGTATCTTCCGGCCTTGCCCATAAAAGGCTGGGTCAGTTAGTAGAACTTACAGTATATGGTTATACAAATCAACCAAATCAGTAGTAAGTCCGCCAGATTTCTGTCTTCCAACGTATGGATCTCAACAATTCAAGGACAAATTTTCATTTTTTCACAAAGACCGTTGGTTTTGGGGTGGTATGGCGTTGTTCTAATTTTTCCTTGCACCCGTACATGTGACAAATTCCTTGAATAAATCAGCTTCAAAGCACCCTTATCGGTTAATACTTGCTTCGGATACCCGGGTCTGCAGAAACTTGCTTGAAAGGTCTTCGCTGCCGTCACTGCGGCTGGTCCTTAACTGAACAACCACCAAAATCTGGAGTAATGGTCTACCATGGTCAAGGCGTATAGTATCCAGATCTACTTGGGACAGTTTGCATGGCCAGGGCCACAATCTCCAGGGACGAGTCGTCCGTAGGTTGCAGGGGGCCTTTTTGACTTCCCAGTCCTTTCTTCTGAACCACAGGTCCACATTCCGACAACCACCTCTCATGGAGCTCGCATCCCACCCAGAAACCGCATCTCAACAGGGCTCCAGCTTCCTCCACCAAGGTCCGCTTGTCGTGGTACGCTTCCAACACCATTGGGACGTTCCTTGGGGACCACTATTTCCAACCATTCAGGTTCGGGTTGACGTATCTTCTGCACAACTTCTCACGGTTAGGAACAAACCTCTTTTCCCTTCCACGAGCTTGGCTACAATAGGTGCATCCTTTTTCCAAGAGGACCTTCCGTTTTAACAACTCCTTGAGCGGGCCACGGATCACTGTCCTGAGTCTCTTTCCGCTGTGATGGGGTAAAGGATTTAATGTTGCACCATCTGCTTTCTGTGGGGGGGACTCGATTCTCGTGGACACCCCTTTCGTAAACCAGTACTCAATTCCCCCCCCCCTTTCCAGGTCGTCCGATTCTTCTTCCGTATCAGAGTCCCCAATCAGCATTCGAGACAATGCTTTAGCATTAGCATTCTTTCGACCGCCCGGTACTTGAATAACGGTAATTGGACAACCGGCCACCACCGCTGCTCCATGGACCCACTTGGCAGTTTCCAGGTGCGTTAACGGGTGTTATCTGAAACGCAGTAACTGATTAGAGGCCAGAAAATGCTTAAATCTTTCAGAATGGCCCGACCACGCCAGAAACTCCAGCTTGAAGCTGCAAAATTTTCCGATTCCTTTCAGTTGGCCGAAATTTCTGCTGCATAAGCGATGACTTTTTCTTGCCATTCTCTTCTGACTGAAACTGCTCCCAACCCTTCATTACTGGCGTCGGTGAAAACAGAACGTTTTTTGCTGTAACAGATAGGTTAAGACTCATCACCGAAGGATCTCTTTCATCTTTTGGAATGCTTCACCTGTTTTACCCCAATTAAAGGGAGGGTTTCTGCCTTTGGGATTGTCCACCAGGAGGTCCGTAAAGGAGCTGCCTTTTCCCGGAATCTTTCACAACCTTCTGTAAACCCGTTAGCCCCCGGAACTGTCGCACTTCCTTAAGGTTCTTCGGCTCCGGCCACTCTGGATGGCAGTGACTTTCTCTGGGTCCGGGCCTACTCCTTCCGAACTGACGATGTGCCCCAAGTATTGTACCTTCTGCTTGATAGATGGCATTTTGAGGTTTTAATTTCATCCCGTACCTGACAGGGACTCGAATACTTCTGCCAGTGCTCAGATGGTCCTCAATATGTCTTGGAATCACGATGACGTCGTCTAGGTATAAGCACACGGTTTCAAAAATTGAGATGTCCCAGACAATTTTCCATCACTCTCTGAAATTGTTCCTGGGCACTGCTGAGCCCAAACGGCATTCTGTCGAACTCACAGAGCCCATTGGGGTGGGTGAAAGCCGTTTCCTCACGATCCTCCCTCAGCCACAGCCACTTGCCAGTAACCACTAGTCAGATCAAGGGTAGAAAAGTATTACCGTTTCAGAGCAGCTAATGATTCCTCTATGCGTGGTAACGGGTATGCATCCTTGTGTGTTAATGCGGTTCACCTGCCTGTAATCCACACACATTCTCATACTACCATCTTTTCTTTTAACCAAACTAGAGGGGCTGCCCAGGGACTACAACTATCCCTTATCACCCCAGCTTTCTTCCATATCATGCCACATTTCTTTAGCCTTCTATAATGAGCTGAGGTATGGCCAAACCGCCTTTGATGGGAGGATGACTGCCTGTAGGGATATGATGTTTGTACTCCCTATAAATTATCCCAAAATCAAGTGGATCTTGCTAAACACTTGGGCGTACTCTTGCACCACCCGTAATACCCCTTGCTTCTGGTGACGGGAGTGGTGTCCGTCCCAACAGGAGTTGCTGACACCATTCCGCCACCTGAGTTGCTGGGTCATTGTCCTCCGCTATTTGACAGGAGTCTAAGGACTCAGCCGGGAGAATAGAATTATTGTCAACAGCATGAATTTAGCAATGGTTATAACGGGGTAAATTACCTCATCATCTCCCCAATTGAAAGCCGTACAGGTACTCTTCCATTCACCACTTCTACTACTTCCTCCTAGCAGTCATAAGTGTAGGTCTATTTTCTGAATGGTGGGGTTCTACTACAGCTTGGTAATTTCTGTCCTCTCAACCTATGGCTGCCCTGCACCAAATGATCATTTCACTCATTGGGGGTATCACAATAGGATCCGAGTCAGTGACCCGTACATTACCAATTCGCCGTCTGTAAGCTTCGCTTGCTGCTGACACACCAGGGCCCGATCTCTCTTTGGATTACTCCTCTCTGCCTTGGCGGCAATCTCAGCGAGCTGTTGGAGCAAGAACACAACTCTCCCAAACAATTACCGATAATGTTAGTACCCAAAATATAATTTAAACCGTCTCCTCATTTACAGTCTTACTACCAAACCCCTGTCTTTCAACTCCTCTCTGCCCACCTTTACATCTACACATTTTGTCCCGAGTACTTCTACAGGAAGACCATTAGAAGCATACACGGTAAAGTCAGCTCGGGGGTTTAAGACTGTCCATTGACCATACTTAGTATAGAGGGCATCAGGAATAGGGTCACCTGGACCCAGTGTCTAAACAATGCCGGAACTGCATACCATCTAAGATGATAGACAGGTAGGGTCCGCCCACCCACATACCTGCGGTTCCATCCTAGGGGCCTGACGGGTATCTCCGGGTGTTGGCCCTCGGACACCAGGTTCTGCCCGTTTAAAAGGACACTGTGGAGACAGATACCTTTCCGTTGCATCGGTAACAGATGATCTCCTCACGAGGAGGGTGTTTGATCAAGGTCGCTCCTGGGGGTGGCGTGTCCTCCTCCGGGGGGGTGACGTCTCTTTCTTCTCCGTGCAACCCCACGGGACGTCTCTGGGCATCACTAACAAGATCTTCCCTTCTTCCTCTTTCCGCAGTTGCAGGCACTCATCACAGCACCAGATTTTTAGTCAGCTGGCGCACCTCTGAGCGCAGACAATCCAATTCACTAGGAGGTGTCACCTGCGCTTTGGCTTCAGCCACTAACGGGGAAAAGGGTTTACTGCCGGTTTCCAGAGTGACTTCACCCTGATGATGTTGGGTTGCCATCTCAGGTTTGCCCAGGGCCGCAGCCCTTTTATTGCCATGTCTTTTAGGGCATCAAAGGTACATCCGATGATCTAAGGACCACCAGTTTACAGTTCTGCGTTCCACTTGGGATCTCAATCCCTGTATAAATTGTTCTTTCAGCATTTTAATTCTCATCAATAGCATTTAAATTGTTAACCTGCTTAAGACTCTCAGGGCTCCTTGTAGTCGGCAAGCGTAGTTCCCGGATGCCTGTCACCTGGCTTTTTTGTGAACAGTGATAGAAGGCCATCCGGAGATCCTTTTCCGTGCGTCTTCAAATATGGCATGCAGCTTAAGGAAGATCGCAGGTACCGACTCCTGAATCAACGGTATCCCAAGTCCTCCACTCCCTCCAGCACGCCAGTTAGCTGCCCTATTAGCACAGCAGCTTTTTTGCTCTCTCAGGCATGGAGTACATTTCTAGGATGCTGCATAACTTCCCTTGAAGCCTGCTAATGTGCCTGGCTCACCGCTGTACGGGGAAGCCATTTCGCCCCAGGCATATATGGGAGCGTTAGTGGCATGATCGGGACTACCGACTGGGTGCAGGGCCTGCGCCCCATCTGGCGCTACAATACCAGACGGTGCGGATTGGGGACTCCGGCTGGGGCCGCACTGTCAGCCGTTGTTGTGACATCTTAGCGCCCCCTTGGTTAAACAGAGCCTACCGGTTTTCAGAGCTGCTACTTCACAGGCACCGCAGTGGGAACAGACCTTCGTCGCAGCGCTCTGATGCAGAGCGTTCACTTCCTGTTGCAGGACCTGCCCTGAGTCAGAGCCGGGGCGTGTCCAAGACTCTGCGCGCTCTTTCAGTACGCCCTCCTTCTTCCCAGCGCCTGAGGCGCGAATAGGCGCAAAATGGCGATTTTGGCGCCAAAAATGCAAACAGTCCTTTTTCACAAAAACAACCACAGGCACACAGGGCTCACAATGATGCAAGTTTCGTATCCTGTTCGTGACGCCAAATTTTGTGTCGACCCGCCACCACAATTGTGGATTAACCAGGGCAATGGGACTCAACCGAGCCCGTAGAAGTCTATGGGGATTGTCACAGTAGCTGTGGCTCGTCTGTGGCCCTGGCGGTCTGGCTATGTTGGGGAATATTTACAGGGGATAGATTTATATACAGTTCGTGAACGCCACCTGTAGTATCTGGTAAATTTGTACCAGCGCTGCTGTAGATCTCTGAGGGATTGGTGATGCAGCTAGATGTCGGGTCCCCTACAGGTGGGACCTTCCCTCAGGTCGGTAGTTAGTAGGGATTGTTGCAGGCAGCAATAATAACTCAGTCTCACACGTCAGGCGTCTTTCCATACCTTTACTTGCAAATGATAAGGCAGGTCCCAGGGAGGCTGATGGGGTTGATGGAGGATGAGCTTTGAGGCAACAGCTAAGCAATTAGGGCCTCCTTTACGTCCAAGAAGATGAGTACGACCACCTGAAGCGTAGTCCCCTCTATGATTCCAGCTTTCCAAAGCTGTTCTGCCCAAGTCAGATTTGTGGTGAAGCCTTCCTGCAGGAGAGCTGAATTCTTATCTTGTCGTGCCCTGACTCAAAGTCTTCACTCCCCCTGACCCCAGTTACTACTGACTATAAGGGCTTTGTTTGCCGCGACCTAGGGTCCCGGTAAATCTCTGTTTTCTCTTCACTATGCTGTAGCTAATAGTGATCCTTCGTCCCCAGTGACCGTTGCAATGTGCAGACTTTTCCAAGTCAAAAGCACTTTTCCAATTATCTTCCTTCCACTTTGCCCTTCGATTTGCTCGACTCTTAAAAGTTACTCAGTCTTTCTTCCAGTGGGGCACAGCTCTGACTAGGCTAAGTGAATTAGACCACCTGTACCAGCCTCCACTTTCTGAACTGCTAACAGGCTCAAACTGGACACGTCTACTCTGTCCAAGGACAGGAAACTGACTGACTAAAAATCACTCCCTTCCACACCCCTCTGGGTTGTCAGAATGTACATGATGTCATGAAGAAGACCTTAACTGTTACCTCTCCACTCCATCCTCCTGGATTGTGTACCAGGGCTACACAAAGGCATCAAAACTATGATTTAACACATGTGGAATTAACATTACACTTTACAAAAAAGTGTGAAACAACTGAAAATATGTCTTATATTCTAGGTTCTCAAAGTAGCCACCTTTTGCTTTGATTACTGCTTGCACGCAGAAAAGGTGAACGGATGGACTCTACATGCCTGGTTTCCCACCATGAAGCATGGAGGAGGTGGTGTGATCAGGCCGGCTCCCGGTTTTTTATGGGCCCCGGGCGAAAGAGTCTCAGCGGCCCCTTTAACACAGACCACAATTCATATGCACAGATACGGCAGAGAAATATAGGTACAGTACAATGCCCAATACTCACTTCTTCATTACATGAGTGATATCTATTGTAAATTGTACAATAGCTCAAAAACTGCCAAATCCTCACAGCGCACAGTAACAGACTGGACGTACATCCTCCATACAATATTATTGGCGCCACATAGTCTCCCCCTCACACTCAAATAATACCCCATGCAGGATCACCCTCGCCATCCCCTATATAATGCTCCATACAGAATACTGGACCCAAAATAATGCCCCATACAGAATACTGGACCCAATATAATGCTCCATACAGGAACTGTCCCCATATAATGCTCCATACAAAATATGAGCTCTCCTCTGCCGCTGTGCTGCGTTCTGCACTGTTACGCTCAGGAAAAGGGCGCTGTGGAAAGACTCCCCATTATCATCATCATTGCCTCTCCACATCATCATTGCCTCCTTATCACATCATTGCATCCCCATCATCATCAATTGCCTTCCCATCATTACATTGCCTCCTCATCATATCATTGTCTCCCCATCATCATCATTCTCCCATTATCAATCAAATGTCTGCCCATCATCATCATCCCTCCCCATCATCATCATTGCCTCCCCAATATCATCAATGCCTCCCCATTATCATCAATGCCTCCCCATCATCATCATCATCTGCCCTCCCCACCATCACACAGACAGCACCGCAGCACACAAGCACTCTCTCACAACACACACAAAGCACCGCACAAACATACACACACACTGATACACACAGACACACACACACCTCACCTGTCCGCGTCCGTGCGCTCTCTGCCACAGCCGGCCGCTGAATGATAGCGTCATTCAGCGACGCTGCTGTGAGGAGAAGCGCAGGCACCCTTTGAGCCCGAGCTGCGCAGTGGAGGCACGGGAGAGTAAGTAATTGTGCCAGCTGCTGCCAGGGCCATGACAAGCGGGGGGCAGTGGCGGCGCTGACACCGCTCTCCTCTGCTAACGGTGCCGGGGTGCCCGACGGCGAGGGGCCCCCCCGCCTGCTCAGGGCTCCGACACTTGCCCGGTATGCCGGGTGCTGACCCGGCCCTTGGTGTGATGATTGGGGGTGCTTTGCTGGTGACACTATTGGGGATTTATTCAAAATGAAGCATACTGAACCACATGGCTGCCATTGCATCTTGCAGCAGCATGCTATTCCATCCGTTTTGCGTTTAGTTGGACCATCATTTTTTTCAACAGGGCAATGACCCCAAACAACACCTCCAGACTGTGTAAGGGTTTTTTCGACCAAGAAGGAGAGTGTTGGGGTGCTATCCAGATGACCTGGCCTCCACATCCACCAACCTGATTCAATCGAATGGTTTGGGGTGAGCTGGACCGCTCACTGCTTCAATTTGAATAATCCTCAACAGTGTCACCAGCAAAGCCCCCCACACCATCACACCACCTCCTCCATGCTTCATGGGGGAACTAAGCATGTAGAGTCCATCCGTTCAACCTTTTCTGCGTGCAAAGCAGTAATCAAAGCAAAAGGTGGCTACTTTGAAGAACCTAGAATATAAGACAAAATTTCAGCTGTTTCTCAACCTTTTTTATAAAGTGTAATGTATAATTCCACATGTGTTAATTCATAGTTTTGAGCCTTCAGTGTGATTCTACAAATTTCATAGTCATGAAAATACAGAAAATTTTTGAATGAGAAGTGTTCCAAACTTTTGGTCTGTACTGTATGCATAATACTTATTTCCACCAGAGCCCGATAGTGGGTGCACCCCACCCATACACTTAGGCCTGGGTCTCACATAGCGATACACCAGCGATCCCGCAACGATATGCACTTGTCAGATCGCTGGTGTATCGCTACAATGATCGCTGCTGAGCTGCCAAACAGGCACTCAGGCAGCGATCAGCACAGCAACACTGCGGTAACATCGCTTAGTTACCCCAGTGTACCTTGGATACCACGCCCGATGCAGGGAGCTGGTAACTAAGGTACACATCGGGTTTCCAGGCGCTGCGCGGTGCCTGAAACCCGCTGTGGTACCTTGGTTATCCACTCCCTGCATCAGGAGCTGGTATCCAAGGTACACAGCGGGTTTTCTAGCACAGCCCTGCGCCTGGAAACCCGCTGTGTACCTTGGTACCAGCGGATCGCTGGTCTCCCCCTGTCACACACGCAGCGATGCGTGCCTGTCAGCGTGAGACCACGATCAAAAAAAATGCCAGGCATTCAGCGACGATCAGCGATACCCAGCAGGAGGGCTGATCGTCGCTGAATGTCACACACAGCGATATCGCTGGGAGATCGCTGCTGCGTCACAAAACTAGTGACTCAGCAGCGATCTCGCTAGCGAGATCGCTGTGGTGAGACGGGGGCTTTATACTGAAGGCCGTGCCCACTAACGGCTGCACCCACTGGAAGGCGTGTCTCTAGATGGGGTACAACCCTCAAGAAATAAGAAGAGGAAAAACCGACCAAAGAGTCCAATACATCGTATAGTTTAGCCAAAATTAATACTCTATTTCAATCAGTGATAAAAAAGGACAACAGAAAATGTAGAAAAGTTAAAACAATGAAAAACAGGAGTGCATACCCTAAGGGATTAACAATGTCCAAAGGAGAAACTTAGAAGCTGATGCAATACAGTCATGAATAACATAAAGTCCATAGAGGTTGGCACATTAATGATTAACCATATTAATCTATAAGTAACAGCTATAAACCCAACAAATTGAGAAATGAGTAAAGTGCCAGTGAAAAGGGTTATATTAAACAACTATAGCTGATATATAGATAATAGTGTGGAGAGACGGGTCAGTGGGTGCTCTTTCCGCTGGCCTGCTGCCTTAAAAACTGCATGGACCTGGGCTCATACCACTGAATGCCCCTCTAATCTCCCCGTGGCAACATACTATACACAGACAACGCAGGGTTAGGGTAAAACAGTCTGGCAATGCTTTATTGAACCACAACACCCTATAGCAAACAGAACATTCCCAGCAATTACCCCCAAATGGTGCACATTACAGGCCCAACCCTCCCGCTGCTCGCCTGTGTAACAGTAGATGTTTATGTCAAGCTCCAGGGTCGATATTCCCACCTGTGATATACACACAGAGAAGAGATATTGACAAGCGTAAGGAGATGACCGAGAACATCCATAGAGTCCGTAGAAGCCCAAAGCCAGTTGACACTACGTCACAGCTCCCAGGGTCATAATTCCACCTGTGATATACACACAGAGAGAGATAATGACAGGCGCAGGGAGATGAACAGTCCATACAGTCCATACAAGGTCCAAAGCCAGTTTGACACGACAGTCACCACCTGGCTTATTCCAACCACCTCCATAGAACCAGGCGACCACGGGTCCCAAAACCCTGGCTTTCTCCAAACATATCCATGGTTCAGAGATGGTCACTGGATCAGATCTGTGTGCTTCCAAACCAAAGCCGAAAACCCTAGGTTGATTCCCATAGAACATAGATCCGAGTCCCTTGTGATAGTGCCATGATGATTAGCTGCAGTCCGTCTCTGGTCCATGAGTCTTGTGCAGAATGGCCGACTGTAGCTCTGTGTGATGAGATAGATCGCTCTCACTCTCGTCCTCTTTTTTTATACCCAGACATTTAAGCTATTTTTAGAATACCCAGTATTAGTGTTTGAGCGATACTGCTCGATATTCTAAAAAATATCGGATCGGGATGGTATCGCCGATATCACTAAATATCGTCGATATCCGATTCCGATACCGAAAGTCCCATGTAAGTCTATGGGAACAAAATATCGCAACTAAAAAAAACACTTTCTTTCTTCGTTGTAAACACAAAATAAATACACACATAGAATACATAAATATAATATATATACATGTCAATTGTACAAATATATATATATATATATAATATATAGTTTATACCTTCACATAGTAAAATAGACTCTGATTCAATTGCCGGTAAAGCCGTGACATACCCCATAGAATCGACGAGCTCGTGCCGAGTACCCCCAAAACCTCTGGCTCTCTGCGACCAACTTGGCGTCACGAACAGGATTCTGTAGCTCGCTATAAGCGAGTCCTTTGTGCCTAAATTGAACTGGTTTTGTCTGAGAATTGCTAAAATCATCAGAGAATGTATTTGCCATTTTTCCGCCATATCTGCGTCACGACAGGCACTGGTAAGAAGAAGGGGGCGTGCCTCTTCGTGGTGTCACTCACTCAGTGGCCGCGAAAACGATGGCCACCACTCTAAATTTACTGCAATGTAAGATCGTGGCCCCACACTCTTGAGTTCCGCCTCCTCATCCTCCTCAGTGTGCGGAAACTAACACGAAGGTCCCCGCCTCACTACAAAAGAGGGGCCCTCTTCCAGATGCTAATGACACATGTGACTTGGCAGAGATGGCTAATGGACACGAGCAAAGTGTGAAGGGATGGAGCAGTCAGACTCCTGTTGTGAATGGTTTGAGATTAGTTCGAGCAGAGGCTCCCCTCTGGTGGTTTACAAGCGTACTGGACTGTCCAGTGAAGATTGTGAGGAGTGGAATCAGGTTTACGACTGTCTTATATAGGGGTCGCCTCCCATCAGGGTTTGCCGGTGATCAATTGTTTCTGGTCTCAATCCTTGAGTCCGTTTCCTTTGTAGCCTGCTGTGTCCGTGTCTGCATCTCCTGCTAACAAAAAGACATTTTCTTCTTTTTGTTTTTTGTGCTTGATTTTTGCATTTTGTCCTGCACTTCTGTGGGGCCTTCAGGGTCCCCTCCGGGGCTTTTGCCCTCTCAGTTTAGTTCAGCCACTGATGTTTGTACTTTTGCTTTTTTCAGTTTTTCAGTGCCTGTTTTGATTTTGTTACACCAGAGAACTAATTTAGGTGGTAGAAGGTGTGATCTCAGGTGATTTTGAAATTAGTAGAGTTGGTGCTTTTCAGGTTTTCTGGATTGCAGTAAGTACCCTTCCTATCCTTTCATTTAGTTAGTTTGGGCCCAGCGTTTGCTCATACTATTTTCTTTCTGTGTCAGTATTTCTTCTTGTCTAACCGCCATTACTTGTTTGGGGGCTTTCTATTATCTTTGGGGTTCTGCTCCGGGCAATAGCTTTCCTATTTCTATCTTTAGGTGTAGTTAGTTTCTCAGGCTGTGACGAGGCGTCTAGGACCAACGTAGGAACGCTCCACAGCTGCCTCTAGTTGTGGGTGGTTAGTCAGGGTACTGCAATCTCATAGATTCCAACTGCTCTGGTGTATTGCCTTTTTTACCTGCACTCCTCAGCTACCGAAACATAACAGCTCTCCCCCCACGGAAGCGACCCGATCGCCACGGAACCACCGTTGGGCACCCGGCCTGGAAACCCTCCTACGCTGCAAGAAGCGGAGGATACCCTGAGAGACCTGGCCCGGCACCGGGAGGAGGTCGCCAGGATGGAAGCCAGCTGGCGTGCCCTAAAACTAAACTTGGAGCGGCGCCAATCCCTCTTACCTGAAGTGTCTGTACCGGAAGGTGAGGCACCCGTTCTAGTAGAGGAGTCCGTGCGGGCATCCCAGCCCTTGCAATGTGATCCGGTTGACATTGTCGCAGTGGAGGCACCCGTTCCTGCAAAAACCTGCAACCGGCAGCACCCCAGATCCCGCTGTCTGCCCCCGTCGCTGAGACAGAAGAAGCGACACCCGTCCTCATGGGAGGCCGCGCAGGCACCAGAGGTCTACCTGTCTGTACCGGAGCCCCGACTGTCATCTGTTCCAGAGCCGGCTGCTTCCTCCGCAGGTGAGCGCCGCCAGGACTGTCGGGCGCCAGGAGAGCTGCCGCAAACCGGACATCGTAAGCTGCAGTTTGATGGTGGAGACATGGAGATGCGGTGGAGGAGAATTACAACCGGCGTCAGGGGGAAGAGTGTAGACGTCGGGAGAGAGAAGCCGAGCGACAAAGGGAGCAGCGCGAATCCCAGAAGCTTCGCAACGTCACATCGAGAAGGACCGGGCAGATAAGGACCGGATGAGAAAAGATAAAAGTACGGTGAGGGAGCCGCGGCGTAAGGGTGCAGTACGGAGCTTTAAATTGAAAGCTGGTTGGGGCTTCATCCAGGAGCCTGGACTTTATTTAGAAGTGTTTGTGACCCCGGCGGGACGTGGAGACTCACCTCCCAGAAGGACACCCGGGGAGGACCTGTTGCCAGGAGACTTGGTAACTTACACCCGACACTGGGGTTACAATGGATGGTATGCCCTAAATGTCACCAGGTTGCGACCCCTGGTCCCCAGAGTGTCAGGAACCTGTGAGACCCTCGGGGCCTTCAGCCTCCCACATCCAGGCCTCTGCACAAGTGCCCACCCCACGCCGTAAATCTCCCCAGCCTCCTCAGTGGTCTCCTCAGCAGCCCCAGCTATGGACATGATAATGATAGCTGGCCCGTACCCGGCGCCTGTTAGGCCCCTGGGTTCGTTCAGTCCCGGGACATAGGGCTCCAGACCCGGAGGGAGATGAAAGAGGTGGCCACACAGACACAGATAGCGGGTCACGACTTGACTGTACAGACCACACGACGTCATCAGGGCCTGGTGGTCCTTGGTGTCTCGGATTTTGGCAAGCATCAGAAGAGTACCAGGTGGTACCTGGAACACCCCTGCCAAAGAATTATAAATAACCTGGACAGGGTCCCTGTATGTAAATAGTTAAATTGTTGATGTACCTGGATGGGTGAATGTTCATAAAAAGTTTTTTAATTTAATAAAAAAAACAACACAGTTTTCATTACTTTTATTACAGTCTCATCCTGCGAAAGCCATCGATCTCCTGTAAAAAAAATGAAAAAAAAAACAGCAGTATACCAACCTGTCCGACGCAGTCCATAGTAACGAGTGTCCCACGACGATCCAGCTCTGCTACATCAGAATGACATCAGAGGCAGGCAGGCAGAGCCTGTCATCCCGGCGCAGCACAGCTGATTACCTGTCACGCGGTCTTATGATAATGTGTACGATGTCAGTAAACTATTCTTAAAAGAACAACACTCTATACAACATATAGATTAGCAACATCAGCATGTAAATATAGAATAGATTTACCTGACACGATATCCGTTGAACTCAGGGTTAATCTTGAGGACTTGATACACTGTCACAGGAAAGAGGAGGACCGGGGTTCTAACCTGACCCAAACTGGGGTCCTAACTAATCCCTCACCTTGGAGGTACTGATAATGGTTCAGAGGTCCAAGTCTCCAGCCTAACCCTGTCTCCTATCAGTCCCTGAACCCTGTAATCAGTCCTAAGAAGGATTCTGATTACCACCAAAGGGATATGGGCTGATCTCTGCTAAATACACAGATTAGACATATAAGACAGACTGGAGAAAACACAGACTTGCATACACATTCAAACACAGAAGGAACATAAATGATCTGGGATATTAAACTCTAAGCAAGGTGAGCTTAAAACAACTAAGGAGCTCTTTAACTTAAGTCTATACAGATACAATCCTATCTGTGGTCTGCATGAAGAATTTCACTGGCAACTCCCAACACAGACAACCAGAGATTTAAAGGAAACCAATCAACAAATAATTAATTGCAGCCGGGAGAAAAACTGCACCCAGTCCCAGAACTGAGCACAGACAGAATTAACTCCCTAACTGCCAAACACAAAGAAACAGCAACTCAGCTGTGAGAAGTCAGAATGTGCAACCGCGACGATCTTCGTGGCGATGCACACATGACAGTACCCCCCCTTCTACGAGGGGCCTCCGGACCCTCAGGGCCAGGTTTGCCCAGGTGAGTTCTGTGGAAGGTCCGCACCAAACGATCTGCGTTAATGTCAGACGCAGGAACCCACGTCCTCTCCTCTGGACCATACCCCTTCCAATGCACCAAGTACTGAAGGGACCGGCGATTCAGACGTGAGTCAATGATCTTTGACACTTGAAACTCCAAGTTACCATTGACCACCACTGGAGGAGGAGGTAGAGGTGATGTTATGACTGGTGCCACATACCTCTTAAGTAATGACTTGTGGAACACATTATGAATTTTAAACGTAGGAGGGAGGTCCAGACGAAATGCCACAGGATTAATTATGGAACTGATCCTGTACGGCCCGATGAATCTGGGGCCCAGCTTCCAGGAGGGAACTTTAAGTTTTATATTCCTGGTAGACAACCATACCAGATCGTTCACATTAAGATCTGGACCAGAAACTCTCCTCCTATCAGCCATACGTTTATAACGGTTCCCCATAGCACTCAGATTATTCAATACACCTCTCCACACTGAAGCAAGTGACGACGAGAAACGCTCCTCCTCAGGAACCCCAGAAGGGCCCCCCCCATTGAATGTACAAAACTGGGGATGAAAACCATATGCCCCAAAAAACGGGGACTTACCAGTGGACTCGCTCCACCTGTTGTTAAGAGCGAACTCTGCCAGAGGCAAGAAAGAAGACCAGTCCTCCTGGTTCTCTGAGACAAAACACCGAAGATAAGTCTCTAGGCTTTGATTCAGACGCTCTGTCTGACCATTGGTCTGCGGATGAAAAGCCGAGGAAAATGACAATTGCATCCCCCGACGTAAACAAAATGCCCTCCAAAACTTGGACACAAACTGAGACCCCCTATCTGACACCACATCAGAAGGCAACCCATGAAGTCTCACAATCTCCCCAATGAACACCTGCGCCAGAGTTTTAGCATTAGGGAGGGCAGGAAGAGCAATGAAATGTGCCATCTTACTGAACCTGTCAACAACCACCAGTATGACAGTCTTCCCTGATGACTGAGGAAGGTCCGTGATGAAGTCCATAGACAAATGAGTCCATGGACGCTCCGGAAGTTTCAAGGGTAAGAGGGTCCCAGACGGACGGGTATGAGGGGTCTTAGAGCGAGCACAAACCCCACAGGACTCGACAAAAGTTAAAACATCTTTATTAACGTTAGGCCACCAAAACCGGCGAGAAAGGAGATCTAAAGTAGCCTTACTCCCTGGATGTCCTGCTAAAGCAGAATTATGATGTGCCTCAATAACCTTTTGTCTCAACTGATTTGGGACAAACAGTCTCCCTGGAGGTCCTGCAGGGGCGTCCCCCTGAGCCTCTAACACCTCCTCCTCAAGCTCAGAACATACAGCCGACACTACCACCCCCTCCTGAAGGATAGGAATCGGGTCATCCATTTTCCCGGCCCCTGGGAAACTGCGAGACAAGGCATCCGCCTTAACATTCTTAGATCCAGGGCGATAAGTGACAACAAAATTAAACCTGGTAAAAAACAACGACCATCGAGCTTGTCTGGAATTCAGACGCTTAGCAGATTCCAAATACAGCAGGTTCTTGTGATCAGTAATGACGGTGACCGGGTGGACTGCCCCCTCCAAAAAGTGACGCCATTCTTCAAAAGCCAACTTAATGGCCAAAAGTTCCCTATTGCCGATATCATAATTCCTTTCGGCGGACGACAATTTTTTAGAAAAGAAAGCGCACGGATGCCATTTACCAGGGGACGGACCCTGGGACAATATTGCACCCACCCCTACGTCAGACGCGTCCACCTCCACAACGAACGCTGTGATGCATCTGGTTGGATGAGAACGGTGCCGAAGCAAAACATTTTTTCAAAGAGGAAAAAGCTTGGCAAGCTTTGTCCGACCATTTAGAAAAATCCGTCCCTTTTCTTGTCATGTCAGTGAGAGGTTTGACAACAGATGAGAAATTACAAATAAATTTCCGGTAGTAGTTAGCAAACCCCAGAAAACGCTGCAGAGCCTTAAGATCCTCTGGCTGATCCCATTCAAGCACTGCTCTCACCTTTTCAGGGTCCATACGGAAACCGGAGGCTGACACCAAGAAACCCAAAAACTGAAGTTCCTGTACGGCGAATACACACTTTTCCAGTTTGGCGTATAGTTTATTGTCTCGCAAGATCTGCAACACCTGTCTCACATGCTCCTGGTGAGACACAAGATCTGGTGAGTAAATTAAAATGTCATCCAAATATACGACCACAAACAGCCCCACCAGATGACGAAAAATGTCATTAACAAAATGTTGGAATACTGCTGGTGCAGTAGTCAGACCAAAAGGCATGACAAGGTTCTCATAATGTCCCTCCGGCGTGTTAAACGCCGTTTTCCCACTCATCCCCCTCTTTTATCCTAATCAGATTATACGCCCCCCTGAGATCCAATTTAGAGAACCATTTGGCGCCAACAATTTGATTGAAGAGATCAGGAATCAGAGGGAGTGGATACGGATCTCGAACAGTAATCCGATTAAGTTCGCGGAAATCCAAGCAAGGGCGTAGGCCTCCATCTTTTTTCTTCACAAAGAAGAACCCCGCGGCCACTGGGGAAGATGAAGGTCTAATATGCCCTTTGGCCAGACTTTCCGAAATATAATCTTTCATAGCCTGCCTCTCAGGACCAGAAAGGTTATATAACCTAGCTTTAGGTAACTTAGCATCAGGAAGTAAATTAATAGAGCAGTCATACACGCGATGAGGAGGCAACTCCTGACACCCCTCCTCAGAGAACACATCCCCAAAGTCCTCCAAAAAAGGAGGCAAAGTACTAGGCACGACCGCACTGATGACTGTGTTCATGCAGTTACTTTTGCAAAACTCCCCCCATTGGCTTATATCTCTGGACTGCCAATTAATCACAGGGTTATGTTTAACCAACCAAGGAAGTCCCAACACAATAGGAGTAGGTAGACCCTCCAACACATAACAAGATAATAGTTCCCTATGTATTGCCCCTACCGAAGGTCAATGTTATGAACCTCATGAACAAAGCTACCTTGGCCGAGAGGCCTGGCGTCAATGGAGAATATAGGGATCGGTTTGACCAATACACTCAGATGCATACCTTGAGCCTGAGCAAACTGAGCGTCAACCAGATTAGCCCCGGACCCACTATCAAGAAGAACAGAAAATCTCTCCACTCTCGTACCAACCACCACCTCCACTGGTACAAGGAACTGAGAAGAACTAGCGGACGAAATACATACTCCCAGGTTGTCGTCCACCACACAACCTGGGATTAACAGTTTTTCCGGCGACTTTTTGCTCAACAAGGCACGGGATGGACATCCCCCAACAAAATGTCCCTCTTTCCCGCAGAAGAAACACCTTCTAGTCCTGCGGCGTACCGCCAATCCCCTCCTACGAAATGATGTCCCTCCCAACTGCATAGGCTCCTCCGAACAGACAAGGGGAACCTCAACATAGGGGACTTTAGTGGTAGGTGGAGAAACAACAGGGGGCGGAGTTACCTCGCACCTCTCCCGGAGCCGTCTATCAGTACGGATAGCTAGGGCCATAGCAGCCTCCAGTGATGGAGGAGAATCATACTGAGCCAAAACGTCCTTTAATTTGTCAGAAAGCCCATGACAAAACTGGCTCCTAAGAGCTGGGTCATTCCACTGAGTATCTGTGGCCCATCTACGGAACTCAGAAGCAAATTCCTCCGCCGGACGATCTCCCTGCTGTATCTTACGTAATTTTGTCTCAGCAAGAGAGACCCGATCTGGGTCATCATATACCAAACCCAGGGCAGTAAAAAATCGATCTACTGACTGTAGAGCCGGGGATCCCGAGGAAGGGAGAAGGCCCAGGATTGAGGGTCCCCTTGTAGGAGCGAGATAACAATTCCCACTCTCTGCTCTTCACTCCCTGATGATCGAGGCCGAAGCCGAAAATACAATTTACATGCTTCCCTGAAGGTAAAAAATTTGTCTCGCCCACCAGTGAACCTGTCCGGGAGAGCTACTTTAGGTTCAAATCTGGTTTGCTCCGAGGGAGACAAAACTTTGGACTTAATGTCCGTCAGCTCCATGGATAATCCCTGCAACTGCAGAGCCAGCTGGGCTACTGGATCCATGGCAACTGGGAATAATTTTATGGGCCAGTGAAAATGTCACGCGGTCTTATGATATGTGTACGATGTCAGTAAACTATTCTTAAAAGAACAACACTCTATACAACATATAGATTAGCAACATCAGCATGTAAATATAGAATAGATTTACCTGACACGATATCCGTTGAACTCAGGGTTAATCTTGAGGACTTGATACACTGTCACAGGAAAGAGGAGGACCGGGGTCTAACCTGACCCTAAACTGGGGTCCTAACTAATCCCTCACCTTGGAGGTACTGATAATGGTTCAGAGGTCCAAGTCTCCAGCCTAACCCTGTCTCCTATCAGTCCCTGAACCCTGTAATCAGTCCTAAGAAGGATTCTGATTACCACCAAAGGGATATGGGCTGATCTCTGCTAAATACACAGATTAGACATATAAGACAGACTGGAGAAAACACAGACTTGCATACACACTCAAACACAGAAGGAACATAAATGATCTGGGATATTAAACTCTAAGCAAGGTGAGCTTAAAACAACTAAGGAGCTCTTTAACTTAAGTCTATACAGATACAATCCTATCTGTGGTCTGCATGAAGAATTTCACTGGCAACTCCCAACACAGACAACCAGAGATTTAAAGGAAACCAATCAACAAATAATTAATTGCAGCCGGGAGAAAACTGCACCCAGTCCCAGAACTGAGCACAGACAGAATTAACTCCCTAACTGCCAAACACAAAGAAACAGCAACTCAGCTGTGAGAAGTCAGAATGTGCAACCGCGACGATCTTCGTGGCGATGCACACATGACATTACCTGCTTCCCCGGCGGTGACGTCATCGGACTGGTTTACGGCCGGGATTACCCTGCAGTCACTGCAGTTATCGCGAAAAACTGCATGTGACCGCCAGGGAGAAGATAATGGCGGCCATCAAGCAGTCCAGGACGTGACTGCCGGAGATCTTCTGCCAGGTAAGTGCCGCTGACTCCTGACAGACCGACCGACGGACACTCACAGTGACAGTGACAAATCCGATTCCGGTATCCGATATGACGGTACTCGGAATCGAAAGCCCGATACAGCTAATATCGGCCGATACCCGATATTTGCAGTATCGTATCGCTCAACACTACCCAGTATGCTTCAGTTCAGCCTCATAGCTCAAACTGGTTAGAGTACAATAGTACAATACACAATTAGCATATCAGCTCACAATAAACACAGATAAACACCCACTATGTACAAGTCACTATTACAGTCTTAAGCCCCGTCTCACATAGCGATCTCGCTAGCGAGATCGCTGCTGAGTCACTAGTTTTGTGACGCAGCAGTGAGCTCACCAGCGATATCGCTGTGTGTGACATTCAGCGACGATCAGCCCCCCTGCCGGGTATCGCTGATCGTCGCTGAAATGCCTGGACATTTTTTTGATCGCTGGTCTCCCGCTGACAGGCACGCATCGCTGCGTGTGACAGGCGGGAGACCAGCGATCCGCTGGTAACCAAGGTACACAGCGGGTTTCCAGGCGCGGGGCTGTGCCTAGAAACCCGCTGTGTACCTTGGATACCAGCGCCCTGATGCGGGGAGCTGGTAACCAAGGTACACAGCGGGTTTCCAGGCACCGCGCAGCGCCTGGAAACCCGATGTGTACCTTAGTTACCAGCTCCCTGCATCAGGGCGCTGGTATCCAAGGTACACTGCGGGTAACTAGCGATGTTTACCTGCAGTGTCCTTGTGCTGATCGCTGCCTGAGCTGCCTGTTTGGCAGCTCAGCAGCGATAATATAGCGATACACCAGCGATCCTGATCGTTGTCAGGATCGCTGGTGTATCGCTATGTGAGACCCAGCCTTTACACAGAATGTTAAATAGTATATCAGCTTGCAAGATTGTCTTCTTGACCCACCAGACATAAACACTTAAATCCACAAGCCAATATGCAGATAAAAAGTCAATTCCTATGGGTTTACAAAAAACATGGTTGTCTGGGAAATTAAGATTCAATCTGGTTTCTTCACAGATAGTAGTACCTAATTGTGAAGGACGCCCCCGTCCTTCCACGTCACCAATGTGACGTAGCTCCACAGGCACAGCTCTCCGGCGCCCACTGTTGTGAATGGGTTTGAGATGAGTTCTGAGCAGAGGCTCCCTCTGGTGGTTACAAGCGGTACTAGTGAGGATTGTGAGGACTGGGAATCAGGTGTTACTGATTGGTCTTATTTAAGGGAATCATTTTCCCATCAGGGTTGCCGGTGATCAATTGTTCTGGTCTGAATCCTTCTTTCCAGTTTCCCTTGTAGCCTGCTGTGTCGTGTCTGCATCTCCTGCTATCAGATGAGACAATTTCTTATTTTGTGTTTTTGCTATATTTTTGCATTTGGTCCTGCACTTCTGTGGGGGCCTTCTGGGTCCCCTCCGGGGGGTTTTGCCCTCTCAGTTTAGTTCAGCCACTGTGTTTTGTACTTTTGCTTTTTCCAGTTTTTTCAGTGGCTGCTGTTTTTGTTACACCAGAGAACTAATTTAGGTGGTAGAGGTCGTGTGATCTCAGGTGATTTTGAAATTAGTAGAGTTGGTGTTTTTCAGGGTTTTCTGGGATTGCAGTAAGTACCCTTCCTGTCCTTTTCTATTTAGATAGTTTGGGCCCCAGCATTTGCTCATACTATTTTCTTTCTGTGTCAGTATTTCCTCTTGTCTAACCGCCATTACATGTTTGGGGGCTTTCTATTATCTTTGGGGTTCTGCTACGGGGCAGATAGCTTTCCTATTTCTATCTTTAGGTGTAGTTGGTTTCTCAGGCTGTGACGAGGCGTCTAGGACCAACGTAGGAACGCTCCACGGCTGCCTCTAGTTGCGGTGGTTAGTCAGGGTACTGCAATCTCATAGATTCCAACTGCTCTGGTGTATTTCCTTTTTTGCCTGCACTCCTCAGCTACCGTAACATAACAGTATCACCGGCCATAAAAATTGTATGGTACTCACAGAAGGGAAAAAATATTTTGAAGGAAGAAAAGTTGTCAGAGATATTTTTCTGTTTGTTGCATTTTTTTCCCTCTGTATCTCTGGGTGCTGGGGAGGATCTTTTCTCCCAATGGAGTTTGCACAGTTGTCTGGCCGTGTGGATCAGCTTGCCACTGAGGTTCAGAGTATTGCTGCATATCTTGCTAGGTTGCCTGTTGTGGAACCTAGGATCCCCATGCCAGATTTGTTTTTAGGGGATCGAGCTAAGTTTCAGAATTTCAAAAATAATTGTAAATTGTTTCTTGCCTTAAAATCTAAGTCCTCAGGAAACGCAGCGCAGCAGGTTCAAATTATCATCTCTCTCCTGCGCGGCGATCCTCAGGATTGGGCTTTTTCCCTGATACCTGGGGATCCTGTTTTGAGTGATGTTGATGCAGTTTTTCAGGCTTTGGGGTTATTGTACGATGAGCCTAATGTCACTGATCAAGCTGAAAAAGCCTTGTTGGCATTAAATCAGGGGCTTGATGACGCTGAGTTATACTGTCAGAGATTCCGTAGGTGGGCAGTCCTGACCAAATGGAATGACGACGCTTTGGCGGCCCTTTTCCGGAAGGGTCTGTCGGATAATGTAAAGGATGTTATGGTGGGATTCCCTGTCCCCTCTGGTCTCAATGATTCTATGTCATTGGCGATTCAAATTGACAGACGTTTGCGTGAGCGGAGAAGTATGCGTGGAGTGGTGTTGCCTTGTGAGCCAGCTGCTGAGCCCATGCAGTGTGATGGAGTGGTGTCTGGGGCACAGCGTCATGAGTTTCGAAAGCGCAATGGGTTATGTTTCTACTGTGGTGATGCCTCTCATGCTATTTCAGTCTGCCCTAAGCGGGGAAGACATTTTGCACGCTCAGTTGTCTTGGGTAGTGTTCAGACTAAGTTTTTATTAACTGTCACTCTGATATGCTCTCTGTCCTCATTTTCTGCTCAGGCTTTCGTTGATTCTGGAGCAGCTATTAACCTGATGGATTATGATTTTGCTAAACGTTGTGGGTTTTCCTTGATACCCCTACAGAAGTCTATTCCTTTACTGGGGATCGATTCTACCCCTTTGGCTGAGAATAAACCCCAGTTTTCTACTCAGGTGATAATGAGGGTTGAACCTGATCACCAGGAGTGCTGCAAATTTTTGGTTCTATATAATCTGCATGACATTATAGTGCTGGGTTTCCCTTGGTTACAGTCTCATAATCCTGTTTTGGATTGGAAATCTGTGTCTGTAACCAGTTGGGGCTGCCAATGTGTTAGTGCCAACACTCCTGTTTTTTCTGCCTCCCCCCAGGCTGAGGATGTTCCTGACTTTTTGTTTGATTTTTCTGATGTGTTTAGCGAAAGTAAATCTGCATCCTTACCTCCCCATAGGAGCTATGACTGCGCTATTGAATTAGTGCCAGGTAGTAAATTCCCTAAGGGTCGCCTTTTTAACTTGTCTGTACCTAAACATGACGCTATGCGGTCTTATATCAAGGAATCATTGGAGAAGGGTCATATCAGACCATCCTCTTCACCCTTAGGTGCCGGTTTTTTCTTTGTGGCCAAAAAAGATGGTTCATTAAGGCTGTGTATTGATTATCGTCTCTTGAACAATATTACTGTGAAATATCAATACCCGTTACCCTTGATTTCTGACCTGTTTTCCAGGGTGAAAAACGCTACTTGGTTTACCAAGCTTGACCTCAGGGGGGCGTATAACCTTATTCGCATTAAGCACGGGGATGAATGGAAGACGGCATTTAACACCCCTGAAGGGCATTTTGAGTACCTTGTGATGCCCTTTGGGCTCACTAATGCTCCTTCCGTCTTCCAGTCCTTCATGAATGACATTTTCAGGGATTTTGTGGACAAGTTTCTGATTGTTTATTTGGATGATATCTTGATTTTTTCTAATGACTGGGACTCTCATGTGAAACATGTTCGAACTGTATTCCAGATTTTGAGAGAGAATGCTCTGTATGTGAAGGGATCAAAGTGTCTTTTTGGCGTACAGAAGATCTCATTTCTGGGATTCATTTTGTCCCCATCTGTTATTGAAATGGACCCGGTCAAGGTTCAGGCCATCTGTGATTGGGTCCAACCTACTTCATTAAAGGCTCTTCAGAGATTTTTGGGTTTTGCCAATTTTTATCGTAAATTTATTGGTAATTTCTCTGTTATTGTTAAACCATTAACTGATTTGACCAGAAAGGGTTCTGATGTGGTGAATTGGCCTCCTGAGGCAGTCTCTGCGTTTCAGGAACTTAAGCAGAGATTCACTTCTGCTCCTGTTCTACGGCAGCCTGATGTTTCTCTGCCATTTCAGGTGGAGGTTGATGCCTCTGAAATTGGGGCAGGTGCCGTTTTGTCCCAAAAAGATCCAGAGACCTCTAAAAGTAACCCTTGTGCCTTTTTCTCTCGAAAATTTTCTCCTACTGAACGTAATTATGACGTGGGTAATCAGGAGTTATTGGCCATGAAGTGGGCTTTTGAAGAGTGGAGACATTGGCTGGAGGGAGCCAAACATCAGGTGGTGGTCCTTACGGACCATAAGAATCTGGTCTATCTGGAATCTGCCAAGCGACTCAATCCTAGACAGGCCAGGTGGGCCTTGTTTTTCACACGTTTTAATTTTGTGGTTTCCTTTCTTCCTGGCACTAAGAATGTTAAGGCGGATGCCCTCTCGAGGAGTTTCCTTGCGGACTCTCCTGAGCTATCTGATCCCTCTGTTATTTTGAAGGAGGGTGTAGTTCTTTCCTCCATCTCGCCCAATTTGAGACTTGCTCTGGAGGGGTGTCAGGAGGATAGGCCCGAGCGCTGCCCTGTTGGAAAATTTTTTGTCCTGGACCAATGGAAAAAGAGTGTGATGTCTGAGATTCATTGTTCCGCATTGGCTGGGCATCCCGGAATTTTTGGTACCAGAGACTTGGTTAGTCGGTCCTTTTGGTGGCCTACCTTGTCTCGCGATGTCAGGGAATTTGTGCAGTCCTGCGGGACTTGCTCTCGCTCCAAGCCTTGCTCTCGCTCTAGTGGTTTGTTGATGCCATTGCCTGTGCCCAAGAGACCATGGACCCATATCTCTATGGATTTCATTTCCGATCTTCCTGTTTCTCAGAGAATGACCACCATCTGGGTAATTTGTGATAGGTTTTCCAAAATGATACATCTTGTGCCATTACCTAAGTTGCCTTCCTCCTCTGAATTGGTGCCGTTGTTCCTTCAGCACGTGGTTCGTTTACACGGCATTCCTGAGAACATTGTGTCTGACAGAGGAGTCCAGTTTGTTTCCAGATTTTGGAGGACTTTTTGTTCTAAACTGGGTGTTCAATTGTCTTTCTCCTCGGCATTTCATCCTCAGACCAAAGGTCAAACTGAGAGAACAAACCAGACATTGGAGACTTATCTAAGATGCTTTGTGTCTGCTGATCAGGATGACTGGGTCTCTTTTTTGCCTTTGGCTGAGTTTGCTCTTAATAAAAGGGCTAGCTCTGCCACTTTGATGTCTCCGTTTTTCTGTAATTCTGGGTTTCACCCTCAATTTTCTTCAGGACAGACGGAGGCTTCTGTCTGTCCAGGTGTTGACTCTGTTGTTGAGCGTATGCAGCAGATTTGGGACCAGGTAGTGGAGAGGTTGTCCCTCTCTCAGGAGAAGGCCCAGCGGTTTGCTAACCGGCATAGGACTGATGGTCCTCGGTTTAAAGTGGGGGACTTGGTCTGGTTGTCCTCAAAGAATATTCCTATGAGAGTAGCATCTCCTAAATTTAAGCCTAGGTTCATTGGACCTTATAAGATCATGGAGATTATTAATCCTGTTTCTTTTCGTTTGCTTCTTCCAGGGACATTTAAGATCCATAACGTGTTCCACAAGTCCTTGTTGAAGAGGTTTGTTGAGCCAGTGGTTCCTGCTGCTGTGCCTCCTGACCCTGTTTTGGTTGAGGGCAATCTGGAGTATGTGGTTGAGAAAATATTGGATTCTCGTTTTTCTAGACGAAGACTCCAGTATTTGGTTAAATGGAGAGGTTATGGTCAGGAAGATAATTCTTGGGTGTTTGCTTCGGACATCCATGCTAGGAGACTTATCCGTGCGTATCATAGAACTCATCCTGACCGACCTGGTTGCTCAAATGAGGGTTCGGTGACCCCTCCTCAAGGGGGGGGTACTGTTGTGAATGGGTTTGAGATGAGTTCTGAGCAGAGGCTCCCTCTGGTGGTTACAAGCGGTACTAGTGAGGATTGTGAGGACTGGGAATCAGGTGTTACTGATTGGTCTTATTTAAGGGAATCATTTTCCCATCAGGTTGCCGGTGATCAATTGTTCTGGTCTGAATCCTTCTTTCCAGTTTCCCTTGTAGCCTGCTGTGTCGTGTCTGCATCTCCTGCTATCAGATAAGACAATTTCTTATTTTGTGTTTTTGCTATATTTTTGCATTTGGTCCTGCACTTCTGTGGGGGCCTTCTGGGTCCCCTCCGGGGGCTTTTGCCCTCTCAGTTTAGTTCAGCCACTGTGTTTTGTACTTTTGCTTTTTCCAGTTTTTTCAGTGGCTGCTGTTTTTGTTACACCAGAGAACTAATTTAGGTGGTAGAGGTCGTGTGATCTCAGGTGATTTTGAAATTACTAGAGTTGGTGTTTTTCAGGGTTTTCTGGGATTGCAGTAAGTACCCTTCCTGTCCTTTTCTATTTAGATAGTTTGGGCCCCAGCGTTTGCTCATACTATTTTCTTTCTGTGTCAGTATTTCCTCTTGTCTAACCGCCATTACATGTTTGGGGGCTTTCTATTATCTTTGGGGTTCTGCTACGGGGCAGATAGCTTTCCTATTTCTATCTTTAGGTGTAGTTAGTTTCTCAGGCTGTGACGAGGCGTCTAGGACCAACGTAGGAATGCTCCACGGCTGCCTCTAGTTGCGGTGGTTAGTCAGGGTACTGCAATCTCATAGATTCCAACTGCTCTGGTGTATTTCCTTTTTTGCCTGCACTCCTCAGCTACCGTAACATAACAGCCCCCTTTGTCTCTCAGGGCAGTAAGGGAACTACACCTAGAGCAAATGGCCGCCGGGGAGGGTGTCCTGTTACCCACTGGGTATTCTAAGATTCGTGATCAGAGTAAAAGCATCAGCCCAAGATTAATTTTATGGTTTAATTGCCTTAAGGGCGCACTAGATAATTACAGAAATATACAGTAAGTTATACAACGGAATTACAATGGATTTGCAGTCAGAGTAAAATACAACAATAATGATACAAGGCTTAGAGGTATTAGCTAGAGGTCAATATTACCAGGTTGTATGGACATGTGGAGGCAGGGAGCTCTGCGATCCCCAGGTGAAAGTCTTAGTTGCTGGACAGTCCCTCAAAACGTGTGCCGCTGCTCCCTTGGCAGGTCTGTCCCTTGTGCTTCTTGGCTTCTGTGAGAATATGGCTCTGGTCTGCCCTTAGCTCACAGTTCTTAAACCTGCTAGTTCCCTCCCCTCGGTGTGTTTCTGTTTGGCTGGCAGGTATAATCTAATTGAAGCCTCTACTTTGAAGCATGCATACTAATCGGCCTGGCTATTCATATTGAGCAGGAAATTCAGTCGTGGGCAGGAATTACTTAGCATACTAATGACCTTCTTATTCAAACAGGGGCCTGAATTGCTTAGCATGCTAAAGCCCTTTTGTTTCACAGTGGACATCAAACCCTGTCGTATTGAATATGCTAACAGGCCCTGTGCAGTTAGCAGCCTGTGGTTCTCCAACAGACAAAATGGAGGCTGGTATAGGCCCTAGCCAAGATGGCGGCGTCCCTACCTCACACTAATGAATAAATATAGAATCCATATACATGTAAAGTGTCAATATCATGAATCACAATGATAAACCCAGACAAATGACGAGGGAAGGAAAGTAAGTGTTCCTGCAACATGTTAAACAGAACATTGTCTGTCACCTATGGTAAAAAGCCAACTGATTTAAATGCAAAAAAGCTTACAGTGTCAGGACTCCTTCATCCACCCCGACGTGCATTTTGGCTTCTGCCTTTATTAGAGGCACAGCCTCACTCAATACAAGTATAAGAAGCAAAGCCACACTCACTAGATGGGCTCTGCCCGGGAGTATCCATAAACCATACATCACCACTGTTCCTGGCTGGAAACTGATGATTCCTCGCATTGCACGGTGAGTGCGCTGTGTGATTCATGAGTCTGTAGTCACACAGAGTGACAGAAGACTTATCAATATAGACTGGACAACCCCTTCAATGGGATGCAACAACTACCGTATGCTTTCTTAAAATGATTCTTAGATTGTTAATCCATATACAAATATATTTAGTGGATTTAAAAATCTACACACCCCTGTTAAAATGTTAGGTTTCTATCATGTAAAAAAATCATTCTGAGAAGAAGAATTTTAGCACTTTTAAAGGAAAACTGTAGGTATGATCTACATGGGCATGCAGGTCATAGAAAATTGAATAAAATGACACCTTCATATCTGTGATCTGATGTCTTATTCCAGAGAAATTCACGTTTTTCTTAAATGCAAATGAGCTGTTAAGATCTATGGTCCAAAACAAATATGCATGAAAATCTGCATCCAGGGTTTTAAAAGAAAGGGTTTTTTACCAGTGTGAAACATATAATGACTGACACTTTGGTCTTATAATCACATACAGCTCTGCCTTGAGATCAGAACTAGCACAGTACAGCAGGAGTGAACTCTGTCATTATAAACACATTTGCAGCTGCAGTCTTTTCATAGTGCTTCAGTTTTCATCTCATAAGCAGCCAGTGTTGGGGAAGGGCAGCAAAGCCGACACCTGAAAACGTGTTTGTTGTGTTTGTAATGAGACAAGGTACTGAGTCGCCCGCCAGGGCCGTAGGGTACTCGGCACCGAGCCCGTTCACTTCTATGGGGGATGTCACGGAGACACAGCTCGGTCCGTGGCCCTGGGCGCTCACTAAAAAGGGGGATATTTACAGGGGATTAAAGGTTTGTAGAAATATTCGTGACGCCACCTGTGGTACCTGGTCAGGGTGACCAGCGCTGCTATATAGGTCCGCTGAAGGGATGGTATTGGGCAGCAAGGTGGTAAGCCTTACACAGGCAAGGCTGGGGTCCTTCAGGGTAAACGGGGTGTAGGGGTGCAGGATGGAGAAGGGGAGTTCAGCAGCAGGAGTAATAAGGTAGACACACACAAAAGTCTCTTTCTGTACCTTTACTGATGGAATGGCAGGCAAGTCCCGGGGTGCTGGCAGGGTGAAGGATGCACGTCCAGTTCTTCCCACTGAGTAGGTGTAGGGCCTCCTTACTCCTGTAATGTGAGTCTCTGACCTGTATGAAACGAGGCCTAACTCTGTCTTCAACTTTACACGCCCGGCTGACTTTGTGGTAGGGCTTTCTCTTGGAAAAAACACAGTCTCTAATGGTTGCGCTGACCAGACTCCTGTCTTCCTGACCCCGGTTACGTATCAACACTTGTGGGCCCCTGCGACTTGAAGTCCCGCAGGGTCTCCGGTATCTCCTACTAGTCATGTAGATTCTAGCAAGCTCGGACCCGGTGTCCGGTTATTCAGAGTAGAGGTAAGCTATCAACGCTATTTCAACCTCTGGCACTCTCTTCTCTTCCACTCGCCTTTCGTCCTACTCCGACCTTTAACATAAGCACACTAGCAGTAGATGGCTGATTCTTCTCCTTTCTTCACCGCTCTCAAAGCGTCGGCACGCTTGCTCACTGAACTGAACTCAGTTGACTCTGTTCTGACTAGGTTGGAGTGGCTATCCTTCCACTGGTACTAGCCTCCACAAGTTGAACTAAGCTCAAAGCTGCAGTTTTCAGGTTCTTTCAATAACTGTTGTTCTCTTTCTCTCTTTCTTTCTAAACTCTGTCTGAAGCGGCTATCAGGATTCACCGTCTGACCTGCACCTGGCTTTGCAGACTCACTGATCTGTGCTCGCCCCTAGAGCTAACTCTCCAAGAGAACTAACAACTTCTCACTTCTGTGTAGAATCTGTTGTGAATGGACTTGAAGTGAGTTCTGAGCAGAGGCTCCCTCTGGTGGTTACAAGCGGTACTGGACTGTCCAGTGAAGATTGTGAGGAGTGGGAATCAGGTGTTACTGACTGGTCTTATATAGGGGAGTCGCCTTCCCATCAGGGTTGCCGGTGATCAATTGTTCTGGTCTCAATCCTTGAGTCCTGTTTCCTTTGTAGCCTGCTGTGTCGTGTCTGCATCTCCTGCTAACAGATAAGACATTTTCTTCTTTTTGTTTTTGTGCTTGATTTTTGCATTTTGTCCTGCACTTCTGTGGGGCCTTCAGGGTCCCCTCCGGGGGCTTTTGCCCTCTCAGTTTAGTTCAGCCACTGATGTTTGTACTTTTGCTTTTCCAGTTTTTTCAGTGGCTGCTGTTTTGATTTTGTTACACCAGAGAACTAATTTAGGTTGTAGAGGTCGTGTGATCTCAGGTGATTTTGAAATTAGTAGAGTTGGTGCTTTTCAGGGTTTTTGGGATTGCAGTAAGTGCCCTTCCTATCCTTTTCTATTTAGGTAGTTTGGGCCCCAACGTTTGCTCATACTATTTTCTGTCTGTGTCAGTATTTCATCTTGTCTAACCGCCATTACATGTTTGGGGGCTTTCTATGTTCTTTGGGGATCTGCTCCGGGGCAGATAGCTTTCCTCTTTCTATCTTTAGGTGTAGTTAGTTTCTCAGGCTGTGACGAGGCGTCTAGGACCAACGTAGGAACGCTCCACGGCTGCCTCTAGTTGTGGTGGTTAGTCAGGGTACTGCAATCTCATAGATTCCAACTTCTCTGGTGTATTGCCTTTTTTACCTGCACTCCTCAGCTACCGAAACATAACAAGAATCACCAACTACACTGAACTCGTTCCGAACTAATCTGAGCTGTCACTGCAGGCTACAGCCCTCAGACTAGATTGTCTGTGAGAACTAATCTGCTCTCTGTGTCTTCACCATCCTTATATACTCTGAAAAGGCTCCCTCTGGTGGCTCTAGGGCAGGGGTGGGGAACGTCCGGCCCGCGGGCCGTATACGGCCCGCCATATCATCTGGTCCGGCCCGCCGACCCGGCAGGCAGCCGACACTTTTTCAATTAAGTTTTGGGGTCTGCGCCACCTGCAGGCCTCTCGCAGTGCAGCGCACCGGAACCCCCACCCGTGTTCCTGGTGAGCGGAAGCAAGAAGATCCATCTCTGCTTCCCCCCCACAGTGACTGTGCGATCCTCCCGCCCCTCTCCTGCACGCCGCTGTTGTGGGTAAGTGTGTGCACATAGCAGGGCCGGGCAAGTGCCGGGGCCCTGAGCAGGCGGGGGGGCCCACTCGCTGTCGCGCCCGTTAGCGGTGTCAGCGCCGCCACTGGGCCCCCCCCACTTGCTCAGGGCCCCTGCAGGAGCCGGCACAATACTCACCAATCCGCCATGCCTCCGCTGCCGCAGCTCCGAGCTCCAGGGGGCGCCGGTGCTTTCTCTCTCACAGCAGCGCCGCTGAATGACGTCATCATTCAGCGGCCGGCTGTGGCAGAGAGCGCGCGGACAGGTGAGATCGGTGTGTGTGTGTGTGTGTGTGTGTGTGTGTGCATGTGAGAGAGTGCTGCCTGCCAGTGCCTGCCTACCAGTGCTGTATGTGTGATGGTGGTGGGGGGAGGCAGGCAGTGATGGTGGTGAGGAAGAATGATGATGATGGGGAGACAATGATAATGATGGGGAGGCGATGATGATGATGGTCAGGCATTGATGATGGGGAGACAATGATAATGATGGGGAGGCGATGATGATGATGGGCAGGCATTGATGATGGGTAGGCAATGATAATAATGGGGAGGCGATGATGATGATGGGCAGGCATTGATGATGGGGAGGCAATGATAATGATGGGGAGGCGATGATGATGATGGGCAGGCATTGATGATGGGGAGACAATGATAATGATGGGGAGGCGATGATGATGACGGGCAGGCATTGATGATGATGGGGAAGCAATGATGATGATAATGGGGAGTCTTTCCACAGAGCCTTTTCCTGAGCCGCAACAGGGCAGAACGCAGCACAGCGCAGAGGAGAGCTCCATATTTTGTATGGAGCATTATATGGGGACCAGTATCCGAGTAGCAACATCATCAATACCTCCCAATATCAAACGCCTCACCAAAGAGAAGTCATTCCAGCCATCACATTAGGTAGGAGTTATTTAAATGTTTGAATAAATATAGTTGGCTAATGTTTAAGTTTATTAATGAGTGATGAGCGAGTACACTCGTTGCTCGGGCTTTCCTGAGCATGCTCGGGTGTCCTCCGAGTATTTTGGCATGCTCGGAGATTTAGTTTTCATTGCCTCAGCTCCCTGATTTGCACCTGCTGGACAGCCTGAATATATGTGAGGAATGCTTGTTTGTTAAGGAATCCCCACATGTATTCAGGCTGTCCAGCAGCTGCAAATCATGCAAATGCGTCGACAGAAGCTAAATCTCCGAGCACGCCAAAATACTCAGAGGACACCTGAGCATGCTTGGGAACACCCGAGCAACGAGTATAGTAGCTCATCATTATTAATAATTTGATGCGGCCCCCGAACACTTTTATAAAATTCCAAATGGCCCTTGGCAGAAAAAAGGTTCCCCACCCCTGCTCTAGGGATTGGTGAAGATGTGTGAATGAATATCAGGTCTCTTGTGGGTGTTACCTTCAGTGCATCCCTCTGGGAAATGAGATTCCAAGCGCAGCTGGGCTTTACAGTACCACTCTGCTGTACTGTGTTGGTTATAATGAGGCAGAGCTGACAGCTGACAGGAGTGTGAGAGGACAAGTGTTGCTGCAAGGGAAGAGGGGAGTAGTAGTGTACTGTAATACACCAACCAGATAAACAATGTAATACAAACAGGAATAAAGGGAAATACTAATCATAGAAATATACTCACAAACAGAGGTAAACACAGGGGGATGGAGGATGGGGTAAAACCAAAGTAGGAGACGGAAACACCCAAAACCTAGCAACAGTCTCAAATAAATCCACCAAACGCTTTCTCAAGCAACAACCACAACCACCATCTCCTATCCATGCAGCATAAGTTAACTCTGGCAATAAGTGCTAGCCAAGGGCCCAGATTATATAGGAGATGGGAGTGGCTGACAGTGAACAGCTGACAGCCTTAATGCAGGAAAGCTTCCAAAAACTCTTAACTGAGCAAATTAACCCCTGGATTGCTAAAATAAATTTACACTGTTTAATATGAAGGTGAAGTGCGTCTTAACAGTGCATGAGTAGGAGGAATCAGATGCTGCAGTGTTCTGGCTCCTCTTTGTCGCAGTAAACCCCTGACATCACTGCTGTGTGATTAAGAGAGCAAAGTGTAAGTCATTACATATCACACTGGTATTGCCCCCTTTTTTAAAAATAAGCTCTGGAGACAGATTCTCATGCAGATCTGTGTTGGATCCATAGATCTTAACACCGCATATGCATTTAAGAAAAATATGGATTTCTCTGGAATAAGACATCAGATAGCAAATATCAAGATATAATTTTATTCAACTTTCTAGGTCGAGCACAGCCATATAGACAGCTTAGGAGGGTTAATCCTACTAACAGATTCACTTTAATGTCACTCATAATATGAACAACTCCACTGAGAAACAAACTGAAATCATTTTAATGGGGAAAATAAAAATAAAACTAAAATCATGTAGTTTCATAATTGTGAATATCTTCTTATCACTGCGAATGTGGTTTTGTTCACAATTAGCCAGTCACATTTAAACGCATCTTTTATAATAATCGCCAGTTGGGACTTCCGGACGCTGTTCCCGAATCCCATAATGCACCGCGGCAGCTGTGTTACTGTTATGTTCATGGCCGTAAGGCTGTTACTGCGGCTGCATAAGTAAAACATAGACGTCTCCGCTATTTCCACGCAGGCGCAGTAACAGCCGCGTCGTTACTTCGCATGAGCCGGAATAGCGGTGATGTGTATGTCACTTGCGCCTGTGCAAGTGACATTCATGTCACCGCTATTCCCGCGCATGCGCAGTAACAGCCACATCTGCGCGCTCTACCCGCTCTACCCGCACATGCGTGGTAACAACGCGGCTGTTACTGCGCCTGCGTGGGGAATAGCGGTGACGTCTATGTTTTACTTATGCAGCCACAGTAACAGCCTTACGGCCACGAACTGCACCTGCGCAAGTGACAGATATACGTCACCGCTATTCCCAGTAACAGCCATAACTGCACGGTGTACCCGCACATGCTTACATGTCCGCTGCTCTCTGCACCGCACTCCCGATGCGATAGCATCGTGCCTATTTCTAGTATTAAATAATAGTCAGTACACAGCTGCCACCATTTAAAGTGATTCTGATGAACTCCATATAAAGTTTGACTTTTCTAGTAGAATTTTCTTGACATTTTCCTAGTTGCATTTTACATCAAAGTCATGGTCAATACAGCTTGCAACACAGCAAAGGAATATCATTGTGTAACGCTGCTGCCGGCACCCCTGTATGGTGTCCCCTTCCCCCTTAATGCAGTGATGCTGGTTTACTCACCGCCCCAGCCCTGCAGCATGGTCCCCAGCATTCTCCTGTTTCCCTGTCCTACCTGCTGCCTGTGTGTGCACGCCGCAGTCCAGCAGTGTGCCTAGTACGTGCGTGCCCTTGCTTCTCCATTCTTAAAGGAGCAGCACGCGCATTATGCTAAATGCTCTCAGCTGATAGCTGAGAGGCTTTTAGCATAAGTAGTACACCTGCAAGATTGCTCCCAGACAATATCTGGGAAGCATCTTGAATAAAAGACTCCCTCTTCCCTAGGGAGTCGCTAAGCAACGTAATGAATCACTAGTTAGCAAGGTGTACTGCTAGTGAGTTGTGAGGTCCAGTGTCGTCAGGGTTTGAACGCTATCCCCTGGTCCCGATGTGACCTGTCTTGTTTACTTAGTCCCCTGGTCCCGCTGCGGTCAGTGCTTGAACATTTTCCCCTGGTTTCGGAGCAGCCAGAGCCTGAACCTCGTCCCCTGGTCCTGGAGCGGCCAGTTCCTGAACCCTGTCCCCTGGTCATGGAGAGGCCAATGCCTGAACCTTGTCCTCTGGTCCTGGAGTGATGATATTGCAAACTGTGCCATTACATGAGTTGATCCAGGCCAAAGGTGTAGATGAAGAAGAGTAGGGGGTCCTAGAACTTAGCCTTGGGGAACAACAAAAGACAAGGGTCAACGTAAGGAGGTGGTGTGGGAGATGAAGTCACTGAATGTCCCCATAACAGTCTGTTTTTTTTAAAGACTCTGGCGATAACCCCAAAAAGTCCATTTGCACCACTGGCCATGTCCGCATCAGCAGGGGTAGCAAAACTACCAGCCTAACCACCAACAGCATGATCAGGCACATGGCAGGAAAGCACCAGACTTTGTTGGCCCAACATCAAGCTCCATGAACAGTGTCTTCTGGTGATACCACTGCTTCTTCCGCTGTTGTGCATGCAAGCCAATCCCCTGTCCATGGTGCATGCAAAGATGCCTCCTGCCCTGCATCTGTAGTTGCACACAAACTCAACTAGCACCATCAACAAGCACGTCCACATCCTTGTCCCAGCGCAGCGTTCAGTTGTCCATATGTGGTGCCCCTGAGGGTCCAGTCGCCACAGAGGTACTGCATCTCAGCCAGAGATGTGTTATCCCACCTTTCAGGTAAGATGGGGACACCAAACCTGGCTCTGACAACACTGCATCCATCACACACACTAGCTCAGTTCCAATAGCAAGTCTGTAGCTAAGAAAGGGTGTCAGATGGTGGGTGGAGCTTGTGGGTCAGAGCAGGAGTTAGAGGGAAGTAAGAGTGAGTCTTCCCGTAGGGGAAGAAGAAGAAGGACGTGCATAGGCAGCCCTCCCGTAGGGGAGGCGGGAAGAGATAGAAACGTGCAGCAGGCTCCAGGTCCTGAGGAGCTGCTCACAGATAGAAAGACAGAAAAGAAGGTTCCTTGTAGGGAAAATTAATTTCTCAGAGGCACGGCTGAGTAGAAGGCTACTGGGAGAATTCAGGTCGCAGAAGTAACTCGACCCCTAGACTAGTGGAGCGTACAACAGGACTCAGCTAGCAAGCCGACAGCTGTGACAACTTTAGGGGTCACAGCCGACAACCACAAGCATCTTCTCCGGGAAGGAAAGCTATATAGAATCAAGGAAACGCCTGGGTCAAGTTGTCCGACAGGATTCGCAGCTACCGGACTTGGACACTGTTTGTGAGGTGCTGGGAAGGAAGCAGGAGTGGGAATCAGCACAGTGAGATGGCCAGGGAAGGTATATACTGACAGGGAGCTTTGGACTGGTGTTCTCCATCTACCTGGGAGTTGGCTGGACTCCATACCTGGAGGACGTGGCACCAAGCGGGCACCTGTACTGCATGCACTTGAACTGTGAGTAAAGCTTTGGAAACTGCGTCTGACTGTCTCCTCTCAAGTTCTTCCTGCGGCAACCACTCCACACTGCTACATCTCCCCGCACCATTACCCTCTACAAAATGTCTCTGCCCTGGGACAACAAGCTCTACCTGTGGAGATCTATTCCAACTCTGCTGCATCACACCATCTGTCCCAGAGGATCTGCACTGCAGCGCTGGTCAAATCTGACCAGAAACCACAGGTGGCGTCACAAACACTTCAATGCAAACTCTTTATAAACCCCTGTAAATATTCCCCTTTTTCATTGGACGCGCAGGGCCACGGACCGGGTCACTGCTGCCGTGACACATCCCTTTAAGACACCGGCCCAGTACCGAGTAACCCACTGCCCTGGCGGGCGATCCACATACCCTGTCCTTGGAACGCAAGCGTAAATACGCAGTCAATTCACACACTTCTCGTCTGCTTCCGCTGAAAATGTTGTATTTTTGGCTGGTGGGAGATGGAAGCTTTCCGCAACCTGATGGCAGCGACCATCACAAGGTACTTGGTCCCCAGCCACCACAATTTCTCCCGGTCTGCGGGCACGATATTGCACAAGCAAGCACGTGTCCCACAACAGTATCCTGGCCATCAACAAAGCTGTTACTGGGAAAGTGCACCTAACCACGGACACGTGTTCAAGTGCTTGTAGGCAGGGACTGTACATCTCGCTGACGGCACACTGGGTTAGCATAGAGGAAGCCATGACCCGGTTGGAAATTGGGAGACCATGTGACAGATGCATGGAGGAGACAGGTTGTGAAAGGCTTTGTATGTAATAGTTAGGGTTTTGAACTGTAGCCTCTGGGCAAGAGGAAGGCAGTGAAGGACATGGCAGAGAGAGAGGCTGGGGAATAACAAAGAGACAGTTGGATTACTCGGGCTGCAGAGTTTTGGATAGATTGGAGTGGTGCAAGAGTGCTTGAGGGGAGGCCAGAGAGTAGAAAGTTGCAATAGTCGAGGAGATGATGAGGACGTGCACAAACATTTTAGCAGTTTCTTGGATTGTATGGGGTCGGGAAATGTTTTAGAGTTGTAGTGGGCAGGAGGAGCCAAGGCCTTGGATATGTAGCTTGAAAGAGAGGGCAGAGTCGAGGATCACCCCGATACCCCTAACATGCGGGACTATTTGTCCTGGTGTGCCGTACCTCCATTACACTGGCTTGTGTCCCACAACATTACCCATGCCCTACACAATGCTGTTACTGGGAAAGTGCACCTAACCACAGACATGTGGACAAATGCTTGTGGTCAGGGATGATACATCTCGTTGACGGCACACTGGGTTAACATAGTCGAAGCCGGGACCCAGTCCGACCTTGGGATGGTGCACGTTCTCCAAACCCAGAGTATTGCGGGCCCTATGTCAATCTGGGTTGCTCCCACAGTCAACAGCTCCTGCAACTCCTCCGCCTCCTCTTCAACCTCCATCTCCAAAAGGAGCACATCAGTCACAAGCTGGAATCACTGCAGCACTGCCTCATCCAAGCGGCAACAGGCTGTGCTGAAGCTAATATGCTTAGGTGACAAACCGCACACTGTTGAAGATTTTGGACAGCTCTGAAAGAGCAGTCAGTTCTGTGGCTGACACCGCTGAACCTACAGCCTGGCATGGTCGTGAGTGACAATGGCCGGAACCTGGTGGCTGCTCTGAGGCGACGCGAGCTCACACATGTGCCATGCTTGGCCCATCTGCTTAACCGCATTGTTCAACGGTTTATGAAAAGCGACATGGAGCTGCTGGATCTGCTAGGGAAAGTACCACGCCCTGCGTACACATTTTAGAAAGTCAGCTACAGCTTCATCCGCCCTTGCCGTGCTTCACAAGTGTCACAACCTCAGGTGCTGGCTCCTCCTCCCGGCGCGCTTCCGACAGTGCTCGTCGCCGCTCTCAGCCTGACTTCTCAGGCTCACGGCGCGTCACAGTCCACACGTGCGCAGCTGCGCCTTGGTAGTCGCCTGGCCTCTTGGGAGGTCGTGACCCGGCGGCTCCGCCCCATCATGGCGGCGCTCGCCGAGTATTTCAGCGCGGCTTCTTCTCAGGTAAGACGCCTGTTTGTCTATGTCCTGGCGCTAGCACATCCTGCTGGTGCCCTCTCTTGATTCTCAGGCCCTTTACCTCTGTCCGTACCTGGCTGCTCTGTGGTACTGCTGTGCCTGTTCATCCTGTGTCTCCTCCATACCTGCCAGCCCTGTGGCACATCTGTGCCTGTTCGTCCTGTGTCTCCTCCATACCTGCCAGCCCTGTGGCACTCCTGTGTCTCATCTGTACTTGCCAGCCCTGTGGCACATCTGTGCTTGTCCATCCCGTGTCTCATCCGCACCTGCCAGCCCAGTGGCACTGCTGTGCCTCGCCCGTACCTGCCAGCCCTGTGGCACATCTGTGCCTGTCCATCTTGTGTCTCATCCGTACCTGCCAGCCCTGTGGTACTGCTGTGCCTGTTCGTCCTGTGTCTCCTCCATACCTACTAGCCCTGTGGCACTCCTGTGTCTCATCTGTACTTGCCAGCCTGTTGTGAATGTGTTAGAAATGAGTTCTGAGCAGAAGCTCCCTCTGGTGTTGCAGACAGTGCTGAACCATTTAGTGAAGATTGGCAATCAGGAGTTACAGACTGGTCCTATATAAGGGAGGTTCCCTCCCATCAGGGTTGCCTGTGATCAATTGTTCTTGTCTCAACTGTGGTTCCTGGTTCTCTTGGAAGCTTGCTGAATCTTGCCTCTTCTCCTGCTCTCAGATAAGACATTTTCTGTTTTTATTTTTGTGCTTGCTTTTTGCATTATTTCCTGCACTTCTGTGGAGGTCAGCCAGGTCCCCTCCGGAGGCTTGTGCTCCTCTCAGTTTATCTGAGCCACTGTTATTTGTTCATTTGCCTTTTCCAGGTTTTTCAGTGGCTGCGGCTTAGTTTTGTTACACCAGAGAACTAATTTAGGTGGGAGAGGTCGTGTGATCTCAGGTGTTTTTGCAATTAGTAGAGTTGGTTCTTTTTAGGGTTTTTTGGGATTGCAGTAAGTGTCCTTCCTATCCTTTTCGGTCTAGGAAGATTGGGCCCCAATGTTTGCTCATACTATTTTCTGTCTGTGTCTGTATTTCCTCTTGTCTAACCGCCATTACATGTTTGGGGGCTTCCTATGTTCTTTGGGGATCTGCTCTGGGGCAGATAGCTTTTCCTCTTTCTATCTTTAGGTGTAGTTAATCTCTCAGGCTGTGACGAGGCGTCTAGGACCAACGTAGGTACGCTCCACGGCTGCCTTTAGTTGTGGTGGTTAGTCAGGGTACTGCAATCCAGTAGATTCCAACCTCTCTGGTGTATTGCCGTTTTTGCTTGCTCTCCTCAGCTACCAAATCATAACACCAGCCCTTGTCCTCTCTCATTGTGGTTATCATCTCTTTCTTACAGCTACTGGCCGGTCCTGCCGTCTTCGCATATCCCTCCGTTCCTGGTATTCCTCGGCCCCTCTCGCTACTCCGTATTTACCTCAGGTCTCCTCATGATCTTTGTGCTACCAGTCGCCCCTTTGGCTCCAGCCATTGCGGTTCCATCTCCCTCGGGCCTGCCCCTAACGCTCCCTGTATAGTGGGTGGTTCCACCTGGGCCACTCGCCCTCGGGAGCTCTGGAGCGCAACCCAGAGCGTCCACTTCTGGGTTTGCTTCCTAGAACCCTGATTACAAGCGTTTGCAGCTTCTTGGTCACCGACTGGTGTGTGATGTTCCCACGTGTTGGGACCCTACACTGCAGATGTTGGAAAGGATTTGTGAGCAGAAGAGGGTAGTTGGTGACTACCATCAATAACAAGGCCATCGGTATTCATTTCTGACTTCACACATAAGATCTCAGTAGTGGACATGGATGTCAGACATATGTACCATCCTCCCTTAACTTTGAGGAATATGACATACAAAAGCGATTGACATATGATGACTCTTCCAGGAGTATGATGATGACAACACGTGCTTAAAAAAAATAAATATTCTTTGTGATAAGTCAATCAGGCAATTAGATTCAATCTAAATACAAAGTATTCCAAGCTCAAACAGGGCTATACGTATACCAAAAGTATGCAATAAACAATATAGAAGATTACATACAATAGCAATTGATATATGATGACTCAGCCAGGAATATGATGATAAAAACACGTAAAATAAAAAAAATTAAAAAAAAATGTTTAAATTATATTATGGATTGGAGACAGAGGAAATGTTAATATGGCAACAAGCCAAGAGTAAGTCCATGATAAGCAGATGTTGAATCCAAAGCCTTCCAAAAGTACATCCAAAGTGAGGGTGTCCTACAGTACAGGAGTTATTGTATACGGGATTTTAATGACACAATGATACAAATATTAATTTTTACAAAGTCTACTGCTTCACTTTTCTAATGGCAATTTGCATATACTCCAGAATGTTATAAAGAGTGATCAGCTTAACAGCAATTACTTGCAAAGTCAATATTTGGATAGAAAATGAACTTTATCTCCCAAAACACATTTCAAAATCATTGCAGCCCTGCCTTGAAAGGACCAGCTAACCTCTTTTCAGTGATTGCTCCATTAAGACAGGTGTGGGTGTTGATGAGGACATGGCTGGAGATCAATTTGTCATGATTAAGTAAGAATGACACCACTGGACACTTTAAAAGGAGGCTGGTGCTTGGCATCATTGTTTCTCTTCTGTTAACCATGGTTATCTCTAAAGAAACACGTGCAGTCATCATTGCAATGCACAAAAATGGCCTAACAGGGAAGAGTATCGCAGCTAGAAAGATTGCACCTCAGTCAACAATCTATCGCATCATCAAGAACTTCAAGGAGAGAGGTTCCATTGTTGCCAAAAAGGCTCCAGGGCGCCCAAGAAAGACCAGCAAGCGCCAGGACCGTCTCTTAAAAGTGTTTCAGCTGCGGGATCGGGCTACCAGCAGTGCAGAGCTTGCTCAGGAATGGCAGCAGGCAGGTGTGAGTGCATCTGCACGCACTGTGAGGCGGAGACTCTTGGAGCAAGGCCTGGTGTTATGATTTGGTAGCTGACGAGAGCAGGCAAAAAAGGAAATACACCAGAGAGGTTGGAATCTACTGGATTGCAGTACCCTGACTAACCACCACAACTAAAGGCAGCCGTGGAGCGTACCTACATTGGTCCTAGACGCCTCGTCACAGCCTGAGAAGCTAACTACACCTAAAGACAGAAAGAGGAAAACAATCTGCCCCGGAGCAGATCCCCAAAGAACATAGAAAGCCCCCAAACATGTAATGGCGGATAGACAAGAGGAAATACACAGACACAGACAGAAAATAGTATGAGCAAACGTTGGGGCCCAAACTTCCTAAATAGAAAAGGATAGGAAGGACACTTACTGCAATCCCAAAAAACCCTGAAAAGTACCAACACTACTAATTACAAAAACACCTGAGATCACACGACCTCTACCACCTAAATTAGTTCTCTGGTGTAACAAAACTAAACAGCAGCCACTGAAAAAACTGGAAAAGGCAAATGAACAAACAACAGTGGCTGAACTAAACTGAAAGGAGCACAAGCCCCGGAGGGGACCCAGCAGACCCCCACAGAAGTCCAGGACAAAATGCAAAAAGCAAGCACAAAAAACTAAAAGAAGAAAATGTCTTATCTGTTAGCAGAAGATGCAGGCACGAAACAGCAAGCTACAAAGTGAACAGGAATCAAAGATGAGACCAGAACAATTGATCACCGGCAACCCTGATGGGAGGGAACCTCCCTTATATAAGACCAGTCAGTAACACCTGATCACCAATCTTCACAATCTTCATTGGATAGTTCAGTACTGTTTGTAACCACCAGAGGGAGCTTCTGCTCAGAATTCATTTCTAGCACATTCACAACAGCCTGGTCTCAAGGAGGGCAGCAAAGAAGCCACTTCTCTCCAGAAAAAACATCATGGACAGACTGATATTCTGCAAAAGGTACAGGCAGTGGACTGCTGAGGACTGGGGTAGTTATTTTCTCTGATGAATCCCCTTTTCGATTGTTTGGGACATCAGGAAAACGCCTCATTCGGAGAAGACAAGGTGAGCGCTACCACCAGTCTTGTCTCATGCCAACTGTTAAGCATCCTGAAACCATTCATGTGTGGGGTTGCTTCTCAGCCAAGGGAATCGGCTCTCTCACAGTCTTGCCTAAAAACACAGCCATGGATATAGAATGGTACCAGAATGTCCTCCAAGAGCAACTTCTCCCAACCCTCCAAGAGCAGTTTAGCGATCAACAATGCCTTTTCCAGCATGATGGAGCACCTTGCCATAAAGCAAAGGTGATAACTAAATGGCTCAGGGAACAAAACATAGAGATTTTGGGTCCATGGCCTGGAAACTCCCCAGATCTTAATCCCATTGAGAACTTGTGGTCAATCATCAAGAGACGGGTGGACAAACAAAAACCTAAAAATTCTGACAAAATGAAAGCATTGATTGTGCAAGAATGGACTGCTATCAGTCAGGATTTGGTCCAGAAGTTGATTGAGAGCATGCCAGGGAGAATTGCAGAGGTCCTGAAGAAGAAGGGTCAACACTGCAAATATTGACTTGCTGCATTAACTCATTCTAACTGTCAATATAAGCTTTTGTTACTCATATGTTTGCAATTTATTTCTGTCTGTGATAAAAACATCTGTCAAACACACATAAAAACCAGAGGGCAGCAGATCATGTGAAAATATAATATATGTGTCATTCTCAAAACTTTTGGCCATGACTGTAGTGTGGGTGTTCTCTTGTGCATTCCATGCACATATTTGAATGTTTAAATAAAATAATAACAACCCCTTATTATACATCTTTTCATATTGTATTGTTAATCAGGGTCGACTCCAGGTTTTCATGGGCCCCGGGCGAAAGAGTCTCAATGGGCCCCTTTAACACATACCACAATTCATGATGCACAGGTAAGGCAGAGAAATATAGGTGTTTTACAATGCCAAACATTTCACTTACTTCATACATTACATGAGTGATATCTATTGTAAATTCTACAATAGCTCAAAAGACAAACAGTATGGTCATTCATACAGTATTATGGGCACCACATAGTGCTCCATATAGAATAATGCAGTTAGTCGCAGCGCTAGCCTTTCGGTTGCGTAGGGCACTGCACCCCTTGCTGCTCACACGCTGACAGCTGGGGACTCTCTCCTGCTTTGTGTGTTTTTTCACTTAGATTCCTGCCAGGTTCCCTGTCGAAACAAACATGCCCCCTGTTCCTGGTAATGGGGCCTGTCTGTTCCACCATTCCTTCCCTCGGGAAACAGGGGACGCAGCCTTGACATTTACAGACCCGGCGCAGCACTGGTACCCACATCCCCATCATCCTGAGTATGTACATATGTGGCCAATCAGTTCTTTAATGCAAGCATCATAGAAGGCTGTTATGTTTCGGTAGCTGAGGAGTGCAGGTAAAAAAGGCAATACACCAGAGCAGTTGGAATCTATGAGATTGCAGTACCCTGACTAACCACCACAACTAGAGGCAGCCATGGAGCGTTCCTACGTTGGTCCTAGACGCCTCGTCACAGCCTGAGAAACTAACTACACCTAAAGATAGAAAGGGAAAGCTATCTGACAAGAAGACAAGAAGAAATACTGACACAGACAGAAAATAGTATGAGCAAACGTTGGGGCCAAAACTACCTAAATAGAAAAGGATAGGAAGAGCACTTACTGCAATCCCAAAAAAACCCTGAAAAGCACCAACTCTACTAATTTCAAAAACACCTGAGATCACATGACCTCTACCACCTAAATTAGTTCTCTGGTGTAACAAAATCAAAACAGCAGCCACTGAAAAAACTGGAAAAAGCAAATGTACAAACATCAGTGGCTGAACTAAACTGAGAGGGCAAAAGCCCCCGGAGGGGACCCTGAAGGCCCCCACAGAAGTGCAGGACAAAATGCAAAAATCAAGCACAAAAACAAAAAGAAGAAAATGTCTTATCTGTTAGCAGGAGATGCAGACACGACACAGCAGGCTACAAAGGAAACAGGAATCAAGGATTGAGACCAGAACAATTGATCACCGGCAACCCTGATGGGAAGGCGACTCCCTTATATAAGACCAGTCAGTAACACCTGATTCCCAATCCTCACAATCTTCACTGGACAGTCCATTACCGCTTGTAACCACCAGAGGGAGCCTCTGCTCAGAACTCATTTAAGCCCATTCACAACAGAAGGCATGTTCTAATTTTCAAGAGCAAATTGTACATTCAATCCAGAACAGTTTCATTTGAAGGACTTTGTGTCTCATATCAATCCACAAAGTGACACTAGTCTCATACTTCAAAATTTTGGTGGTAAATCATTTCCCCACAGATAGGTTGTGTATGTTCTGACTTCTGTAACATCATTATGGTGATAATTATTCATACCTTTTTGCTTCACAATATACTCATCTTCTTCAAGGCTTCGGAATATAATGTTGTAAAAGTGAAATCAAGTTGGTGAAGTGTGTGTTAAAGTGTGTGAAAGTAATTGTCATCTTTACTATTTCTACATTGCGTGTGCGGCTAACCACTTCATTGATCTTATTTTTTTTTCTTTGGTAAGAAAACAAACGCTCCATCAGTACCACGTGCTATTCATATTAATTCATCATGCTGGTAAAGTAGAGGTGAGATTAGGGATCTACATAACATCTGTGTACTGTAGTCAACATGACACTTTGACAAGACCCACAATTTTTTATTCAATAACATGTTGGATGGATTGTCTAGTGGAAACACCCATATAGTAGAAGTCACATCTACGAACAACACGCTCTGCAATTGACGCCTCTTTAAATACAGCCGAAATGTCAAAATCTCTAGCTTCTGTTATAGAAACTGCAGGGGCTCCTTTTTTACGTCCTTGTCCAACAAGTTCCGAATTAGTAGGTGATGGATTGTTAGAATCAGGCCCAGGAACACAAGGCTTAAGTAGTTGCGAGTCCCGGCCCCGTGCTCTTCCACGTGCTCTTGCTCTGCCTCTTCCAGTCATGATTTATTCTAGAAGTTTTTGCCTTCATAATCCAGAGACAGAGTATTACCAAGCCCAAGCATTCACCCTCTGCTTCTCAGACTTTCTATCTGCGCAGTGACTGACTCTAGGCAGAAGATTATGATGGTGGTACTAGTTGGTGCATTTAAGGCACAATCCTGAAGCAGCCATACCAACTTGAAGCAGAAGTATTTTTACAGAGATACCACACTATTCAATATGTGGCCATTGTTTTTATTTTTTCCCAAAAAATAGTTTATAGAACTAGGGTAACAGACAGAAAATACAGTGAAATGTAAGCCTGAATTGCCACAATTTGTAGGCCACAAACAGGTCAGCCGTCTGACAACGATACCACACTGTTCAATATATGGGTAGTATTTTTAAAATTTTTAGCCAACAATAGTGTTTACAGCTAGGGTAACACACAGCAAATAAAGGTGAATGGAGTCCTCCAAAGCATACTTTGTAGCCCTCAGATACATGAGGCGTGTCACAGAGATACCGGACTGTTCAATATGTCGCCGGTCTTTTTGTATTTTTTTACACCAAAATAATGTATACTAGACCTAGGGTAGCAGACAGAAAAAAAGGTCAAGGTAGGCCTGAAAAGCAACTATTTGTAGAGCACAGATATAACTGGCGTCTGACGGAGATAACAGACTGTTCAATATGTGCCCTGGAGTTTTTAAAAATTTTTTTTAAAAAAGACTATCTAGAAATAGGGTAAGACACAGCAAAAAAAGGGTAATATTTCCCTGATATGCCACAATTTTGGGCACACAGAGAAATAGGAGTATGACACAGATATCACACTGGTCACTCTATGTAGCCTGTATTTTTTAAGGTTATACCCCAAAATATTGAACAGAACTAGGGTAACAGACAGCAAATACAGTGGAATATAGGCCGGAAATTCCACAATTTGTAGACCACAGATAGATCTGGCGTTTGACGGAGATAGAGCACTGTTACATATGCGGGCTGGATTTTTTTTTTGACCACCAAAATTGTGTCAATAAGTTGGCTATGACACTAAAAAAAAAAATTGTTGGAGTACTAAAATTGTAAAATAGTTATCGCAATAATATACGATGCGTGTGGCATTAAAAACACTGATAAATATAAGAGCTGTAGATAAATATTTTTGGGCCACCTAAAGATTTTTTGGTCAGCAAAATGGTGGCCAAAATTGTTGTAAGACACTGCAAAAAAATACTACAGTAACAAAAAAAAATAGAATTTTCTGTGCGCTCATATCTGATGCCTGGGACAAAAAAAGCAGTTTTAAATCGCCCGATTTTAACGCTGTTGTATTAAAATGACCTGGCTGTAGTCTGCAGTGTGACCAAGCAAATAAATGTACAAAAAATGGAGTCTCTGGATTGCTTTGTAATAAAATTAGCAGGATTCAGGTGCAAAAAAAGATACCTGCAGCTTAGTATATATATAATAGGCAGCACCAGACAGTAATGGACCCTGTTGAAGTATGCAGTCAGATCTATACACTCACATACAGTGCCTGCATGCCTTGCACTGATGTGGATATGCGCACATAGACTTCACAGCTTACCTAGCACTGCAATCTATATACCCCCTAATTAACCCTTAAAAGGACTTGGCTTAGCTGGATTTGTGGATTGAACAATGGTAGACCCACACTGACTAATAAAAGCCCAAATCTCAGCACCAACTCTCCCTACACTGTCTGATTCCGGAGCTGAATACGTCGAGC
>JARQOD010000005.1:300045436-300085262 GCA_033576555.1 Oophaga sylvatica
TGGGACGCCCTTTAAAGTGCATAAAACAAATTCCCATATTTCAGTCAGAAAAGCATTTATACTTACATAAAAATTTTTACCATGCGCAGTAAACTTTCAGCTCCTCTACTCCTGACAAATATAATTTGTTAGAAAATCAATTCTGCCAATACATACTGTACAGCAAATAGGCAGCACGACAGACATGAGATGAAAAAAACTGTGGTTCTTTATTCCCCCATGTATGTACGACTTTTTCGGTTCTTAATCTGTGAGCCTTCCTCAGCTATTCTGCCAATAGATATACTTTGTCAACTACTTACAGATATGTGAAAACACATATAAAGTATTTTTTATTGTACTCCTTATATGCTTTGCCGTATTGACATGCAGATCCCCATTAAATTTAATATGTTCAATTAGGAGTCATTGTACAACTGAAAAATAATTTATTCTATGTACTACGTATAGAACTAACAAATGTTACATCAAAAAAGGCCTGTGATTACCTCCCACAGTTTATTAGGTTTATATCTTGTTTTATTATGTATGTATAATTTGAGTATGGACTTAAGGGTATGCCACACTAAACGAGATCGAAAACGAGATCGCAAACGAGATCACTAAAACGTCACTATTTTGCGATCTCGTTAGCGAGGCTCGTTGTGTGTGGCATGTAGCAACGATGGGCCCTTTTTAAATGTTTGGGTGGGCTAGGAGTGCAGGCAAAAAAGGCAATACACCAGAGCAGTTGGAATCTATGAGATTGCAGTACCCGACTACCACAAACAACTAGAGGCAGCCGTGGACGTTCTACGTTGGTCCTAGCGACTCGTCACAGCCTGAAAAACTAACTAACACCTAAAGATAAAAATAGGAAAGCTATCTGCCCGGAGCAGAACCCAAAGATAATAGAAAAAACCCCCAAACATGTAAAGGCGGGTTAACAAGAAAAAATAAAAGACACAGACAGAAATAGTATGAGCAAACGTTGGGGCCCAAACTAACTAAATAGAAAAGGTAGGAAGGGTAAATTACTGCAATCCCAGAAAACCCTGAAAAAACAAACCCAAATTACTAATTTCAAAAACACCTGAGATCACACGACCTCTACCACCTAAATTAGTTCTCTGGGTAACAAAATCAAAACAGCAGCCACTGAAAAAACTGGAAAAAGCAAAGGTACAAACATCAGTGGCTGAACTAAACTGAGAGGGCAAAAGCCCCCGGAGGGGACCCTGAAGGCCCCCACAGAAGTGCAGGACAAAATGCAAAAATCAAGCACAAAAACAAAAAGAGGAAAATGTCTTATCTGTTAGCAGGAGATGCAGACACGACACAGCAGGCTACAAAGGAAACAGGAATCAAGGATTCAGACCAGAACAATTGATCACCGGCAACCCTGATGGGAAGGTGACTCCCTTATATAAGACCAGTCAGTAACACCTGATTCCCAATCCTCACAATCTTCACAATCTTCACTGGACAGACCAGCACCGCTTGTAACCACCAGAGGGAGCCTCTGCTCAGAACTCATCCCAAGCCCACTCACAACAGCCCCTGCTGTGATGTCGCTGATCATTCACTAGAGTTCTGGACCGTTTTTTGATCGTTGGCGTCCCACTGGTGAGCCTGAATCGGTGTTTGGCACCTTTTGCGAACGACGAGCGACCTCGTTTGTGACGCATATGACTGTTTTGCGTCACGGAGTGGATCGCAATATCTGTAAGTTCTCTTTTACGTCACAGAGAGGATCGCAGAAGTTGCAAAGCAGGCTAGCAGGACGCAGAGAGCAGGAGCGATGCTGGAAATTCCTATGAATCAGAAGTGCTCAGTACATGCTAATGACGTCCTAACGACTGCAAAAGTCGTTAAAGAGATCGCTGACCGCTGATGAGTCGTTTATGAGATCTCCTGTTTGGCAGCTACTAGCGACCTAAAAGAGATCACAAAAAACGATCTTGTTAGCTTGCGTCGTTATCGAGATCGCTAACGAGATCGCTAAGTGTGGCAGTACCTTTAGATATTTTCCTTCCATTAGATACAATACATAGAGTTATCTTGTAATGGGCCTAGTTTACAATGCATTTGGCATGGTATACTGCTATTTGTGTACTTCATTCATTGGTTATTGCTATACTCCATTCATTACAAATGGCTCTGAGAGCCAACCCGGACATTAGAAGCATATCCAATAACGCAAAGCAACATTACACTTTTGTAGCTAGCTATAGCTTTACCTGCCCTCATAAAGTGGTTCAAGAGGTTTGGCCACACTAACAATTTTAAAGCCAGTTAGTTATTAAAAGTAGGAAGCCCTGAACTTATCATTAATACCCAAGAAGGACATTGTACATGCCTTCCAGTCTAAAGGCCCCCATTAACATTGTGAAACCGTTGTCTGAACCTCCTCATATGGGTGGATTGGCCAAAATTCTGATATATATTGAGGCCTCCCAATGCTCCCCTTCCCAAATCCCAGGATTCTTTTTTATTTTGTGTGTTGAATATTTTGTGGAATTATATTAAATGCCTTTAAAAAATTCAAATACCCAACATCTATAGCTTTGCCCAGTTCAATTTGGAAACAGTGTCAGATTCATTAAGGTTAGCATTTATTTGCAGTCCTAACACCTTAATGACTTATGTCCATCATATGTGGAGATGAGCGAGTTTGATGGGGTCCCTGCTTATTTGGAAAGTTTTAGCGCTTACCGAATAGCTGCATAGGTAACCGAGATACCTGGAGCGCTACCGATAATCAGTTGTTCGGCGCCGCAGCTGCATGTGTCGCAACTGTGTCACTGTCACAACACATGCATGGGGAGCCTGTTTGTTGGGCTCTCCATGCATGTGCTGTGACTGTCACACAGCCGCGACACATGCAGAGGCGGGGCCAAACACCTGATTATCGGGACTGCTTCAGGTATCTCGGTTACCGATGCAGCTATTCGGTAAGTGCCATAGCTTGCCGAATAAGCAGGGACCCAATCAAATTCACTCATCTCTAGTCATAAGTCGTCAAAAGAGATCATTTTATCTTCAACTTGATTAACTGTTTACAATAACAGTCACTTTGACCAGGGGTGCCCAAACTTTTTCATGCCACTATATTGCTTTTAAAGTAACCATATTTAGTTATGAATCTGAAAATCATTAAGCAACCCTTTTACAGTACCTTAGTTTATTGAGCTACTTTATGTAACTTGCAATATATAATATTTCCAGGTAGAAGTAAAGCAGTCAGGAGATCATCTGATTCACACCACAACTCACCTGAATGTGATGTTTGGTGGCAGAAAAGTTCTAAATGTGCTGATACAATTGTAATGAGAACTTATAATTCAGCCACAAGGTTCATCTGCAGGATCAGGTCCAAAATCAAAATGACAAGTTAAGACATTGATTAGTGATGCAAAACAAAAAGTTATTCAGCACCTCCTAACAAAGTGAAATATATGTACAGGTGCAAAAAACTGCTTTCATTGTAGAAGCAGATTGCCAACAAAGAACAAAAGTCAGACTTAAAGGGACCCTGTCAGCAGTTGTGGCTGTATTAAGATACGGCCACTGCCTTTCAGGGCTTATCTACAACATTCTATAATGCTGTAGATAGGCCCCCGATCAGACCTGAAAGATAAGAAAAATAAGTTTTATTATACTCACCCGGGGGGGCGGTCCAGTCCGGTCTGGTCCGATGGGTATCGCCGGTCCAGATCCGCCACCTCCCATCTTTTTGCGATCCCGCCCTCCTGCTTGCTCACAGGCCCACTGGCATCGCGCTGCTGCGCAGGCATACTTATCTGTCCTGTTGAGGGCAGAGCAAACTCCTGCAGTACGCAGGCGCTGGGCCTCTGACCTTTCCCGGCGCATGCGCACTGCAGTACTTTGCTCTGCCCTCAACTGGGCAGAGACGTATGCCTGCGCAGGAGCATGATGCCGGGGAACCATGAAGCAAGCAGTAGGGCGGCATCACATGAAGATGGGAGGTGCCGGACCCAGACCTGCGACACCCATCGGACCGGACCGCCCCCCTGGGTGAGTATAATAAAAACTGCTGCCAAAACTGCTGACAGGTTCCCTTTAACAATAAACTAATTACTCACTTTCATAAAAACATGTAGAAATACATAAAACCCACACATAGAGAAAATAAAAATGCGAGATGGGCACTATGTGGCTAGTACAAAAGATATATAAAGCTATAGATTCTTAAGGTACTGCCACACTAAACAATCCCGCTAGCGATCACGATAACGACGCATACTAATTGCGATCGCTAGCGGGATTGTTTCTATATCGCTAAATGCGGCCACATTTAGCGATATAGTTAACGACGCTATCGCCGTTAGCGATCTTCTTAACGACTTTAGCGGTACAAAAGTACCGCTAAATCGCTAAGAAAAGGTGCCACACAGCGATTAGATACTTACCCAGCGGGAGCGCCGACGAGAAAATAGGGTCCGGAACGATTCCAGCGACGAGCGAGATCACAGCAGGAAGCTCGTCGCTGGAAGCTGCCGCACTGAACAACATCGCTAACAGGATCGCTAAACAGTGACGTTTTTTAGCGATCCCGTTAGCGATATTGTTTAGTGTGGCATACCCTTTATTCTCCCATACACAGGAGCACCAAGCTTTCCAGTGTGCTCTATGAGAGGGAAACTGCCAGACATGTCTGGCAGCTTATCTCGTAGAGAACAAAAGGCTCATTATCTGTCGGGTGAAAATCAGGGGCTCTCATATGCATCAGACTGGTGGCAGACGTTAGTATAATGTGTATGGGGCCTTAATATGGGAACCTAGACCTGTGGACATATTAAAAGGTTGTGTAACCAAGGGATATGCACATAAATTCAAATGCTATAAGTCATACATAATTCATTAAACACGTTTCTAACAAGTAAAATACAACTAGAGAGACAGAGGAACACCAAACGCAATAGGGTCTTCTGTGATGGACAAATTTATTTAGGTGAGGGTTAATGATAACTGCGCACCTTATAGAATTTAACCCAGACCTGAAAAATCAAGGATTGACAGCTGCCACAGTACCCTCAGGTCAGGAGAAGCAAGTAGTAGGAGGATAGGATTGGTAGTCTGCGCTGCCTATGTGGAAATCAAGAGATCCAGAAAATGTAGCACAGGATTGACCATTTTGTTAATTCTCAATGCGTTTCGAAGTTACACCAATTTCTTCATCAGAAGAACCAAATTGGTAAGTAAGAAATTACATTAACAGACTTAAGTGGTCTACAGTAGTTTAATTATTAGTAGTTATTTGGAAATACAAATTGCTTAAGTCTGTCAATGTTATTTTTTATTGTGTTTTTCTTGATGAAGTTGGTTCAACTTTGAAACGCATTGAGAATAATCTGCATGGTTTATATATTATCTGGATTTCTTGATTTCCACATCAGCAGCGTAGATTTCCATTCCTATCCTCCTACGACTTACTGGTACAGAGCAAAACAAAAAAAAGCCAAACAGAGGAACACATACAAGGCCAGGAGAGGCAACAGAAATGAATAAATGAACAAGTAAATAAAAAGTTGAAAAGCTCCTAAGCAAACATGCCTAATAAAGGTATATAAGACCCAGCTCTACCGTTGCGAGAGCAACACATAGACAAGTAGAGCTTGGTACAGTGCAGTGAAGTGGCAGTAGCATGCACCAAGTGACTCGCATTTATTACATTTCAAAGTGAAGAGGTTCTTAGTGACTCTTTGTTGTGCCCATTTAAGGGGAACCTGTCAGGTGATAGATGCATCACAATCCGTGGGCACCATGTATCCGTCACTGGCTGTATGAACTCAGCAGTTAGGTTTAACTCCAAAACGCTTTGGCGTTTCAGAGAAAAAGATACTTTAATAGCCGCCGGGGAGTGTAGACTATTTGGGCAGGCGGAGCCCCAGCGGCATCTCTCCGTCTGTTGCCCTAGATTGACAGGTCTCTCTGCGTGTACAGGTGGACAAGTCCATGCATTGATGGACCCTCAACATGTAAGTTATTTACTGAAATGCACTAGTGTCATTTTTATGCCTGAAAAAGAATGATCCATCACTAGAAGTGGTCACTATGGTAAGTGCATGAGAAATTAAAGGGAGGCTATCATTAGAAAATGACTTATTGTTTAAATCAAGTTTTTGTATTATATGCAATTTTTGGGGGCAATAGTTTTGTTTTTACCATATCACAGTTTGTATGAAAAAATATAGCAATCTTGTAGTTTTCACATTGGTCACGGGGTCTTTTCAGATTTTAACTTCCTATTGTTTCAGGAAGCAACACATGGACACTAGCCACAATGAAAAGACTTTGGTCCTATCTTTTGAATTAATGCATTTTACCAGCTTGTGCAAAGGTATTTGTGGAAGGAGGACTGGGTCAGATGTGACTTCACTTCCTGAGAGTGGTGGATCTTGTGTTATCAGTTGAGTATAGAAGTGTTACCTGTCTTTGTAATCCTTCCTCTGTTGATAATGAGACTACTGGAAATTGTTCCTGAAGGGGTAGGAAATAGAGTTTAAAAAAACCTCCATTGGCCAGTGTGAAAGTTTCATGCTTACAAATTAAGCATTTTAATAGAGATTGTGCTATGAACACAAAAACACCTTAAAGTCTTAAAATAAAACAAATGAGATCCAACTGAAGTGTAGACTTTCAGGATTACCTAAAAGGGTTGAACAAAAATATCTTTTGAAATGTTTAGGAATTGCAACCATTTTTCTACATAGCTTCCTCATTTCAGGGGCTCAAAATAATTGGTCAAATTAACTTTACCATAAAATGTTAATTTTTAATACTTTAGAGAGAATTGTTTGCAGGCAATGACTGCCTAAAGTCTGGGAGCCGTAGATGTCACCAAACACTGGGTTTTCTCATTTGTGATACTTTGCGAGGCCTTTAAAGCAGCCAAATTCAATTGTTGCCTGTTTGTGGGTCTTTCTGCTGGGTCATTCCATGTCAAGTGGACCAGTGGTCCCACTCGACCTTCTCCGATTTTGCTGAAAATTTATAAGGATGTACATGTATGTTTGAAAAGAGGTTCTGTAAATTTTTAGGGCCAGATCTCAAATACATTGGGCACTGTTGACCTTTCACTGGAGGTTCCACCAAGCCTGCGGCTTCAGCTAAGAGGATTTTGCAAACTTTGGCACATAGCCATTAGAGTTCTATACTGGCTATGATGCTGAAATTTGGCATACTAGCTCAACTTTTGCTGCTAAACACAATAAAATTATTACCGGCTATGACAAAGCAATAATTCGGCCGCAATTTTGTGTCAAAGTAGCTTGTAAATCGCGTCGCATAAAATTTATGCCAAACTTTGCCCATATATAACTCAAGACCAAAAACCAATAGTAACTGGTGCTTTGCCCTGTACACCAAACATCTACATGACTTTGCATTGCTGCAATATCACGGTCAAACCATATGTATTTGTGGAAATATTCACACCCACATATGATGAAAAACTTAAAAAAACGAATTTTACCTATTTTTAGGTCAAATTTCTCAAAAAGGGTACCCCTAAAATATATTAATTCTGATATCATTAGAAAGAGCACATTTTTCTCTACAAGGATCATTGTTGTTTTTTTTGGAGTCTCTCAGTTTAAGAAAAGAAAAATGCCACTGAACATGGTGTTATTTATTAATAAGCAATGAATGGTAACTGCACTATTCAAACCCTTGCGTTGGTCCATGGTGGTTATACCACAACCAATTCCCTAAGAATTGGTATTATAATCCTATTAAGAATTGTAATAATGCTGTCTTTCGAGAATTGGCAGCCCCATCTCCTAGGAGCCATGGCCGATAGCCGTGCAAGGCCAGCCGCGGGCGGTCTCTTTATCGCAGGTTCCGAAGCCTGAGGGTGGGTGTCTTTGCCTAGGATCCCAAGCCTAATATTGGGTATCTTTTGTTGGTTCCCAAGCCATAATGTTCAGTCTAAGTGGTCTGGAATTGTTGCTGAATTTGCAACATAATCGGTTCAGAGAAGCTGTATTGTCGGCCCATTGCTGTTGCAGCTGGTGCTGGAATTATTGCAATGATTGACTGCTCGGGAATCCAGCATGTATCATTTCTCACAGGCCAGTGAAAGAAGCTAGCTGGTCCATGAGGATGCATAAAATTTATTAATGCATCATGTTCGTCGACTGAAATTTCAGAAATATTTCCAATCCACCAGTTCCTATCGTAAATGCAGGCAATGTATTGCCCTGGCTGGAGGTTTGCAATTGGCACAAAAGGCATTTCTGATCTGACAGATCTATCTACATGGGCAATGAAAGATGATGGGTCATTTGACACCCTTGAAATGCAAATCTTTTTGTCATCAATTGGCACAAACTGGTGATTTTCTCTTGTTCCAGCAATTGTATGTCCATCTTTGAACCTTTCCTATTGAACTACCCGTATTTCGTCAATTTTTTCTTTTGGAACAAAAAAAATTTGATTCCATGCAGTTGCTCGTTGCAAAAGTTGAATAAATCCACCCGGGTCAGTATTTGGTTTTTAGTTGGGCGTTGAAGACTGGCACGAGCTGCCAACCTCTTTGCTGTCCCTCCAATCCCATCACAGGGCGATTTTCCATGACTGGTACCAAAAAAATTCCATTCAGCGCTGATATTGAAATCAGCACTGTGGTGGCACAAGTTGAGAAAATTTTTGAAATTTTTGTACTGGGCTGCAGATCCATCGCTGAAGTAGTGGATATGACGAATCCCATAGATGAGAGTCTTGAGATACTCCACAATTACTGTTAAGAAAGTGTGGACTGCAACTGTGTCATGTCGTGAGCAATCACTGATTATGCACAAGCTGATGTTCTGCGCAGCTTCACCATTTAACTCCTTGAAGTAAATTACAAATGGGTGTACTGTAGCTTGACTATTTTCCCAGTGGAAACCTTGAATGGCATCTTGAACAATAAATGAGTAATTTTCAGCAAAGTCCATAAGGATCACAAGCTCTCCAGGTCTCAGATTTTCCTTCCACGATTTCAAATAGCTACTTTGATGCTTGGCGATGTAGTGATGGCTACAAAGTTTAGAAATTTTCAAAACCAATTCTTCAATGAAATCTTCTATAGTCAGTTGTTTGGTATCAAGCGTGTCTCGATCAGTGTGAATCCATTGTTTGAACTCAATAATATCTTCAGGGTCACTGTTGACAAACACATTGACTAGAAATTCTTTTAAAACTTCAGGACCCAGGCATTTATCACAACGGCCAAGCATACAGTCCTTGGATTCAATTCCACAGACCATTTTGCATATGAGCTCTTTGTTGTCATCATTGATTGGGCATGCTGCAAGTATTAGTTTGACATTTTGGTGAATGGTACACACACAAACGGAATGTGTTCCAGCAGATCCAACGGTTACGCACCACTTTGGCCGAAGCTCACAAAACTTGGAAAATCCAATTTTAGGGCCATTCCGATCCCGATAGGCAACAAACATTTCCCTCATATTGCTCAGTAATAGTCGCTTTTGCATCTGCTTTTTTTCTCCTGCTATTCGCACTGATACATAGTCTTTTTTACCAGGGCACATTCAACTGAATTCATCATCCTCAAAAAATGCCTGCACCTTTTTCTTCACTTCCTCAGAAACTTTCTTGCCACACTTGATTCTAGGTAAGGCTATGATCCCATGTTCACATTTAAGCTTTCGAGCTTGTTTGACCATTCGTTCAGAGACACCGAATTTGTCTGATATAGCCTTAATGGACCAACTTTTAGTTGCCAATGTCAAGATTTGGACCTTTTCTGCCCGGCTGGACACCTGCAGCTTTTGCTTCAAATCTGCCAAAAGGTGATTGTAATCCAGACACATTTTGCACTGTGCTGTTTTTGTTTGCTCAATGTCTTTCGGCTCAAGCCCTCCAATTGAAGCAATCTTGCTAGAAAATGCATTTTGTACCTGGCTTATCTTTCTCCTTGCATATCCTAGTGAATCCCGCTGGCTTACCCGTGGATATTTCAGAGGAGAGATGCCAATGGATGTTAAGCTTGAATTTAGACTTTCAGGAAAACATTCCATTCCATCTGGATCTGATTCAGAGGAAACTGTATCAGCTGATTTTTTCCTGTTAGCAAATTCTTTTCGACATGATGCACACATCTTCTGGCCAGGCTTCACATCATTCTTTGTAAATTCGTTCAACTGGTCAGCTGCTAACAAATTGATAGCTCGAAAATTCTTTTTGGTGTTATGACCTTTCTTCCCAAAAGGATTGCAACACGATTTTTGCAAATGCTCATATTTGGTCAAGAATGAAGCTTCATGGTGTAAACAGATTTGTGATTGTTCGTCAAAATTTAGTCCCACTCGTCGACGCAGCAATTTCTATTCATCCAATCCAAAGCTTGTAAACAATTTCAACTCATCCTTGCTATGGGTGAATGTCTTAAGGTGGCACTTCGAATTGTTCGCAAGGCCGATAGAGCACTGGGCCGATTCTTCATCAATTTCATTCTCCATCGCAAAAAAATAAATAATATATGCATTAAAATGTAACAATAGTCAATAACTTTTCATAAACAAAAAGGTTTATAGGTTTTTGATTATAATAAACATTGCTAGCAACAATACAACTCTGTAACATGTGATAAGAATCTGAAAATCAAACACAAAATCAATGCATTACGCGCATATATACCACCATGTTCAGTGGCATTTTTCTTTTCTTAAACTGAGAGACTCCAAAAAAAACAACAATGATCCTTGTAGAGAAAAATGTGCTCTTTCTAATGATATCAGAATTAATATATTTTAGGGGTACCCTTTTTGAGAAATTTGACCTAAAAATAGGTAAAATTCGTTTTTTTAAATTTTTTCATCATATGTGGGTGTGAATATTTCCACAAATACATATGGTTTGACCGTGATATTGCAGCAATGCAAAGTCATGTATATGTTTGGTGTACAGGGCAAAGCACCAGTTACTATTGGTTTTTGGTCTTGAGTTATATATGGGCAAAGTTTGGCATAAATTTTATGCGACGCGTTTTACAAGCTACTTTGACACAAAATTGCGGCCGAAATATTGTTTTGTCATAGCCGGTAATAATTTTATCGTGTTTAGCAGCAAAAGTTGAGCTAGTATGCCAAATTTCAGCATCATAGCCAGTATAGAACTCTAATGGCTATGTGCCAAAGTTTGCAAAATCCTCTTAGCTGAAGCCGCAGGCTTGGTGGAACCTCCAGTGAAAGGTCAACAGTGCCCAATGTATTTGAGATCTGGCCCTAAAAATGTACAGAACCTCTTTTCAAACATACATGTACATCCTTATAAATTTTCAACAAAATCGGAGAAGCTCGAGTGGGGACAATTTTTAAAACTGGTCCACTTGATGTGGAATGACCCTGCTTTAAGTTTCTTCCATTGAGAGCTACTTTAACCCCATGTTTTTTGTTCACAGCAACAGCTTCCAAATGCAAATGCCACAACTGGAATTCAGACCTTTTACTTGCATAACTGATGATGAATTAACATGGGAAAAGCCTATACAACCCATTAAAGAGCTTTTGAGTTATCTGTCCAATTACTTTTGGTCCGTATAAAAAGAGGCAGTTACATATTAAAGGGGTGTAATTCCTAATCCCATAATCCTTTTATGATGTGAATGCCTTCAAATTAAAGCTGACCGTTTGCCCTTTAATCAATCTCATATTAATTATATAACTGTATCTTGAATATGTTTTGGTAAATAGCTAAAATGCCAAAACTTATATCACCGACCAGATATTTCAGGTCTTAAATGTATGTTCTGTCTTTTGTAACTGACCATTCTTCAAGCGGCTTCTGCTTGGAAGCCACCACTATTTTATATGAATAAATTTAAAAAAAAAAGAGACCAGCATCAAAGCCGTGGCAAAAATGACTGAAAAGGTGACATATTCGCTTTCCTGAAGCTTCTTCTGCTTCATAAACTATGCTGGTACGCTGGGGTCCAAAAGACGCCCTGTGCCCATACCTCTAAACATGAGGAAATTTTCTGACGATAACTACCCTTTACACATTACACAGTGCCTATTGTACTCTTTTTGTTGTAGCTTTCTAACCCAGCTAATTTAGGGGATCCCAAGAAGTGAACCCTCTTAAGCTCATATGACCTGAAAGTACATTTAGATAGAGGTGTTCTTCCAGCTGCAATATATTTGTTCATAATGCGTTTCAGTACATTGATTTCCTTCTACTGTTTACCATAGCACTGGATTTATGATTCCGTAAATACATGTAAAGATAAAATTTCCTTGTGTTTGACTTCTTTTATCAGTGTACAGAAATGTCAAACACGATCAGTAATTTAGCGTTTTATTTTTTGCAGGTTACAGCGATTCTAAAAACCGATTTGAAACGTCATTAAGCATTTTAGCATCAACATTCACAATTTAATAATGTTACCTGCATGTTTGGCAATGTAGTTGTTAGTTTTTCCATAGTGCGAAATCACACATTCTATTAGGACTGACCTTATGCATGAACCCTTTTTTCCATTTTATTTTAATATTGCATCAGTTAAGCTGAACATAGAAGATTTCACCTGGTGTTCAGCTGGATTCACCTGTATTTTCACAACTTAAATAATGGACAGCAAACTAACCACAATGCAGCATGGTATTGATCATGGTCTAAGGCCATGTTCAATGAGGCATATTTATTTGTTGGTGCTTTTATGTATAAATTCTGCAGATAATGCATCGGAATGAGGGTTCTAAAACACTATGTACTTATGCCATAGAAATAATCAGTGGAAATCTATGAGGTGGCTGGTCTACCTGACAGGTGAAATTTGCATCCAAACAGATAAAATTTGAAATATGGATTTAAAATTGATTCTCGCAGTGTTTTCCTGTGGTATAAAAAATTTACAATTTTAAGATGGTAGTTTTCACTGCAACGCAAGTAGCATTATATGAATTGATGAAAATTGATTAATATTGCAAGACAAAACTATTTACTATGTGAGCTCGTACAGACAAAACACCTCCATCTCCATTTCTACATAGCATGAGTCTGATTAAAGCCCCCTTGTGACTATGGGGTTAGTTATGGGGGCGTCTTATTGACGACTTTCCATTACTAACCTCGTGGCTTGATGTCACCTGACAATATAAAGATGACATCAACCCCCCCAACTATCACCCCACTTGCCACCGCTACAGGGCAAGTTGGAAGAGACGGGCAAAGCTTCAGAATTGACGCATCTAATAGATGTGCCTTTTCTGGGCAGCTACGGGCTTCTATTCTTAGGCTGGGAGGGTCCTATATCAATGGTCCCTTACCATCCTGAGAATACCAGCCCCCTGCTGTCAGCTTTAGCAAGGCTGGTTGGCAAAAATTGGGGGACCTAACGCCGTTTTTTTAAATTATTTATTAAATAATTTAAAAAAAACAGCTTGCGGATTCCTCAATTCTTGATAGCCAACCTTGCTAAAGCTGGCAGCTGAGGGTTGCAGCCCCCAGCTGTGAGTTTTGCTTGTTTGGTTAGAGAAAATAGGGGGGAACCCACGCCAGGTTTTTTATTCATTTATTTAGCTATAGCGCTGGCGGAGGGTGAGGAATACCCCCATCATCCACTCCAGCCGTCACTGTTATTAGCGGCAGCAGTTGTCGGATGATGGGAGTAATAGCACGGTTGCTCAGTGGTTAGCACTGCAGTCTTGCAGCACTAGGGTCTTGCATTCAAATCCCACCAAGGACGACACCTGCAAGGAGTTTGTATGTTCTCCCCGTGTTTGTGTGGGTTTCCTCCGGGTACTCCGGTTTCCTCCCACACTCCAAAGACATACTGATAGGGAATTTAGATTGTGAGCCCCATCGGGACAGTGCCAATAATGTCTGTAAAGCGCTGTGGAATTAATCGTACTATTTAAATGAGTAAAATAAATAAATAACAAATAGCAGAGCTGGGAAGAATGATGAGATCCGTCTTCAGCACCTGCCGCCGGGGAACAGCGCTTACTGTAGCCGTTCCTGTGGTACTGATGCGGCATACATGTGCCGCAAGTATTACACACACGGACGCACGGACATGTATATCTCCGGTACTGGTTTTTCCGGTACTGGAAATAAATGGACGTGTAAAACCGGCCTAACATAAAGTACAATATATAAAAAAGAAAGGAAAGAACATGCACCTTGTGCAAATCAACCAAGACCAGAGGCTGTTTGCAAAATTGAACAGGTGTTCACCTGGGGTGGTTGTGCGGTTCAGGCACAATAATGGTTAGGGCTGGGTATATGATCCTGTTAGCTGCTGCTCTACCTGCTGGATTCCATTTTGATTCCAGAAGTAAATGAAGGAAGGGAGATTGTTCAGGTGATCTGCTGAGCATTGTTCAGGGTCATCCAGTCAAAAGTAGAGATCTGTAATATTTTATAAAAAATGTGTTTACTACGCTTTTTTAAGCACTCATTTTGATGCATCTTTTACATTTGAAAGAATCGTTTAGTATTTCCTTTGGATAATATTTTTCCTTATTGTTCAACAGTTTTGAAAAAAGTTGAAGTTCTTTCCCCTTGAAGATCTTCAAATATAGGAATTCTACAGTTAAAGGGGAAAAATTCTGAGAATTTCAAACCCCATGAATTTCTGTTGAGTTCCTGTACAAACTCATCTGCCTTCTCAGAGTTCAAAGCTTATTTGCATAATCTAATTACCACCTGATATCCCTAACACCGGACTTGTTAGCTGTCACAATGGTTTGAACACATTGTATATGGTATATTCATGGTTTGCCTGAAGAAGGGGCAAGAACTGCTCCGAAACGCATAACAAATAAAGCGCTCAGCAGATCACCTGAACAATCTTCCTTCTTTCATAAAGTACAATATGTCATGAAAATCAATCTCAGAATCTGGGATCCGTGAAGCGTTCGCGTTATTACCACATAAAGTGACACTGGTCCAAATTAGAAAATTTGGCCTGGTCATGAAGGTGAAAACAGGTTCGGGAGTGAGGGGGGTAAACAACTGCCTGAAACACTTCTAGCGTTTCTATTGCAGTAGTAATGTGAATGAATCATACATTTTACTGCACACTTTTGTCAGTCACCTAACTGGTCAGAGAGCTTTCTGAGTGAGGTCTATTAACCTACAGTCACTTATTTCAAGATTTGACATATTCGGCAAGTTCTTTTTGTCAAGTCATACATTTTGTGCATTGTGTACGGGCTTGTAAGCATGATGTGAATTTCCTTTGCACAAACTTTTGTATGTATATCACCGGTAGTAAATTTAATAATAATAATAATAATAATAATCTTTATTTATATAGCGCCAACATATTCTGCAGCGCTTTACAGTTTAACAGTTTCAAAACACAAGTCATAAGTAACAACGTTAACAATACAATAATTAAAGCAAAATAAGACGCCCCTGCTCGTGAGAGCTTACAAAAGAAATAAGGTGGGGGAGATACAAAGTACAGGTGTGTATATACAATGGTGCATTTACAATGATGGTCCAGCCATCTTGAGGGAGTGAGGGATGGATGGAGATAGTGAATGGGCTACGCACGCACACTTACACATAGAATGACTTTGATTAGTGAATGTGATAGCCAGCTCTGAACAAATGTGTTTTGAGGGAGCGCCTGAAACCATGCACATTGTGGATAGTCCTAATTTCTTGGGGTAGAGCATTCCAGAGGATTGGCGCAGCGCGGGAGAAGTCTTGGAGTCGGGAGTGGGAGGTACGGATTAGTGCAGAGGTTAGTCGAAAGTCGTTTGCAAAGCGCAGCAGTCGGTTAGGCCGATAGATAGAAATGAGGGAGGAGATGTAGGGGGGCGCTGCACTGTGGAGAGCTTTGTGGGTGAGAACAAGTACTTTGAATTGTATCCTATAATGAATGGGCAGCCAGTGTAAGGACTGGCGAAGAGCGCACGCGTCCGAGTACCGATTAGCAAGATGGATGACCCTGGCTGCTGCAATAAGGATGGACTGGAAAGGGGATAGTCGAGTAATGGGGAGGCCAAGTAATAGAGCGTTGCAGTAGTCCAGGCGGGAGTGGATCAATGCTACAGTGAGGGTTTTTGTTGTTTCCATGGTGAGAAAAGGGCGGATTCTAGAGATGTTCTTTAGGTGTAGGCGGCAAGAGCGGGCAAGAGATTGTATATGGGAAGTGAAGGAGAGATTGGTGTCAAACATAACACCCAGACAGCGAGCCTGCTGCCTGGGTGTTATTATGGTGCCACCCACGGAGAGGGAAATGTCAGATTTAGGGAGGTTAGTAGACGGCGGGAGCAGAAGAAGTTCAGTTTTGGAGAGGTTAAGTTTCAGATAGAGAGCGGACATGATGTTGGAGACTGCGGACAGACAGTTGGTGGTGTTCTGTAGAACAGCGGGGTAAGGTTGGGGGATGACGTGTATAGTTGTGTGTCATCAGCATAAAGATGGTACTGAAAGCCAAATCTGCTGATGGTCTGTCCAATTGGGGCCGTGTAGAGAGAGAAGAGAAGGGGGCCAAGGACTGAGCCCTGGGGTACACCGACAGTGAGAGGAAGAGGAGATGACGTGGAGCCAGAGAACGAAACACTGAAGGAGAGGTCAGAAAGATAGGAGGAGAACCAGGAGAGAACAGTGTCCTTAATACCTAATGACTGGAGGCTAGACAGTAGGAGACAGTGGTCAACTGTGTCGAAAGCTGCAGAAAGGTCGAGAAGAATGAACAGAGAGTGGTCGCCATTACGTTTTGCTGTCAGAAGGTCATTGGTCACTTTGATGAGTGCAGTTTCAGTCGAATGTAGGGGGCGGAAGCCGGACTGTGAAGGGTCTAGAAGGGAGTAAGTGGAGAGGTAGCGAGTGAGGCGGGAGTGGACTAGGCGCTCCAAAAGTTTAGAGATGAAAGGGAGATTGGAGACCGGTCTGTAGTTGTTTGTGCAGGAAGGGTCGATAGTGGGTTTCTTTAGTAGTGGAGTAATGATGGAGTGTTTGAAAGAAGATGGGAAAATGCCAGAGGAGAGTGAGAGATTAAAGATTGTCGTTAGGTGAGTTGTGACAACTGGAGAGAGAGACTGGAGGAGATGTGAGGGAATGGGGTCGGTAGTGCATGTAGTCGGACGAGAGGAAGAGAGGAGTCTGGAGACTTCTTCTGTGATGGGATCAAATGTGGAAAGTGAGCCAAGGGAAATGCAGGGTGGGATGGGAGTCAGAGCACTTGGTGGTTGAGAGCAGATTTCCTGACGGATAGTATCTATTTTTTCTATAAAGTGGAAGGCCAGGTCGTCAGCACAAATGTCTGTAATAGGGGCTTGTGCTTTTGGCCTGAGGAGGGAGTGAAAAGTGTCAAAAAGTTTCTTGGGGTTGTTGGCTAGTGAGGAGATCAGGGTGGTGAAGTAGGTCTGTTTGGCGAGGTGAAGGACAGCATTATAAGTTCTTAACATGAATTTAAAGTGGATGAAGTCTTCTGGTGTGCGGGTTTTTCTCCAGAGGCGTTCAGCACTCCTAGAGCATCGCTGAAGAAGTTGAGTTTGCAATGTGAGCCAGGGCTGTTTTACTGTGTGTTTGGAAGTTCTGAGGGTGAGCGGTGCTACTTGGTCAAGGGTGCTTCTAAGAGTGTCATTGTAGTGATGAACAGCCAGATCAGGACAGGAAAAAGAGGAGATTGGGGTCAGTGATGCGTGTAGAGAGTCTGAAAGTGTCTAAGGGTTACTGGCTTGTAGATTTCTGAATGTATGGTAGGTAGGAGTGCGCTGGGGTGGTCGAGGATTTGTGAGGGTGAAGGAGAGAATGTTGTGGTCAGAGAGTGGAAGCGGTGAGTTATTTAGGTGGGAGATTGAACAGAGGCGGACAAAGACCAGGTCAAGGGTGTTACCATTCTTGTGTGTCTCAGAGGTTGCAAGCTGTGAGAGGCCTAGAGAAGTGGTTAGTGATAGAAGCTGAGATGCAGATGTGGAAGTAGGGCTGTTAATGGGGATGTTGAAGTCTCCAAGGATAAGGGTTGGTAGTTCTGAGGACATGAAGTGAGGCAGCCAGGCTGAGAAGTGGTCAAGGAACCGGGTGGGCAAGCCTGGGGGCCGATATATGACCGCTACTCTGAGGGAGAGGGGACGGAAGAGCCTGATGGTGTGGACCTCAAAAGAAGGGAATGAGAGTGATGGAATTGGGGGGATGACCTGGAAAGTGCATTGTGGGGACAGGAGTATGCCAACTCCACCACCATGTCTGTTTGCGGGTCTTGGCGAATGGGAGAACTGTAAGCCACCATAGGAAATGGCAGCAGGGGAGACAGTGTCAGAATCCTGAATCCAGGTTTCCGTGAGGGCCAACAGATGAAGAGAGTTGTTCAGAAAGTAGTTGTGCAGGAAGGATAGCTTGTTGCATGCAGACCGTGGATTCCAGAGGGCACAATTAAAAGAAGGAGATGAGGGAGTGCAAGTAATAGTAATAAGATTATTATGGTTTCGATATGAGGTAGGGTAGGGATTGAGGTTGGGGGATGGTGGACCAGGGTTGGGGGAGATGTCCCCTGAAATCAGTAGGAGTAGGAAGATAAAGAGCAGGTAGTTGTTGGAGTTGTAAGTAGTTTTTTTCTGTGATGTGTTTGGGCAAAATGGGTTGAGGTTTCTCAGGAAGGTGAGGAGTGCATGGGAGCTGTACATGGGAGAGGGAAGTATGGAGGGGCTGATGTGTATGAGTCTTGATGGAGGGGGGATGGGGCGGTGAATGTGAATGGCAAGAGAACACAGGAGGATAGAGATAAAGTACATAATTAAAAGAAAGCAAAGTGTGGGGTACCTGATTCCAGCCCTGATTAACTGCCATGGATGACTGCCGTTTACAAGATTCTTATCTTCTGTGATGCTTTGCTTCTGGGATGCTTGCGTGCGCCCCTACACTGCGTACGCCCCTTTAGACTACTCCTGAATATATAGCCCACACTACAGGGTCAGGAAAGTGGGATTGTGGGAGCTGCTTTGGGTTAATTTGGCAGCTGGGGCCAGCACACCAGGGGTGGTTAGATCATCAAAGGCACTAGAGCTGGCTACATCTATATGCTTTAGCAGCTTCAACCTGATAAGATCCAGAGAGGCCCTAGTCACAGGATATGAAGCAGTATTAAACACAGTGCAAAAAATTAATTATACCAAAGCTTTACCAGGCACATTAGACTATGTTGCAAGATGGTAAAGCAGTGGTTGGCAGCAAGCAGAAGTATGGAGTGCATACCATTAACATAAATTGCTGCATGCAAGACAGATAGGGATTGTATCATTCAGTTGTTGCTTCCAATGAATGTAGTGCATACCATTAATATATATTGCAGCATGCAAGACAGATAGGGATTGTATCATTCAGCTGTTTGCTTCCAATGAATGTAGTGCATACCATTAATATATTGCAGCATGCAAGACAGATAGGGATTGTATCATTCAGCTGTTTGCTTCCAATGAATGTAGTGCATACCATTAATATATATTGCAGCATGCAAGACAGATAGGGATTGTATCATTAAGCTGTTTGCTTCCAATGAATGTAGTGCATACCATTAATATATATTGCAGCATGCAAGACAGATAGGGATTGTATCATTCAGCTGTTTGCTTCCAAATTTAGAATATTACACTGGATTACTGCGTACTCAGTGACCATTGCGCTGGCACTACTACAGATCTAAACATGTCTTCACACACTTCAGTTTTGCTGAATTTTGCTGCAGCAGTAAATTCCTGAAGTACAAATGTCTAATTGGTTTTATAAAATTTGATTAACCCAGCAATTGACACAATGTCAATTTCAGATCATACTGTTTTATCTACAGAAAGTTAAATAGAGGTGATTAAAGGCTATTTCTACATTGAAACCCTTAATACAAATCGTGAATATTCCCAATTGTAGATTTTTTTCAAGATTCCATTGATGTCTAAGGTGGAAATACCCTTTAAGCATGACCTTATCACTTTGTTTCCTACCTACTTTCTCATCATGCTAAAACCTGCCTTCGCGCCATTGTTTTAACAGATTGTTGTGCTGATTCATATCTGTAAAACAAAACCTGCTCTACTGGATTACCTTTGCTCTTCAGGCGTGCAGGCGGGTGTTATAAAATGCTTCTTTTTACTGAGTTGAATGAATTTCCACATATTTTATGAGCAATTTAAGGCTGGAAAGCTATTCAGATATTATGTACACTCAAACTTGAAGGGATGGTCTAATTTCAGAAAAACCCTGTCTCCCAACTGCAGTTTGTTTATGAAAACTGGTCTTTTACTCACGTTCCTGGGTCCAGCTGCTGCTCCCAGTGTTTATAAAGGCTCTTTCATACGTACTGATATTTACGGTACTGGAAATACCAGTACTGGAGATATCTGTGTCTGTGTGTACGTGTGTTTAATACGTGGGGCAACCGTGTGCCACATCAGTACCACACGTACCGGTGCCTGGGAATCAGCGGTACTGTTTGCACTGTTCCCCGGTGCTGAAGACAGCACACCTCCAGTCCCCTCCTCGCGCTGCAATCAGCGCTAGCAGAAAACAATGTTGAGAGTTGTATTCAGCCAATAACAACTAGAGCAGGCGGTGACTGATGGAAGTATTCATCAGCCTCCACCTGTGCTATAAAGAAATACATTTTTAAAATGACATGGGGATCCCCTGTATTTTTGATAACCAGCCTGGCAAAAGTGACAGTTGCGGGCTGCAACCCTCAGCTGTCAGCTTTAGCAAGGTTGGTCATCAAGAATGGAATGGTCCCCATGCCATATTTTTTAATTATGTAAATAATTTCCATTACTAACCCATGGGCTTGATGTCACCAGACAATGCAAAGGTGACATCAGCCCCACAAATGTGCACCCCACTTGCCACCACCACAGCAGCTTGCTATGGATCGGCGGGGTCAATGAAAACTGCAGATCGGAGCCATGCAGGACCTTGCAGAGCTGTGCAGAGGTGCGGAGCCGTGCAGAGCCTTGCAGAGCAGTGCAGAACCTCACTGTGCAGAGCCATGTGGACCCATGCAGAGCCGTGCAGAGAAGTGAGGAGCCTTGTGGGGCCGTGCAGAGCCTTGTGGAGTGGTGCAGAGCCTCGCTGTGCGGAGCCGTGCAGAGCCTTGTGTGGGTGGAGCGAGGCCAGGGAGCCATGAGTGGAGCAATTGGGCCAGACAAAGTGGAGGAGCTGTTGCAGCAGATAGACTGCCGTGCACAGGCAGAGGGGGACCAGGCCGTGCAATCCCATGGGGGCCCTGAGGGTTCCGTGGGTGATCTACATAAGGTACCCACTCCATGTTTTTTGCCCAGCAGGGGGAATACCCGGAATTGGGTGGTGGACCAAGAGAGGCAGCGGCGAATGCACCAATGAATTGTTGCCAGGAACAATGTTCAAACAGCACATGCCTGGTATCCTGTACTGATTATCCATCTGGCAAGATGTCACAGAGGTATTCTGTGGAAGTCAATGGAGAGAGCGTGACTGGACTTCTGGACTCAGGGAGCTCAGTGACCCTGGTGAGCGCCACACTCCCTGTCTATCTGATTCCCAGAAGGAAGATGGAAGTCCACTGCATGCATGGGGTCGCTAGGGACTAACCAGTGGCCAAGGTAATCATTGAGATGCCCACGATTATTAACAGCCATGATGTCCCTGTAGTCCTGGACTTGCCATACCCTATTATAATAGACCAGGACTTTGAATTGTTTTGGGACTTGTGGAGAGAAGGGAAGTGTCTGATTGCTCAGAGGGGAGCCGGAACGACCCTAAGGCCGGTGTCACACACAACCACAAAAAATCGGTCCGTTTTAGACGGTCGACAATCGGATCAAAATGCAAACATCACACATCCTTCTGGCATCCGATTTTCCTTCAAAGATGCGATTTAATCGCATGTGTGTGTACCTTGTAACATCCGATTTTCATCCCACCACCGTTTTTTAGTCGCAGCAAACCAAAACTGACAAGTAACGGATTTCAGGCCTGATAATAATTTAAATAATCAGGCAGAGCTATATTTAAGTGATCTGATCCAGGTGTGAGCCTCCCACCTTTGCACTGGTCTCATTTTGGTCATTCTGCTTTGTGCTTGCTACCTGCATTATCCAAACATGAGCGACACACTGAGATTTTCGACAACTGAGCGTGTGCTGTTCCATTGGGTTATATCCAGACGTTTTGGGGAGCCATATCCTGTAATATCAGATCACAGAAGACACAGAAGGATGTGGGTACATCCTCTTTTGACAAGAAGGCTAACTAAAGGACATTTTCATCGTCTATATTTGTCACTGCGTAGTAATGGAGATAAGTTTTTCCTATATTGTCGAATGAGCATAGCTACGTTTGATACGTTGCTTGACATTGTGCGCCCTGGGATCACATTTCAGGACACCAGGATGAGAAAATCCATTTCTGCGGAGGAACGTCTTCTTCTAACAATAAGGTATGTGTATTAACGATATGTTGATGATTTTTTTATCCACATACTCACTTTGCAAGTGTAGGAGCACGCTTCTTGTAATCTTGGAATGTGTGTATTGTATTTCTCAACCTTAGGTATCTCAATTATTGCCTATGGTGTATTGTACAGAAGCCATGTATTTTAATCTCATTTACAGCATGTGTGCTATAACAAACTCATGCATTATTAATTGTTGTTTCATTTTAATGATAAATTAGTAAACTCATTTGTCGATGTTCTATGTTTGTTACAGGTTCCTTTCTACTGGCATGTCCTACGCTGCTCTGCACTTAGAGTTCCTAATAGGCAGATCAACAATTTCTGGCATTGTTCGGTCAACTTGTGTGGAAATTTGGAACAGACTACATGAAGAAGTCATGCCTGAACCAAAAATGAGTGACTGGTTGAGGATAGCAGAGGGTTTTGAGCAAAATTGTCAGTTTCCACACTGTATAGGAGCCCTGGACGGCAAGCACATACGAGTTCGCAAACCTCCTAACTCAGGCTCACAATTCTTCAATTATAAACAATATTTTTCTGTTGTTTTGTTGGCCTTGGTCGACACAAACTACATGTTTATAATTGTAGACATTGGGGCCTATGGAAGGACTGGAGACTCAAGAGTCTTCAATACTTCAATAATGGGTAGGCGGTTACGCAATAACCAACTGGACCTACCTCCAGCAAGTCAACTTACTGACTCCATTCCAGAGCATGTGCCTTATGTTATTGTTGCAGATGAGGCCTTTCAATTAACCAGGAATGTAATGAGGCCATATCCCCGTCGCTATCTCACCCATCGGAGGAGAATATTTAATTGTCGGCTGTCACGTGCTCGGCGTCTGGTGGAGTGCACATTTGGAATTCTTTGTGCTAAATGGCGTGTACTTCAATCTGCAATTCAACTTAGTGAAGCCAATGTTAATGTGGTCCTCCAAGCATGTGTGGTCCTACATAATTTTTGTAGAATCCATGAATGCTCCTCTCAACATGTGGATCAATTATCATCTGTGAATGTGTCTTTGCCTATGTCACCACCCATCCATCCCCGTCGTCCACCTTCAGGCATAAGAGTACGTGATGTGTTCACTGAATATTTTGTTTCCCCTGAGGGTGCTACTGCCTGGCAAGAGGAGGCATTATTAGACATGTAGTGTGGCTATGTTGCTCTGTCATAAAGCTAATTTGTAAATATTTATTTTATATGTTGTTATGTTGTGTTGGTAATGCTGTGTGTAAGTTAAGCAGGGCATTACCTTTTGAAATAAATACATACAATTAATGCCACGTAAAAAATTTTTAATCTTGGGTTTAGGGATTAGTGGCTTTTGAACTTATCTCAAAGGACTAATCTGTCCTTATTTGTAGGTTTTTTTATCAAAAATAAAATTACATTAACAAAAACAAAGAACATTTTCCAAATTCAGATAACAAAAGCAAAACAAATACAAAACACAACTAAACTGCTGGTATGTGTGTGGTGGTGAATGTGGAAGTGCAGCTTGGGAGGGCTGTGTAGACTGCTCTCCAGCCACTGTGTCAGCATGAGTGGTGGCTGACTGGGAACTTGGCTGTATGCTTGCTGCTTGCTGTTGAGGTGGGTTTGGGTATGGGAAATTTGGGAAGTGTTGTGGGTAGTCATAACATGACTGCCCACTTAAATTATAGCCCCCAAAATTTCCATGTCGACCATACCCATGTTGTGGCCAGCCTTGAACATTGGGTATGGTCGAGTGGGCATATTGTGAGTGGCCACTATGTGGCATGTGTTGGTACTGGTTATCTCCATAAAAAGAAGCGGCAGTAGGCTGAAGAGGAGGAGTTGGGTTCTGTTGGACACAAGGAGGAGGTGGAGGAGGAGGATGATGATGAGGAGGTGGATCAGTGGCTGCTGCAGATTGTGCTGTATGTTGAGACACCACTCTACATACATTGTCTGGACCAGCCACCCATGTATGTAGGTAATTTACCAGGTTTGTTGGATCATTTGGTGGTGTCCCAGCATGCAACACAATATGCAGAGCATTTCTGATCAGCAGTCTGTGCTGGCTAGGAATTGCCCGGAGGTAAGGGGCAAGACTGCGGCAATAGGCCTCCTCACCATCATCATGAGCAACACTGGACAAATAGTCCAGCACTCCTCTGTCCACCTGCCTCCTTGTGACAGAACCAACTCCCTCTCTTCTACGCCTGGGTCTGCGTGCAACTGCAGCTGTAGGCGAACCCACATCCAGGGGCCTACCAGGGCTGCTGCTCAGGGGAGGGTCTTGCGATTGAGAAGGCAATCTCTCCGTCTCCACTGATGGTGTTGGTGGTGGTGGTGATGATGCTGTTGCTGCTGACGATGGACCAGCCTCCTCGACATCACCCACAGGATCAATAATTTGCTCCGAGTCGGAAGCTGCCTCTCTGGCACTCAGGTTTGATTCGGTGCTATAGAAGAATAACAATTTATTAAAATTTATTCATAATACACATATACATTTTGTACAGACATAAACTTACGGTCTCAAATCCAGAGCTGGAGCAAGAAAATTGAGACGGTCATAGTAGACGTATTTTCGTTTGGCGCTTCCTGCTGCCCCACTGCGGCCCCTCAGCTGTCTCTCTCTTCGATAAGAGTCTCTACAGCTGCGCCATCGTCTTGTAACATCTGCCACTGAAAAATTAACACATCAAATATAATTTTAACATTATGTGCCTTTATAATTGTGCAAAATGCTAAAATATTTGCAATCAAAAAAACATTTGTTATAAAAAATTTGTTATAGGGGTGTCAAACAGCAATACAAAGTATATCTCATTAAATTTGAAATGAAATATTAGAAGGCTTCATAAGTAGAAATCTGTATGACATATGTGTCACAATAATGTGCATTTTGTGGACACACAGCAATCAAATAAACAAAAGGGACACATATTAAGTAATTCACCGACGCATTTATTGTGTCAGGCCACATTTGTAATATTTTTTTTTAACACCATTGTAGTATAACATAAATATACCAAATACACAGACGGCACATGAACATTCATCACAGCAGGAGCTTCAATTGATCCCTGCCCTGTGTGATTTCCCTATATATGGGATGGACCTTTTTAAAGTTAGAACATATCCCACAGTGGTCTCCTATGTTACTATTGAGTTCTGTTAATTAAATTTTCACAAACAACCAATGCAGGGTAGAAACGTTACCTCATTTTTTTTTTTTTTTTAAATTTCAAACAGTTAGCACTTTTTAAACTTGCATTTAAATTTTTTTTTCTAAGGCGGCTGTTTGGACAATTACAGGAGCTCAATATTACATGTGTTTGGATTTGGAACATAGCATTGGGGGTTCAACTGATTCAATACATTTCAGGCTCACATATAAGGGTACAGGAACATTATAACACATTGTTGTTGGTACATACTGAATAGTCCAGCATTATTTTAAGCATTTTCAAGTCGGTACTTACTAATGCGTTCTTGCTCCTCCCTAGCCCTGTCCCCAAAATCAGGGAACATCTGCGTACAGATTCTCCTCCAAGAGGCGTCCTTCAATGCCCGGTTGGAATAGTTTGCATCGCGCTGGTCCCAAAGTTCTGGCCTCTCCTGGACCAGAACAATTAACATTTCAACGTTGATGTGTGTGGCCATGTTTGTGGACTCCGTGGAGGCGGTTTCCTGTTTTCGTTTGATTTTTCCTAGCCTAATTAGCATGTCAGCCCTTCCTGTCATTTCTCCAGATGCAATTTCCTGACACCTGAAGATAGTGGTCCGATTTTTTATCGCAAGTCACACAGTGTGCTCCGTTTGTAATCCCACTTTTCATCGCTGCCATAGACTTGCATTGGCGATTGTCGACCGACAATCGGTGACAATCGCAGCATGCTGCAATTGTACACGGACGTTGAAAACGGACCACAAAAAAACGGCTACTGGGAGCTGCTCCATAGATTAACATAGGGCCGACTGCAATGCGATTTTTCATCGCATTGCAATCGTCCGATTTTGTCGCCAGTGTGACGCCGGCCTTAGGGAGCTCCACCGCAGCAGGCGAATGAAGGAATTCCTGGTAATCTGATGTGTAAAGAGGAGGAGCTGGCGTCTCCTTAGGTCGATGGCCCAGAGTTAGGGGTGACCAGAAGAAAGTGTGTGTCTGACAAACTCGGGGAATTAGCAAGGGTGACCAACAGTGTGACCATTGAAAACGGGGTTGAACCAGGAAAGGGGGCCGACACCTGGTTAAGTGGGGACTTGTTGTTCCAGGGTGACTGGGTGAGTGGTGGTGACTCCCATTCAGACTGTGACTCTAAGGAGAGGGCGGTAAGATAGAGCCGGGTACAAATGGCAAGTCTTCCTCTCATCATCGGAGACACGGTGGCCGCAGAAAGGCAGGTCAGGCTACACCCTCTGAAAAGAGGACTGAAGAAGAGACAGGGTCAGGTGCAAGCAAAGTTAATGTCCTTGATAAGAAGGTCACCTTGCCGCTGACAAATCCCAGCAAAGAGGTAGTTAATGATGTTCTGAAAATAAACCTGACACATGGTGACGGTGGAGATCGATCAGCGAAAAAAGCGGTTGGAGAAGAAATCCCAGAGAGCACAGGTGGAGGAAAACTGCACAAAGGTCACGAAGAGCAGACTGGTGGTCCATATAACTCTGAGATGGCGGAAAATGGCAACTGCGTCAAAACTCTTGAAGGGGAAGGGAACTGTATTGAGGCATGTGACACCATGACAGTGGGTGGTGAGGACTCCAGAGAACCGGAGGCTGGGGAGATGAATGGTGAGAACGAGAACATGGAAGCTTCAGAGAACCCAGCAGAAGACCTAGAGACAGTAAAAGACCATGTCGAACAAGAAAAGATCTTGAGACAAGCGACTGAACATAGAGTGGATGAGCTGGAGAGAGAAGTGTCTAAGCTCAGGGATCACCTGTCAACGTGTCAAGCAGTGAACAAGGCCATATTGGAAGTTTTGGAGGCACTCAAAGAAGCATTAAGAGGACTTCTACAGGAGAAGGAGATGGTGATCGCAGACTTACAACGGCAGTTCCAGAGTGGTAAGGAGGCTGAGCTGCAAATACCCATCTTGGTGAGGTGTCTTGAAGAGTTTGAAGCTCAGGGAGAGCTTGCGTGAAAGGCTGAACAAGACAATCACCTGGTGATGGCAGATGACTTGGTGGAAACTTCCAAGGCAAAGCAGGAGCCATTGGTCCATGAAGAGTATGAGACTTCACTCTTCAAGTGCGTTGTTAAAGTACCCGAGGACTTGAGAGAAGCTTGTGCCAGTGAGTCTGTGCATGAAGAATTTAAGAAGGCAGTGGAAGCGTGTAGTGTAAACTGGGAGCCAGAGGCTAAGCAGTTAATTATACTGTCAACTAGGGAAGTCACAGTGAAACGAGTGGCTATCCTGAGTAACATACATCTACGCTGTGTTCGAAGGAAACAGATGATCCTGTTGAGGAATGAGGAAGCCGCTCGATGTCTGAAGCGTACAAGGAAAGCTCATAGTCGGTTGGGGTTTGTGGAATACATCGTTCAAGTGCGCAGAAATCTGGTGAGGAAAGTTATTGGGAGACTTGGAAAAGTAATACAGGAAATTGTGAATAAGTCCGGTGTGGCGAGAGTGAGGATTCCGGCTGATGACGAAGCCCAGGTAGCTGGTGAAGATGGGATGGTTCCATTCGTCATTGTCGGATCAATGGAAAGTCTTAGAAATATACGAATACTCTTTGAATATCGTGTGGCGTACCTAAGAGAGGTAGAGCAGCTAAGACTTGACAGACTGCAGATTAATAAACATCTGCAGGAAACGGGAAGACGGTGGCGATCATTTTCAACCCAAGGTATAGAGAGACGAAGGGGTTCTCTAAAGAGTGGAAGTTCTCAATCTGAAGCTAAAAATTGGAAAGTAGAGATAAATGGAATGACTGGTGTCTGGTTAATAAGGACAATAGGAGAAATTGCCAACAGAGAGACAACCGAAGGTGACTTGATGGAAGAGGACACGAAAAGGTTAGAAGTAGTGACTCCTCTGTAAGCTCAGTGCTGAGTGGCCTAGGCAGGAGACCTTGTAACGAACGTGGTGACAAAGAGTTAGACCAGACAGTAGGTATGGATGCAAGTGAATTGCAATACCGGACTGACCGCCGGGGGAGGGGGTGGTCTGACAAAGGGGCAACTCTATCAGAAGAGGTGAGCGTATTGTTTCAAAAGGGTTCAGTGACAGGGGGAGGTATGTGGTAAGGCAAATGGTCATGTGGTTAATGGGCGGTATGTATCACATAGGTAGGTAGCCTCTGTGATGGAAGCCTGAGCTTGTTTGGCCCAGCAGATCTACTGCTGAGGGTTGAGTATATGGTGGGCAGGCTTCCAGGTGACTCTAAGTAGATGGGTGGGTCCAGTCATCTACACACCCCCACTTGTGTGTTTCAACACACAAGATGGAGCCTGTGTTTGTTGGCATGGGAGGCAGTGCTGGCTAGTCTGAGCCAGAGTAAGGAGGCTTGTGATATACCTGCGGAGAGGACGGCTTGAGTGATACTGACTGGGGTCAGTGAGAACTATTTTTAGGTTGCCTCTGAGGATAAGAGGTATCCAGGAACCTGTGTGGTCACTGACAGTCAACGAACAATAATCCATAGCACGTACATGGGGCTGCACATTAGGAAGTTCCAGGAGACTGGTTTATGCTGTGTTCTAATAAACCGAATGGACTTTTTTTAACCCTGAATGTCCCGGTATATTCCTCAACGACCAGCCAAGTGAGTACTCCCCTTTTACAATGGATAGAATAAAATTTCCCACGGCGCTCGCACTGACATCAGAAAGGTGAAGTGAGTTCATTGGCTGTGAACTCGCAGGACCTGTCTGATGGCACCGTGAGCAGGAAAACGTTCTCATGCTCATAGCTCCGTCAGATAGGTAATAGGAGTTCACAGAAAGACCCTGAGCACATGGTACTCAGTGTCTGCTGTATGGCAGGCTGTATGTTGCATCATGCAATCATGCAGCCTGCCATCTAGATGTAGCAGAGCTGGACCCGTCATGGGACAAATGGATTAGTAGCATCTCTGCGGAAAGGTGAGGAATATTGTTGTTTTTTAACTCTTTTGCAAATGACGAGGGCATCGGGGGAATTTGTGAGGTCGTAAGTATGGTTAAATTAAGATTATTAAAGGAGTCTGTGTCATTCTTTCAATTAAAGGACTTTATTCTGGGTGTCTGTGTTTTCATATAATGTGACTATGACTATGTGGTTAGTAATGGGGTGACTTATTGATGCCTCTCCATTACTAACCTTGGGACTTGATGTCACCTGACAATACAAAGGTGATATCAACCCCCCCAACTATCACGCCACTTGCCATCGCTACAGGGCAGGTGCGAAGAGCGAGGCTAAGTGCCAGAACTGGTGCATCTTAGAGATGTGCTTTTCTGGGGCAGCTGAGAGCTGATGTTCTTAGCCTAGGGGGGACCAGTATCCATGGCCCCTTCCTAGACTATTAATATCAGCCCGCAGCTGTCTGCATAGCTTTTGCTGGTTATTAATTATAGGGCACCCTATGTTATTTTTTTTAGGGTCCCCATTTTAATAGCCAGTAAAAGCTAAGTATACAGTTGTGAGCTGATATTAATAGCCTGGAAAGCTCCATGGGTATTACCCCCTTCCCAAGCTATAAACATCAGCCCCCAGCTGTCGGCTTTCCCTCTGCTGGTTACAAACATTGCGCTACGGTGGTGTGACGCTGGCCTAAAGCTGAGTTCCCACAATGAGTATTTCTCGCTATAAATTTTTGCGCTCAAAAATGAAGCATTACAGTTGCAGCATAGTGAATGGAATTTATACAAATCTCAGGCCCTCAGAGCTTCTTTTATGTTGCAGAAATTGAACTTCAAAGTAATTTCTAAATCTGCAACGTCAATCCCTTTTGCGATAAATAAGCATTTTATTTAAGGATTTATGCCATAGAATGAATGTGTTTTTATTGCATTTCCACAGCATAAGGTTAACTTTCTATAATGAATTTTTAACACTGCAAATATTCACCTCAGTGGAAACTCACTAAAAACGCATGTACTGATAATCAGCACATGACTGTATCAATAAAGTTTTTTCAGAACCTAGCTGCTCTATTTAAAACATGATATACCAAAAACAGACTAAAAACGTAGCATTACAAATGCATTAAAAACTCATGTAAAAAATGCAATGAAAAAAATGCAACTCCTCTAATTTACCTAATCAGTGTCAGACTGGGGTGCCTAGAGCCCACCAGTAGAACTGGCTCAAGCCCACTCTAAGTTCAGTGCTCAGGCTAGGTTCACTCATGTAGTTGCAAGTTCCATCATATTTACTGGAAGAACAGGTGCAACATGCTCTGTTAAAACGATTGAAACTATAACGGAACCTAAAAAGATCTGATTACAACCCCTGGCAAAAATTATGGAATCACCGGCCTTGGAGGATGTTCATTTAGTCGTTTTATTTTGTTGAAAAAAAACAAACAGATCACAGACATGGTACAAAACTGAAGTAATTTCAAATAGCAACTTTCTGGCTTTAAGAAACACTAAAAGAAATCAAGAACTAATAATGTGGTAGTCAGTAATGGTTATTTTTTTAACCAAGCATAGGGAAAAAAATTATGGAATCACTTAATTCTGAGGGAAAAATTATGTAATCACCCGGTAAATTTTCATTCCCAAAACTAACACCTGCATCAAATTAGATCTGCTCGTTAGTCTGCATCTAAAAAGGAGTGATCACACCTTGGAGAGCTGTTGCACCAAGTGGACTGACATGAATCATGGCTCCAACACGAGAGATGTCAATTGAAACAAAGGAGAGGATTATCAAACTCTTAAAAGAGGGTAAATCATCATGCAATGTTGCAAAAGATGTTGGTTGTTCACAGTCAGCTGTGTCTAAAATCTGGACCAAATACAAACAACATGGGAAGGTTGTTAAAGGCAAACATACTGGTAGACCAAGGAAGACATCAAAGTGTCAAGACCATAAACTTAAAGCAATATGTCTCTAAAACAGGAAATGCACAACAAAACAAATGAGGAACGAATGGGTGAAAACTGGAGTCATCTTCTGTGACCGAACTGTAAGAAACCGCCTAAAGGAAATGGGATTTACATAAAGAAAAGCTAAACGAAAGCCATCATTAACACCTAAACAGAAAGAAACAAGGTTACAATGAGCTAAAGAAAAGCAATCGTGGACTGTGGATGACTGAATGAAAGTCATTTTCAGTGATGAATCGAGAATCTGCATTGGGCAAGGTTATGATGCTGGAACTTTTGTTTGGTGCCGTTCCAATGAGATTTATAAAGATGACTGCCTGAAGAGAACATGCAAATTTCCACAGTCATTGATGATATGGGGCTGCATGTCAGGTAAAGACACTGGGGAGATGGCTGTCATTACATCTTCAATAAATGCACAAGTTTATGTTGATATTTTGGACACTTTTCTTATCCCATCAATTGAAAGGATGTTTGGGGATGATGAAATCATTTTTCAAGATGATAATGCATCCTGCCATAGAGCAAAAACTGTGAAAACATTCCTTGAAAAAAGACGAATTAAATGTCAAAGTCATGGGCTGCAAATAGTCCGAATCTCAATCCAATTGAAAATCTTTGGTGGAAGTTGAAGAAAATGGTCCATGACAAGGCTCCAACCTGCAAAGCTGATCTGGCAACAGCAATCAGAGAAAGTTGGAGCCAGATTGATGAAGAGTACTGTTTGACACTCATTAAGTCCATGCCTCAGAGACTGCAAGCTGTTGTAAAAGCCAGAGGTGGTGCAACAAAATACTAGTGATGTGTTGGAGTGTTTTTTTGTTTTTCATGATTCCATAATTTTTTCCCTCAGATTTGAGTGATTCCATAATTTTTCCCTATGCTTGGTTAAAAAAATACCCATTACTGACTACCACATTACTTGTTCTTGATTTCTTTTAGTGTTTCTTAAAGCCAGAAAGTTGCCATTTGAAATGACTTCAGTTTTGTGCCATGTCTGTGATCTGCTTTTTTCAACAAAATAAAACAACTGAATGAAAATCCTCCAAGGCCGATGATTCCATAATTTTTACCAGGGGTTGTATAGTCAATTGGTTCTGTCCATCAGCATTTGTCTTTGTCATGTGACAGATGCATTTCTTTTAGGAGTTTAATTTTTTTCTGTTCCTATAACCAAAACAAAAAAATGAACCCTGAACGCTGACGTGAACCTAGCTATACCGGTTAATTTTTAGACTTTCATGAGGCAGTATTTTGTTTTAAGTTTCCCAGAGCCATATTTTTTTTCTATTTTTGGAGTTTATGTAAAGGCTTGATATTTTTCAATGCCATGAGCATATCATTTAACACCTTCATGACTGGGCTATTTTCCGTTTTTGCATATTATCCTCTCCTTCCAAAAGCCATAACTTTTTTTATTTTCCATCCTTATAGCCATATGAATGCTTGTTTTTGTGGACAAGTTGCACTTTTGACACCACTAATTTTATCATCTGATGTACTTGAATGCGGGAAGAAAATTGCAAGTGCAATGAAATAGCAAAAAAGTGCAATTCTACAATTGTTTTTTGGGTTTTTTATCCTGTTAACAAAAACTAGAAAAACTGACCTGGCAATATGATTTTCCAGTTTAGTATGATTACACAGATACCAAATGTGTAGGTTTTTTTAAGTGGTGAAAAAAAATTGTCGCTTGTGTCACCTTTTTCCGAGATCTGTAACGTTTTAAATTAATTGTCACTGGGGCTGTGTGATGACCTATTTTTGGCGCCCTGAGTTGATGTTTTTTATAATAATATTTTAGGGTAGATGCAATGTTTTGATCACATCTCATTATATTTTATAAAAATGTAATTCTGGCGTTGCGATATTTTTCTCATTACGCTGTATACCCATAGAATTAATTTATTTTATATTTTGATGGATCAGACATTTACGGATGCAGCGATACCAAATATTTGTATTTTTTTATTTCTTCATTTTTAATGGTCGAAAAGGGGGTTTAATTTTAACTTTTGTTTTTTTCTTTTTTCATATTTTTAAAAACATTTTTTTACTCTTGAACCTGCAATTGTCTGATTTCTTCTACTGTATACAGCAATAATACAACTGTGTGTAGCAACAATTATGATCCATGAATGCCAACTAAACACTAGCCCTCACAGGAGTATTGTAATGACATGCACGGGTGTCATAAGCAAACCTCCGTCTGCCATGGCGACCCATCAGCGCGTCACGATCACGTCACAGGCATGCCGATACGCATATGAAATGATGCACATCACTGCTGGCTCATGTTAAATGCCGTTGTCGGAGATTGACAGTGACACTTAGGCCGGTGTCACACTTGCGTGTGTGATGCAAAAAACTCACGCGAGTCTCTCGCATCAACACCGGGCACTGCCGCCGACACTCTGACCGGAGCATGCGGCTGCATAGAAACACCTCACCTCTTGAACCAAAATATTCAGTACAATATCCTATGACATATGTATGTTTACTGAAAGGATTAGCGCGACAAACTATAATCTTTTTTGAGGATATTTTAACGAGTTTTTGGAGGTATAAATTATGCTTTTTAATGCCTGAATTTTAGCACTAAAAATGTCACACGTGTACAAATTTTGGTCCAAATATATTCTATTTACATACTGTATACACATTCACTTATTCACACAAATGCACAAGGATACACTATATAATCTGTGTGCATTTGTATTCACCCTTTATTCACACTGTATAATAACAATAAATGAAAGCTGAATCCCTGACAGCAAGGAGGACAATGAAGAAGAGGGTGACACCCTGTTACCATCACAGGATAGTAGTGGGGAAAGGTATTGTTATATTATCAATTTGAGGTTATTGGGGAGGAGCAGGATAGTGCAGCTGTGTGGGGCACACAGGAAAAACAGCTAATACAGGAGGCTCCAGTATTCACTTCTGTTCTTCATCTTGTGCCTCTGGAGCCTCCCCTTCCCGCTAATGCTGACGACAGAACTTTGACTGCCGTAGCAGTGCAGGACAGAGGGACAAGATCTCATCAGTAGTTTCTCATATTTCTGCAGCACTCATTGCACAGCTTTTTTGGCTGCAGTTACACGGCCTGAGACTACACAGCAGGTCCGTGAGGTGTGCAGGGCTTACTGCTGTGAGGCTTCAGGTGCAGGGGGATGGTTGTGTTGAGGAAGATAGGCGTATGCTCAACAGTGCAGGGGGGATGGTTGTGCCGAGGAAGATAGGCGTATGCTCATCTTTTCTCCCCTGTTCTGATGGATAGGGAGAGACAGAGCTTAAATAGGCCATGTGCTATATGCTGGAAGAGAGAGACTGTCGGAGTCAGGTGCCCACCGGAGGATCCACTGATTTCCCGGTGGGCAAGTCCGAGCCGGTACTTAATAGGTTGAGAAAATCTGCAACATTAAAAACTCTCCAAATGCTGCCTGTTATAATGTTGTCTAAAAGCAATAAAAACACATAATTTGCACTAACTTTATCATTAAATAAATCCTCACTTGCTATGAGCGCTGAGCACCGGGTGGCGCTCATAGCAATCCGGCTATGACAACCATAGAGGTTTGCTGGAGACTCTGGTTGTCATGCCAACCCATCGATGACCCACGATCACACGACGGGTCACCGATGGACAGGGTTTCCGGCGATCATGTGACGGGCACCGATGAGTGGAGCTAAGATGCGCATCCAGTTTGCATAAGTTAAATGCTGCTGTCAGAGACTAACATCGACATTTAACAGGTTGATATGTGCCGGGAAAGATGTGGGCTCAGCGCTGGAGCCCACATCAAAGGGTGGGATTCTGACGTGGGCATACAATTACGCCCAATGTAGGAAAGGGGTTAAAGTACATAGTCCATGACCATATATTATTGATAAAAAAATGTGCAACCAGAATTGTAAAAAAATAGATACTCAACACTAGTGGTATAACTAGCGTCCCATGGACCTGGGTGATAATTTGGACCGGGATCCCTACCTCCATGTTTCTTCAGGTGTAAGAACCTTTATAGCATTCTAAATCCTATAAAGAAAAACATATAATAGTGTACCCATCATGGCACCTTCCTGTAATAATGTCCCTCATCCTTGGCCCCTTTCTGTAACAATGTCTCCAGTCCTGGACTCTTTCTGTAATAATGTCCCTGGTCTCTCTGTCATAATTAATTTCATCCTGTTATAATGTCCCCCATCCTGAACCTCTTCCAGTAATAATATCTCCATCCTGGGCCTTTCCTGGTATAATGTCCCATGTCCTGGGCCCCTTACTGTAATAATATCCCCATTCTGGCCTCTTCCTGTAACAATGTACCTCATTCTTGGCCCCTTTCTGTAATAATTTCCCCTGTCCTGGACTCTTTCTGTAATAATGTCCCAGGTCCTGGCTCCTCTGTCATAATTAATTTCATCCTAGGCCCCTTCCTGTTATAATGTCCCCCATCCTGAACCTCTTCCAGTAATAATATCTCCATCCTGGGCCTTTCCTTGTATAATGTCCCATGTCCTGGGCCCTTTACTGTAATAATATCCCCCATTCTGGCCTTTTCCTGTAACAATGTACCTCATCCTGGTATAATGTTCCCCATCATGGGCCCCTTCCTGGTATAATATTCCCCATCCTATAATAATGTCCGCCATGCTAGGCCCATTCCTGATATAATGACCCCCATTCTATAGCAATGTTTGCCTTCCTGGGCCACTTCCTGGTATACTGATCCCCATCCTGAAACCCATTCTGGTATATTGATCCCCATCCTGGACCCCATTCTGGTATAATGACTCCCTTCCTTGCCCCCATTCTGGTATAATGACCCTTATCCTGGGCCCCTTCTTAGTATAATGACCTCCATCCTGGACCCCATTCTGGGTCAATCCTTGTTTAACAACCCCCATCCTGGGTCCCATTCTAGTATAGTGACCCCCATACTGGGCCTTTTCCTTGTATATTGACCCACATCCTGGACCCCATTCTAGTATAATGACCCCTTCCTGGTATAATGTCCATTTTGTTTTCCAAAACATAAAAAAATAAACGATTCCTCCACTCCTGGTATACTACGACATGCAGCGTCCTCTTCTGTAGCTAACAGCTGATGCGCGGACTGTGCATTATGTCACTGCAATGCGCTGCGTATAACTGGCACGTCAACATCAACTGCCAGCCTCTGATTGACCAGCAGCATGTACTGCACTGCAGGGAGCCGGAAGGCCCATCTGCTGCAATACACTTCAGCTGAATGTGCATCCTGAGACGCACATCCAGCTGCAGTAGGTGCTGGCGTCAGCAGGCTCCCTCCCGCACAGGCCTGGTCATAGTTGCACACTCTGTCAAGATCGGTTCACCCCTACTCAGAACACACCAACTAGGCTGTAAAAAAAATCTCCATCTCATCTCAATCTTCCAAAAGCTCAAATTCACTATATTAGGAAAATGAGACCAATAACAAATTCATTCAGTTGTATAACACCACACAATTGACGTATTTAGGACAGGACCCAGGCAACAACTAAACTGAAGCTGCTTTCACCTAACTGCATCGGTTATTTGCCTTTCATGAGCTTGAGCTAAGCACTGTCAATTCTTCCTACTTTTATCCACCTGATATAATGACAGACACTGGAGCCTTTCTTAACCATAACTAACACCATCCAGACTAGATACATTATATGTTTTTACGTTAATTGCATATTAATCACCTAGGTCTAGAACCATGTTTAAATCTTTCCCTTTTCTTTATTTGGTGTCAGACTAACTGTCTAGAACTAAATGTGAAGAAAACCAAGGAGATGGTGGTGAGTTATAGAAGGAAAAAGGATGATTACTTACTGATCACTATTGCTGGCCAGGAGGTGGAGATGGTTGAGAGTTACAAATATTTGGGGGTTCACCTTGACAGCAAACTTGATTGGAGGTGTCATACAGAGAAGGTTCACAACAAGGGAATGAGCAGACTGTACTTTCTGCGGAAGCTCAGGTCGTTCAATGTGTGCAGCAAAATGCTGGAAATGTTCTACCAGTCCGTTGTAGCAAGCGCCATCTTTTTTGCTAGCATTTGCTGGGGCAGTAGTGTGCGAGCAGCTGACGCTAATAAACTCAACAAACTTATCAACAAGGCAAGCGCGGCTGTTGGCCTCCATGTTGACTCTTTTGAGGAAGTAGTGGAGGATAGGATTCAAAAGAAGTGCAGGACTATAATGAACAATAATACACACCCACTATTCGAGCTGTTCTTGAAGCAGAAGAGCACATTCAGCAGCCTCTAATCCTTCCAAGGTGCAAGAAGGAGAAATTCAGGAAATCACTTGTGCTTACTGCTATGGGGATGTATAACAATTCACTAAGGGTGAAAGATGACTACGACCTAGGACTGGCGCACTAATGGAAATGATTAGAGATTTGTGTACCTTTGTTTGTTACGTATTGTGATTAGTCATGTGCAAATCTGTGTCTAGTAATTACTCTATGTAATGCTGTTTGTAATGGTTTGTTTGTAATGCTGTTGTAATGCTGCTGTGATACCATAATTTCCCTCGGGATCATTAAAGTGTATCATATCGTATCGTATTTGCTTTCCTTATGAAAAGAGAAAAAGTGAAAGGCTATTTCCATTTTAGCAAGTTATCACCTAGAAGGTGATGACTTGTTAATTATTCTGGGAATCTGGGTCCAACCAATGAGACTCCCACAAATCATGAGATTTGGGCTTTGAAATGGGCGCACATAACGCCACCACTTCATACATTATCTGTGAGATAGCCAAGTTCTCAGCAAGTTATTACCTATCCTGTGAATATGTGACAACTTGCTAGGATGGAAATAATTATTTAAAAAAGAAAAAAGTATTCAAGGACACATTCAATATAGCAATGTATAACCTGAAATAAAACCATAAATACAGTATCATAAAGCAATATACCATTAAGCAATGTTCTCACTTAAGAGTCATTATCTTTCATCAAAGGTAGTAACTTACTGACGCAATGAATTATTCACTAAATAATGACATCATTTTTTACATTAAAATTCCTTAAGATTATCTTCACAAAATGTCATAATTTTAGTTTAAGGCTAATTCAATCATCATTAAATATTGCAGGCAGCTGAAAAGATTGTCTAGGCATGCTTCATAAGAATAAAAAAGTATCTTAGTGCTTTGTTACGTTTCTGCTTCAATGCATTTGGTCACTGCAACAGTCCTTGCTGGATTGTAAGTGGTAACATCAGAACCACCAGGGATCTGGATGTAGAGTCATTCTGTCCAAAGGAGAATATTAAAATATACTCGGGAACTTCTTTATCTTGTAGGATTTTGGAGAGGAGAATTTAGTGCTTGATTTCCCTTTCCCAATTATTGTATAACTGTGGGGCTTGTTCCCTAATATCTTGTTTGCTAACAATGCAATTTTGGACAGGAAAGTCATAAACAGTGTTTCTCCACCTAGTAGAAAATGGTATGAGAACAATGAGGCCTGAGCACCTTCTCACTATAGGTCCACTGCAGCTGTAAGTTCTGTTTCTATGGTATGTATTCTTAATGAGGCTGTCCAAAAACAGAAAAAAAATAATGAACTAAAGGAAGTGAATCTCTGTGTGGATCATAAACTCCTTTGTCAGTCACTGCTTCCTGTGTTGGTGCCAGAATCAGACAAAATGAGAAGAGTACATCTATGGTAGGGGCAGGGCTATCTTTCAATCAGTGACTGGAGTCTGCGCACACATGCTCAGATCACTGACTTCACCCTCTTCCTCCTATGCACGGATCCTGCTGATGTTTTGGAGCTCTGGCTCCTTAGCTAACAAGTGCTACTTATTATTATAAAGCATAACATAGGGCTTGTCAGATGAAAGGATTGGCTCTTCAAAGCATCAGCAGGATTCCAGCAGAGGACAGTGGAACCTGATCTGAGTTAAGGTACTGTCACACTAAACGAGATTGCTAACGAGATCGCTAATGCTCACCTATTTTATAACGCAGTAGCGATGTCGTTAGCGACGCAGCTGTGTGTGACATGTAGCAGCGATGTGGCCCCTGCTGAGATGTCGTTGATCGCTTATGAACGTTCTTAGCCGTTTTTTGGTCGTTGGTGTCCCGCTGGTGAGCCTGAATCGCTGAGTGTGACACCCTTTATGAACGACTTTACCAGCGTCGCTTGTGGGACTAGGTTTTCCCAACGACCGCAGAGGTCGTTATACAGATCGCTGATGAGATGTGTATGGAATCTAACTAGCGACCACATAGCGATCGCACCAGCGATCTCGCCAGGTCGTGTCGTTGCCTGATCGCTGGTGCAATCGCTAAGTGTGACAGTGCCTTTAGTCATGCATGGGGCAGACTGGCTCTGCCGATGTTTTGGAGTGCCAGTGCTTCATCTGACAAGCATTGTGACATCTCCCTAA
>JARQOD010000005.1:300085362-300303590 GCA_033576555.1 Oophaga sylvatica
GGGTCAACCCGCATTATCACCTGGGTCGAAAACTGGGGTTTATTCTCCGCCAAAGGGAGAATCAATACCCAGCAAAGGAATAGACTTCCGCAGGGGTATCATGGGAAAACGTTTGGCAAAATCAAAATCCATCAGGTTTAGAGCTGCTCCTGAATCCACAAAAGCCTGAGCCGAAAATGTGAACACGGAGCAAATCGGGGTAACAGTCAAAAGAAATTTAGTCTGAACACTACCCAAAACAACTGAGCGCGCAAAACGTCTTCCCGCTTGGGGAAGACGGAAATAGAATGAGAAGCGTCTCCACAGTAGAAGCACAACTTATTACGCTTACGAAACTCATGAACCCCAGAAGCCACCTCATCACACTGCATGGGCTCAGGGGCTGGCTCGCAAGGTGTCAGTACCTTTCGCATATTTCTATGCTCACGTAGACGTCTGTCAATTTGAATGGCCAATGCCATAGAGTCATTGAGCCCAGAGGGAACAGGAAATCCCACCATAATGTCCTTTACAATCTCTGCCAGACCCTTCCGAAAAAGAGCTGCCAGGGCATCGTCATTCCATTTAGTAAGGACTGCCCACTTCGGAATTTCTGACAATATATCTCTGCAGTTTCCTGACCCTGTTTCAATGCCAACAAGGTTTTCTCAGCTTGATCAGTAACATTAGGTTAATCATACAACAACCCCATAGCCTGAAGAAACACATCAACATCAGTCAAGACAGGATCCCCAGGTGTCAGGGAAAAGGCCCAATCCTGAGGGTCGCAGCGCAACAGGGAGATGACAATTTGAACCTGCTGTGCAGCGTTCCCCAAGGACGTAGGCCTCAAGGCAAAAAACAACTTACAGTTATTTTTAAAATTCAAAAATTTAGAGAGATCCCCAAAAAACAACTCTGGAGTAGGAATCCTAGGTTCTACAGCAGGCATACGAGTGAGATAGATTGCCATACTCCGAACTTCAGTAGCAAGCTGCTCCACACGCTCGGACAAATGCTTGATTTCCATTGAAGAAAAAATTCCTCCTCAGCCCCCAGAGAAAAAGAGGGAAAAATGTATATGAAAAAAAAAACTGACTTTTTTTTCCTCTCTTTTTTTTTTTTTCCTGACAACTTTTTTTTATTTTACTATTTTTCCCTTCTGTTGAATACCATAGAATTTTCAGTAAGGCCGGTGATTCTGTTATGATTTGGTAACTGAGGCGGACAGGATCAAAACAGCAAGGCAGCCGAACACCTGAGAGGTTGGAAACTAATGGGTTGCAGACCCCTAAACTAACCGCACAACTAGAAGCAGCCGTGGAGCGTACCTACGGTGGTCCTAGACGCCTCGGCACAGCCAGAGAGCTAGCTACACCTAAAGACAGAAACAGGAAAGCTAACTGCCCCAGAGTAGAGCTCCAAAGGAATAGGCAGCCCCATACATATAATGGCGGTTAGACAAGACGAAACACAAACGCAGGCAGAAAATAGAATGAGCAAACGCTGGGGCCAAACACTGCCTAAATAGGACAGAACAGGACAGAATACTATCTGCAACCCAGAAAAGCCTAGCAAAACTTCCAACACTTCTGATTACAAAAATACTGAGATCACACGATCTCACCACCCACTAAATCAGATCTCAATGTGAACAAGACTAACCCGCAGCCACTCAAAAAGCAGGGAAAGAGCAATTGAAAAAATAACAGTGGCTACTGAAAAACAGAGAGTAGCACAGGCCCCAGGAGGGGACCCGGCTAACCTCCACAAAGGTGCAGACAAAAATGGAAATAGCAAACACAAAAGAAACAAGCAGAAAATATCTTATCTGAAAGTAGCAGACGAAGGCAAGAAACCAGTAGACTTCCAAATGAACCAGGAAACAACAATTGTTCACTGGCGAGGATAATGGGAAGGCAGGTCCCTTATATCAGCCCAGTCAGAGACTCCCGATTGCCAGTAGTCGCTGGCAGGTGAGGAGGCCATGTCATTCGATGCAGTTTCAGTACCGTCAGCAACCACCAGAGGGAACCTCAGCTCCTAAATTGTCTCCAACACGTACACAACAGTAGACAAACAAAATGCAGTATGAGCAGAGCTAAATTTCTCATTTCCCCAATATAATGCAAAAATAAAAAATTGTGATTGTATTTTGCCCTAGGAAAAGCCCATTAAAATATAAGCTGATCGACGGAAGGTCAGGGATAGGCTATTGGTAATATAATATTGAATAAACACCTTTAACAACAGTTTTCTATGATTTGCTTCATTTTTCTCCAAATATACTCTTAGTTTGTTGATTGCCATCCTGGTTTTTCAATAATCCGCTTTTTCTTTATTTGTCATATATAACTTATTAGCAAATAATAATTAAAAATATTTTACAATGACGGTATGTAAAAATCATGACTTATAGGGTTTCGATGGAACACAATACTAATCGTTCTTGTTCAGAAAATCTTTTTAATATTCTGGAAACAAAAATGTTAGCATTAGCTAACAGCAAGCTTAGAAGTTGATACTCAGGAATTAAAAACAATCTATATTAAAAATGTGCTGAAGTGTTCACTGTACAATGATCAAGCTTAATTTGCATGAAAATGAAAAAAAAGAATGACCCCTCAAAATATTATTATTTTTTTTTTTTTTTTAAGTTCCAAATATATAATTATTTTAGGGTCAGTTATTGTCAACTTAAAATTTGTATATTATTTATGTGACATTAGTGTTTTCCACTTTATACACTGAACTTCCAGCATTTTTGGTATTTTTGATCGCCATCTAGTGTTTGTTGTTTTCTGTAGTTAATTGTAGTTACACGTCAAGATCACTAGATGGTAGCATTGACCAGAAACTAAGAGGAAAATGTTTTGAACCACTTGGTGAATCAGTAACTTGTGGATTATTCAGGACTGTCAACATAATTGTCTTCTTATTTCCTAGTTGCTTTGACTGGCTATGTGATTTTTTTTATAATTTTACTAATTCCGTGAGCGGAACGGAATATAACAGCTAAAATATTTGATCTGGCCTAATAAAGTACATGCCACTCTCAACATTGAATTAACTGGGGTAAAGGAAAAACACTTATTTTATGTGCAGTTTTGAATTACCGTACATGGTGACCAAGGTTCTGACGCTTTTTTTGCTACATCACACTTGCTTTGATTCTATATGATAGGACCACTATAGCAAGGTGGTCCTACTGTAATTGTCAATTGTGATTTAAGAACTGCTTTGGCCCTTCACGCCCTGACAGCCTGTGGCTGTTGAAAACAAATACGTTTTAATAACAATTGGCTGGTTGTTTAGCTTGTTGTTGCAGATAGACAACATTCAACTGCTGTGCTGTCTACACATCATGAGGGATTTAGGCCTCTTTCACACTTCAGTCGTGCAACGTCAATCAAAATCCGCCAAAGTGTGAAAAAAGTGGATCCGCCATTTTTTTGGGAGGATCCGCTTTTTTCCCATTGACTTGCATTAGTGGCGGATTTTGATGAATGGTCGTCCGTTAGGTCAGTTTTTTGAAGGATCCGCCAAAAATTTGGCGTCCGCCGTTTTTGGAAAACGTCCAATGCAACGTTTTTTCTGTCGCCTAAATGGCGGACTATGGCGAATCCGCTGCATCCGCCATTTTGTATAATGGCCTCCTATGGGTGGCGGATCGCTGTCATCTGTCTTTGACGGAATCCGCCAGCGAAAACCATACAAAATCTGACAACGCTGTCTGGTCTCTCTCTCTCTCTCTCTCTCTCTCTCATTCTCTCCTTCGTGCCAGACATGCGTACCTGCATTTTCCGGGTTATGTCCGGGTTGAAAAGTTCATAGCGGATCCGTCAAAAAATGGATCCGTTTAAATCCGTTTTTCAACTTTTCTGGCGGATCCGCTATTTCACACTTTGGCGGATTTTAACTGACACCAAACAACTGAAGTGTGAAGAGGCCTTAATGGCCAAGTGATCAATCCAGTCAGGCAACGAACAAGTATTCCGCTCCTTAGAATACAGTCATGGCCAAAAGTTTTGAGAATGTCACAAATATTATATTTTCACATGATCTGCTGCCCTCTGGTTTTTATGTGTGTTTGACAGATGTTTTTATCACAGACAGAAATATAATAATTGCAAACATATGAGTAACAAAAGCTATATTGACAGTAAATGGTTAATGCCACAACATCACCTATGCATCTCAATAGACCCTTCTTATCGACCTTGCATTGTTTCTCTTGCATGCTAATCGCAACTTTGGAAAATCGACGTATCGCAGTATTGCCAACAATCTTTCTTTTCGACTTTTTAGCGTACTATTAGTACCGCTTTGATGTAGAAAAGGTTCTCAATGGATTAGTACTTCCGGGGAGTTCGCCACGGACCAAATTAGGTTCCACGATTCCAGCGACGAGCGAGATCACAGCAGGAAGCTCGTCGCTGGAAGCTGCCGCACTGAACAACATCGCTAACAGGATCGCTAAATAGTGACGTTTTTTAGCGATCCCGTTAGCGATATTGTTTAGTGTGGCATACCCTTTAGAATGAGTTAATGCAGCAAGTCAATATTTGCAGTGTTGACCCTTCTTCTCCAGGACCTCTGCAATTCTCCCTGGCATGCTCTCAATCAACTTCTGGACCAAATCCTGACTGATAGCAGTCCATTCTTGCACAATCAATGCTTTCTTTTTGTCAGAATTTTTAGGTTTTTGTTTGTCCACCCGTCTCTTGATGATTGACCACAAGTTCTCAATGAGATTAAGATCTGGGGAGTTTCCAGGCCATGGACCCAAAATCTCTATGTTTTGTTCCTGAGCCATTTAGTTATCACCTTTGCTTTATGGCAAGGTGCTCCATCATGCTGGAAAAGGCATTGTTGATCGCCAAACTGCTCTTGGAGGGTTGGGAGAAGTTGCTCTTGGAGGACATTCTGGTACCATTCTTTATTCATGGCTGTGTTTTTAGGCAAGACTGTGAGAGAGCCGATTCCCTTGGCTGAGAAGCAACCCCTCACATGAATGGTTTCAGGATGCTTAACAGTTGGCATGAGACAAGACTGGTGGTAGTGCTCACCTTGTCTTCTCCGAATGAGGCGTTTTCCTGATGTCCCAAACAATCGAAAAGGGGATTCATCAGAGAAAATAACTTTACCCCAGTCCTCAGCAGTCCACTGCCTGTACCTTTTGCAGAATATCAGTCTGTCCATGATGTTTTTTCTGGAGAGAAGTGGCTTCTTTGCTGCCCTCCTTGAGACCAGGCCTTGCTCCAAGAGTCTCCGCCTCACAGTGCGTGCAGATGCACTCACACCTGCCTGCTGCCATTCCTGAGCAAGCTCTGCACTGCTGGTAGCCGATCCCGCAGCTGAAACACTTTTAAGAGACGGTCCTGGCGCTTGCTGGTCTTTCTTGGGCGCCCTGAAGCCTTTTTGGTAACAATGGAACCTCTCACCTTGAAGTTCTTGATGATGCGATAGATTGTTGACTGAGGTGCAATCTTTTTAGCTGCGATACTCTTCCCTGTTAGGCCATTTTTGTGCATTGCAATGATGACTGCATGTGTTTCTTTAGAGATAACCATGGTTAACAGAAGAGAAACAATAATGCCAAGCACCAGCCTCCTTTTAAAGTGTCCAGTGGTGTCATTCTTACTTAATCATGACAGATTGATCTCCAGCCATGTCCTCATCAACACCCACACCTGTGTTAATGGAGCAATTACTGAAAAGAGGTTAGCTGGTCCTTTTAAGGCAGGGCTGCAATGATGTTGAAATGTGTTTTGGGGGATAAAGTTCATTTTCTAGCCAAATATTGACTTTGCAAGTAATTGCTGTTAAGCTGATTACTCTTTATAACATTCTGGAGTATATGCAAACTGCCATTAGAAAAAGTGAAGCAGTAGACTTTGTAAAAATTAATATTTGTGTCATTCTCAAAACTTTTGGCCATGACTGTACATCCACACTAGTCGACTATTTTCAGAAGTGCTCCAGCTCAGATTGGAGGGTATCTCCTGTATATAGCCCTCTTCAGGTCACCCACAAATTATCAATTGGATTCAGATCTAGTTTTTGGCTGGGCCATTCCAAAACGTTGATCTTCTTCTGGCAATGCCATTCTTTTGTTTATTTGGAGGGATGCTTAGGATCATTGTTATGATAAAATGAGAAAATCCTCTTGATCTTTAAGTTTTTTGAAGAGGCTTGAAGGTTTTATTGCAAAATTGACTGATATTTGGAACTGTTCATAATTCCCTCCACCATGACAAAAGAGCACGTTTCATGTGCCAAACGCCCCAAAATATTATGCTCAAAAAAGGTCTCTCCAGCGACCACAGGAAATATAATTCTTAAAACTTGACGTCTATTTGATCATCATGTTAAAAAGCACAGATATGCAGATATGGGCAATCCCAGTGCAAGGAAAATCCTACATATTTCTACCTACATGGTCTTAATCATGGATCCATGATTATGCTGATGTATAAAATCAAGCTCTATGTGGATGCCATATGGATTGCAATATACAGTAGATGAAAAATCGTATATTTTTACTGGTTTAAAATTGGAAAATTTTTAACATGTTCATTACTGATTATTGGTCCACAAAAAGCCCTATAGACTATAATAGGTACTAGTGCTATTCGAGGAAAAATACATCACAATGCGCCCTAACAAAGAGGGAATATAAATTGATGTTAGCAATGTCTGATCTTTAAAAAGAGTAATTGGTGATTTTTTTTATGATTTAAGCCTCATTCACACATCAGTTTTGTACATACAAGTGCTATCTGTTTTTTTCATGATAGCACTCATGTCTACAGCAGTCTATGGGGCCATTCACATGTCAGTGGCTTTTTGTGCACTGAGGTCCATGCAAATCAAAGAGACATGTTCAGTATTGATTTAAGTGTCGGATCAAACTGGCAATGAAAGTCTATGGATCCGCGATTCCTCAAGATTCCTCAGAATGCAATCATAAGACAATCTGTTTTCGTTACAGATCATTTGATGCTACAGATGGTGATCATCAGTTGCGACTATATTCAGTGACTGTAAATTCCTCAGAAGATCCTGAAATCCTTGTCTCCAACATGAGGGAAGCCAATACCAATTTCCAAGAGAATATGGTAAAGTACATTGAATTTAAAAAGTTAACTTACCATTCAAGCTGGGTTTACATACTGAGGATAAAAACTGTGCCGGCCCTGTGCCACTGTGGTCGTTTCTCTACTGCCTTGCACAATCGCATAAGCCTTTGACGTGTAGCTTGGTGGTTGTTGTTAACCTATTGTTTCCTGATAGGATGGTAGTACAAAGACAGATTTTCAAATTTTGGGTTATTCATTCTGGATAAAAAGATAGTTTAGTGGTGTTCTATCTACAGTATACATTGAGATTACAGAGATGTGTCTAGTTATATTTTTATACCTAGGCTTGCTCCCATCATAATGAAGCATACTGTACATCTAGAAAAATTAAGGTTTATAGTTCATAGATTGGGATTCTTAAAGGGGTTGTCCAGCCTTACGGTACAAGTCTGTAGTCACTCTATGGCCACGTTCACATATTCAGTATTTAATGAGTTTGTTACCTCAGTATCTCAGTACGGAAGTGATGACGGGTTTCTATTATGCTTTTCCTCTGATTGTTCCACTCCTGATTTTGGCTTAGAAATACTGAGGTAAACTACTGACCAAATACTGACAGTGTGAATGTGGCCTATGTGACTGCAGACTTGTGAATTCTCAGAGTGTGTACACTCCGTGCGGTCAGGATTCTACTGTGCCGAGAGCGGCGGGTGCGTGACTGCACAAATGTGATTTGCATACATGTGGTCACATGCTGAACAGATGTGCGCAGCCTCGCTCAATGAAAACAGTTCTAATCAGAATGTGGCCAGAAATATGTAAATCATATACTTGGGGTCACATGACCTCCCGCTCCCAGTGCCAGCACCAGAGAGTATAAAGTGACTGCAGACATGTAACCTAATTGTCACAGAGTGACTGTCACGGTGCAACACGACCCAACGGATGGTCGGTCAGCTAACTGCACAACACACAATGGGTATGGAATTCGGGGGAAGGAAGACCCTTCCAATAGGGAATGAGTTATGATCACCACCTAAGCTCAAACCTGAGTCTGTCCCCCAACCCTAACCCTAACTTTAGCCCCAACCCTAACCCTAACTTTAGCCCCAACCCTAACTTTAGCCCAACTCACTTTAGCCCAACTCTAACCCTAATGGTAAAATTTAAATCAATACATTTCTTTTATTTTATTATTTTTCCCTAACTAAGGGGGTGATAAAGGGGGTTTGATTTTTCATTTCTTTTATTTTGATCACTGTGATAAGGTCTATCACAGTGATCAAAATGAACCAATAGGAAAACAATCTCCTATTGTTGACGGGTGCTGGCCGGCAAATTTTAGTGGGCGCACTGCGCATGCGCCCGCCATTTTCACTTGGAAGAAGAAGCCGGCGGCCCGGGGAACTTCAGGGGGGCCTGCAGGGACAACAGAGGTACTGGGGGGGGGTGATCGGGGACCGGGTCACCCTATTTCTCTCTCCTCTGATGTGCGATCACATCAGAGTAGAGAGAAATTAAATGGAAAAATCAGACTTTTTTTGGGGGGGTCACCATTATACCGTTAATAACAGCGATCGCAACACCGGGGTCGGTAAAAACTGACTCGAATCATGTTCTCTGGGGTCTCGGCTACCTTCAGCAACCAAAACCCTGGAGAAATTCCAACGTTGGGGGCGCTATAACCTTAAACCTCAGCGCAGTTAATAAGCGGGCTGTGGTTTAAGTACCCTTAACTGCCGCCGTTAAAAGGCATGTCGGCGGTCGTTAAGGGGTTAAATATAGCTCTCGTCATTCTCCCCTGCTTACGCTGATCGCTGGCAGAGCAGGGGAGAATGATGAGAGCCGTGTTCAGCACCCAGCGCCGGGAAACAGCGTTTATTGTAATGCTTCTTCCCTGGCGTCCGTACTATGTGGTACTGATGCGGCACACACTTGCCACATGTGTGCCACAAGTATTACACACATGGACACTGACATTTTCGGTACTGGAAATATCAGGACTGTTAAAGAGGAGTTATAGCGGGTTTTTATGTTTGGCAGCTGTCGCACGCTAAAAGACGCTTTTTTATTTCAAAAAATAGTTTTTGCATCACCACATTTTGAGAGCTAAAATTTTTCCATATTTTGGTCCACAGAGTCATGTGAGGTATTTACGGGCGCGGCGATACCAAATATGTGTATTTTTATGTTTAGATAATTTTTTTTATTCAAATATTTATTTAGTGATAAATATTGATTTTTTATTATTATTTTTTTTTATATATTTTTACAATTATTTAAAAAAATTTTTAACTTCATTCTAACTTTTACACTTTGTCCCACTATGGGACAATCATTTTTTGCACGCTGATCGTTTCTATAACATGCAGATGAAGCAGCATCTACATGCTACAGAATACAGAAGCTGTCAGCGCTGCACTTAGTGATCACTGACCTGAGAGACTTCCTGACATGCACTGCGCATGACAGGAAGTTTCTCAGCTCTGGTAACCCGGTTATCATCGTGACAACATCGGGTTACCATGGGAGAGACTGGGACCCCGCATCAACGCCACGGGGTCTCCAATCCAAAGACAGAGGGCCTCTGCCTACTCCCGGAATGTTGCGATTGTGTTTGATCGTAGCATTTCTGGGGGTTAAAGTGCCGGGAATGGTCTGTGACCACTCCTGGCACTTAGTGCAGGATGTCAGCTGTGAGAATCAGTACTATTCTGTCCACGTACCATTCCGGCCAAGGTCAAATTGGCCCAGGTCACATGGACGGAATAGTACATCTAATGTCAGAAAGGGGTTTAAAAGATTATGCCCCAAAACTCAAGCTATCACAGTCTATAAGATAGAAGATAAGTTGCTGATCACCAGAGATCTGACTGTTTGGACACCCAACAATCCCAATATTGGGGCTGCAGTACTCCAAGAATGGGGCTCTCAAGTCCCAACCTGAGTTAAGCAGAGGTACACCTGCTCATATTCTGCTCCATTAATTGTCTATGGTACTACCTGACATAGCCAAGCGTTGTGCTCGCCACTCGTAAAGAAAATCAGAGGTCGAGGATGCACATCTCCTCCCATTCAGGATGGGGCCGCAGAGCCCTGTTCCTGAGGTTAACTAGCCCTGATCTGTCAATTGCTGTAGCTCCAAGCAGACAGATCCCCAGTGATCTTCAAGTTATCTGATAAAGGAAAGGATAAAGGAAAATTATTCCCAAAAAAGTTAGCACTATCTTTCACACAGTTTTCAGTAAGAAATGTCCACTGGTTGGATTGCTACAAGCAACACAATGATGACATATTCTATGGATCTGTTATAATTGTTAAGCCATTTTCAAATTAACAAACATTTTAAAAATTGGGGTGGTTCGCATATATCTCTGTCAGGACATTTTAGAACGTCCTTGCAGAGTCAGCAACTGGGCAAAGAATGTGCAACTGGATATCAGAGACAGTATAAAGGAATACATGGTGTATTACTATGTTTGCATTCCTGATCACTGTGTACTGTACACAGTTTTGAATGAAGACTATCCATACAATACTGGAAGCACTAATGGAGCTTCCTGCTCTAGTCCCAGCAGTCATGTGATCCTTAGGTGCCATTACTGTACAGGAGCTGCTAGATCTTATCAGATCCAAATCTTCTCTACAGTGTATTCAGGAGGCTAAATTGTTCTGAAACTTGGGCTAAAATGCCACAAGTGGATGAAGCACCACCAAGAATGTAAAAATCTTGTTTTAAATTAAAATTTTATACTGCACTTATACAGGTGCTTCTCACAAAATTAGAATATCATCAAAAAGTTAATTTATTTCAGTTCTTCAATACAAAAAGTGAAACTCATACATTATATAGTCATTACAGACAGAGTGATCTATTTCAAGTGTTTATTTCTGTTAATGTTGATGATTATGGCTTACAGCAAATGAAAAATCAAAAGTCATTATCTCAGTAAATTAGAATACTTTATAACACCAGCTTGAAAAATGATTTTAAAATCCAAAATGTTGGCCTACTGAAATGTATGTTCAGTAAATGCAGTCAATACTTGGTCGGGGCTCCTTTTGCATCAATCACTACATCAATGCGGCGTGGCATGGAGGCGATCAGCCTGTGGCACTGCTGAGGTGTTATGGAAGCCCAGGTTGCTTTGATAGCAGCCTTCAGCACATCTGCATTGTTGGGTCTGGTGTCTCTCATCTTCCTCTTGACAATACTCCATAGATTCTCTATGGGGTTAAGGTCAGACGAGTTTGCTGGACAATTAAGCACAGTGATACTGTTGTTTGTAAACCAGGTATTGGTATTTTTGACAGTTTGGACAGGTGCCTTGTTCTGATGCTGCATAGACTTATGTTGTAAAATCCACTTCTGGATCACACAGAGCGCTGCGTGATTCAGAGAGTCTGAGAGAGCCTGAAGCGCAGTGATGTCACTGAGAAGAGGAGCGGAACAGCACTGGATCCTGCAGATGACGGTAGGTGAGTATATTAAATACCTTGACACTACACTTCTTAAACACAGGTTTAGGAGAAAAAATGTCTGGAGCGCTTCTTTAACCATACGCCAGCCCCAGTTACTGAGGACTTAATAATTTTTTTTAAAAAGCGTTATATTATTGTATTATAGTATTGAAATGCCTCCCAAAGGAATTTTATGACTTTATGAAGGACACAATATATGAAAAAAATAAATAAAATTAAAGCAAGAAAAAACAACGTTTAAAAAAAGGAAGAAATTGTCAGTCAAAACTACTATTTTTAGTAGAGAGGAAAAAAAATATGTTTCCAATATATACAAATAAGTGTAAAAGTAAGAGAGACATAAGTTAAAATATACATTAGTTACCTTTTGTTGTCTTAAAAAAATTAATAACAAATTGAAAAATGTGAAACCTATACATATTTCCTTTTTTTTCATTACATTTTCCCCTGATATCAACAAAAATGTAAAAATATAAATAAGACATAAAACTTAGGACTTAAGTATCATGAAAAAAGATGCAAAAATTATTTTTTGAAGGAGAAATATCACTAGAGATCTTGAAATCGAAAAAAAAAGGAAAATGTGCCTAGTCATGAAAAGAAAAAAACACATACAATTGTGTGAACAAAGACTTAAAAACAGACCAAATACACATAAAAAAAAAACAGAAAGGGAAAAAGTATAAATAAATTGTATCTTCTGTAGCTCAAACAAAAGAGTATCAGCAACCATGTTGTATGAGCTACAGAAGATACAATTTATTTCTTCTTTTTCCCTTTCTACTTGTATGATGTTTTCTAAATTGCAAGCTGTTACTCGATGTGAGCAATGGGCTAATCTATCTTCAGATGTTTTCACTCTAAATTTAACATCAATGTACCCACCAACTGGAATGGTACAGCTGTGTGGCTTGATAACTATTTATTCTCAGATCTGTGCTTGCACACACTGTCTAAACAACCATGAATAAGGCTCATCGGAGCTGGAACGCGCCAGTTGTATCAACTGTGACCAGAACCGCATCTACCATGTTTTTATGGATATGATTAATTTCTTCAATAAAATTGACATTTTACTTACCTGCTTCCACACTGGATTTTTCTTCTTCTTCGTTTGCCTCAGCCGGATTCCAGGCTTTTCCGTGCGCTTCCCAGCAGGATTGTGGCTGCATTAACGGTGAGCTGACACTCTTTCTCCCCTTCTCCACTTGTTTCCATTTCTCAAATATATGCATAATTAGGAAAAGCAAAAAGTATCCTACCTAATTTATTGAAAAAAACTTTGTCCCTTTAAAGAGAACCTGTCATCAGGGTTATGTGTGTTAAACTAAAAAATGCCTTGGTATGGTGGTATGGTGTAGTATGGTACTTCTGGGTGTAGATATAGCAGCCAAATGGAAAAATCCAGCATCCGCAGGAAATGAGGTAAGTATATTAAAACATTATTTTATTAGCAACATAGTTTAAAAAAAGGTAAAACTTAAAAATCAAAACATGCAAAGAGAATAAAAGGACGTGGGGTCTACGCGTTTTGAGCATAACCGCGCTTAGGCTAGTTTCAAACTAGCGTTGCACTGAACTGCGTCAGTCAGCGCACGACCGCCGTAAGCCCTGCCCCGCACGCCTCCTCCCGATAGCTCCGTCTATGGGTGCATGATGCTGCATGCAACCTGCGTACCCTATCTTTAGCATTGGGTACGCAGGTCGTGCGCAGGTATGCGTTTGCCGGCGCATGCGTCCTTTTGACAGTGCGCCGAGCGCACCAAAATGCAACACGGTGCGTTGTGCGCAGGTCGGCGCACCGTCAAATGGACGCAAGCACCGGCAAATGCATACCTGCGCACGACCTGCGTACGGCCTGGAACCCAATGCTAAACATAGGGTGCACAGGTCGCATGCAGCGTCATGTGCCCATAGGCGGAGCTATCGGGAGGAGGCGCGGTTGGGCGGGGCTTATCGGCGGCCGTGCGCTGACCGACGCAGGTCAGTGCAAAGCTAATGTGAAACCATCCTTAGTCCTCACAGCATATGTGTCCATTAATTAGTAATATATAGAAAAACCTGCGGATGCTGGATTTTTTCAATTTGCTGCTATGCCTATAATGGTTCTGGTATACTGATTTAATACATATATTCATTAAAAAAATTAGCAGCCTGCTTGTTTTAAAATCATCATTAGAAGTTTTGGTCTCTGTGCATCAGTGGAACTTGGGCAGATCTGTGGCTAGGGTCTTTGGCTCTGCCATGGGCTTTCCTCTGCCTCTGATCTCTTTATACCCTTTCTTATCTAAATTTCATGCCTGCGCCGTCCTAGTGGTGGACACTAGAGATTTATCTTGCGGTGGGCTCAACATGCCCCAAATTGACCTGTTCAGTAAAATGGAGCCAGTGGCAGCACAGATTGGCCTCCGGCGGCCTCCGGTAACATGGAGCAGGCGCAATTGAAATCTCGGCTAGTCGGTGAGATTAATCTGCACAAGAGCTGCCTGCAGCTAGTATGGTGCAGATGTGAAATTTAAATAAGGAACAGGATAAAAACACCAGACACAGCGGAGAGGCCATGGCAGAGCCGAAGACCCTATCCACAGTCCCGCAACAGTCCACGGAGAACAAAACTTCTAATGATGATTTTAAAACAACCAGGCTGTGGATTTCTTCACTGAATAAATGAATTAAATCAGTATAACAGCGCCATTATGGCTATAACTTTAGTTTAATATGCATAACCCTGATTACAGGTTCGCTTTAACCTCTTATATGGGTACTACGGAATCTGATTTCGTAGGATAATATGAAACTGAGACCAAAGTTGATGCAAAAAGTATATTTAACAAGTGTGACAAAACTAACACAGCACTTCCGGCAATAGTAACAAAAACACAGCACAATATGGAATGATGCAAGTAATGCAAAACTAACAAAGTACTTCCTGCAATTTTAACGAATGCACAGCTCAATATAAAAATGTCCAGAGTAACTGAAGAATGGGGCGCGACCGCTAATATAAACTAGTCCAACAGTAATATAACGCAGGTGTGTGCAAGGCACTAAACATAGGAGTCCAGCAGAGAGTATGAGAGTAAGCACACCGCAATTAATGAGGAAATCCAGCGCTATTAAGAATGAGCACGCACACAGCACTAAAGTGTAGAAGTCCAGCAATCATAAGGGTGGAAATGCACATGGTACTTAGATATAGAAGTCCAGCATTATACAGGAGTGGCATTAACAAGAGAAGGTCACTATGTGTACCTGTAGGGCTGAAAGTCCCGCACAAGTCCAGCACAGCAGCCCACACAAACACAGACCTAGAGGAGATGATGACAGGATTCCTTACTGGCCACAGTAGCTCTAGGGACGAATAGCTCCAACTAGAAGTCCAAACTGTAGTTAAGCACAGACAGGATCAGGGAGACATATAGAGGACTGTAGGCAGCATGACGTGGAGTGGCAGAGCACCGAGTAATGAGTAGCAGCAGGGAATCCACCAGAAGACAGGCAGGAGCTCAGGAGCCAACAGCAACAAAATACTCAGGCAAAGAGGAGCACACGACCCGGACTTAAATAATCAGGACAGACAGGAAGTTCCATGACAGGGTGAGATACGAGACTCCATCTTAGAACAGACACAAAGGAAAGTTCAGAATCCTTACAGAGAGGTGCCCTCACCACTCCTGGCACTTTAACCCCCTTAAATACTGTGAATTCAATATTTAGCAGGCAAACTGAGGGAGGGGAGCCCCCTCTGCTCTACGATCAGCACCCTGCGACGTCATCACGAGGGGCCGATCATTTCCATGGTGACCTGTTGTGGTCATGATGACATCTGGATCATCAGAGCTGGGAAACTTGCTCTGAGCATGGTGTAGCAAGTTTGTCAGTGCAGTGCTGGCAGTTTGTAAAGCATAGCAAAGCTCATGCTTTGCTATGCTTTCCAAGTGATCAGACTGCAAAAAATTAAAGTCCCATAGTGCAGGGGTCCCCAACCGCCGGTTCGCGGCCCAGGATCGGGCCGTTGCAGTTCTGTTGCCGGGCCGCAGAGCCATGGCACAGAACGCTGGACACACATGGAGCCGGCGGCTGTAGCACTGTAGTGACAGCTACAGCCGCCGGCTTCATTAGACATGGATACTCACCTTCCGTCGCTGCATCCCTGTCAGCCGCGGCGGCTTCATCCAGTGCTGAGCGGTGACGTAGTACCGCTCATTAAGGACATGAATATGGACGCACACCACTCCCATAGGCGTGGCATCCATATTCATGACCTTAATGAGCGATACTACATCACCGCACTGCACAGGAGGAAGCTGCCGCAGCCGACAGGAATGTAGGGAAGTTCAGCGACGGAGCGAGTAGGGTAAGTATGATGGGGGGAGGACGGGGGAGCGCAGCCATGCAAGGGTGGGAGTGGAGCCTTGTATACAAGGTTGGGAGCGGAGCTTTGTATACAAGGTTGGGAGCGGAGCCATGTATAAGAGGGTGAGAGTGGAGCCATGTATACGAGGGTGGGAGCGGAGCCAAGTATAAGAGGGTGGGAGCGGAGCCACGTATACGAGGGTGGGAGCGGAGCCACGTATACGAGGGTGGGAGCAGAGCCATGTATAAGAGGGTGGGAGCTGAGCCATGTATACGAGGGTGGGAGCGGAGCCATGTATAAGAGATTGGGAGCGGAGCCATGTATAAGGGTGGGAGCGGAGCCATGTATAAGAGGGTGGGAGCGGAGCCATGTATAAGAGGGTGGGAACGGAGCCATGTATACGAGGGTGGGAGCGGAGCCATGTATACAAGGGTGGGAGCGGAGCCATGTATACTAAACTACAACCCCGTCCATAGCCCCGCCTCTTATGACCAAAGCCCCACCCCTGCCACACCTCCATCCCCACCCTGCCGGGCCATGGAAGAATGATCTTGCTTGAAGCCGATCCCTGGTGCAAAAAAGGTTGGGAACCACTGCCATAGTGGGACAAAGTAAAAAAAAACAACAAAAGTACACATATTTGATATCACCAAGTCCGGAACGACCAGACCTATAACACTGTCCCACTAGTTAACCCCCTTTAGTGAACAAGGAAAAAAAATAAAATAAAAAAACGAGGCAAAAAAGCTATGCTTTATCATCAGACCACCGCACAAAAGCTGGAATAAAATGCAATCAAAAAGATGAATATAAATAAAAATGGTATTACTGAAATCATCATCTTGTCCCGCAAAAAACAAGCCACATACAGCTCCATCAGAGGAAAAATAAAAAAGTTATAACTCTGAGAATAAAGCAATCCAAAATAATTTTTCTATAACAGTTTTTACTGTGTAAAAGCGACGAAACATAAAAAGCTATATACATGTGGTATTGATATAATCGTAATGTTCATTCTGCCTCACAAAAATAGGAATAGAAAGTGATCAAAAAGTGTCATGTGTCCAAAAATGGTACCAATAATAACGTCAACTCATTCTGCAAGAAATAAGCCCTCACATGATTATGTAGGCCTAAATATGGAAAAATTATAGCTTTCAAAATACGGCGATAGTATTTGCAAAAAAATATAAAATCTGGTATCGCTGTAATCGCATTGATCCGAAGAATAAAGTCATCTAATCACTTAACCGCAAAAGGAACAGCATAAAAAATAAAACCAATTCTTCACCTGCTGTTTATTTGTTCATTCTACCTGCCAAAGATCGCAGTAAGGCTCAGCTCACATTTATCCTGCGCACTGTGCTGAGCGCCTACACCGGGTTTCTGTGTAAATCTCTGAAATATGTGATTCAGACGTAACCCCTGGTGCAAGATTCCCTGTAATGAGACAAATAATTACACTGTGGATGCCGTCTGACCAATGATCCAGCGGTGTCCGTCTTTTTAAAACGTTCACAAAAACGCGGTCCATCACAGTTTTGTGCACTTCTGAAAAAAAGGACATGGCTGAACAGAGATAATGCTTCTACCTCATTATAGTGAATTAATCCTTTGGGGGTTTCATCTGAATCACTCATAGATTTAGCTGGAAACCCCAAAGCAAGTGCTCAGAGTACAGCACAGGATAAAAGTGACCCATACATTATGTAAAATGTTCCCAATTAAAGCTTCAACTCAATCCGCAAAAAAAGTCCCCACTCAGGTCCGTCATTTGTAAATAGAAATATAGGGGGCGTCCAATGAGAGATGTAGTTTGTAATATAGTGTCTCTGATGGGAGGTTATGCTGTTCTATCACATCATGGGCTCTGCCAATGTGACATGGCACCCTCAAACCAGTCCAGCAAACTCTAAACTCCTATATGGCGCTTCTTCCCTTCTGAACCCTGCCGTGCACCCAAACAGTAGTTTTTCACCATATATGTGGTATCTGTGTACTCAGGAGAAATTGCACAACACATTTTGCGGTCCATTTTCTCCTGTTATCTTGTGAAAATAAAAAAATTGAGACTAAAAGAAATTTTTTTCTGGGAAATATATGATTTTTTTATGTTCATATCTCTACTTTATAAACTTCTGTGAAGCACCTGGAGTTTCAAGGTGCTCAGCACACATCTAAATAAGTTCTATGAGGGGCCTAGTTTCCAAAATGGTGTCACTTTTGGGTGTTTTTGATGTTTAGGCACATCAGGGGCTCTCCAAACGCGATATTGCGTCGCCTAATATTCCAGCAAATTTTGTTTTAAAAAAGTCAAATGGCGCTCCTCCCCTTCCAAGTCCTGCCATGCGCACAAACATTGGTTTTCCCCCACATATGGGGTATTGTCATGCTCAGGAGAAATTGCACAACACATTTTGGGACACATTTTTTTCCTGTAACACTTCTGAAAATTACAAAAATTTGGGTCTTAAGTAAAATATTTGTGAAAAAAAGTTAAATTTTCATTTTCTCTTTCCAGAATCTAAAAATTCCTGTAAAGCACCTGAAGGGTTAATTAACTTCTTGAATGTGGTTTTGAGCACCTTGAGGGGTGCTGTTTTTAGACTGGTGTCATTTTTGGGTATTTTATGTCATATAGACCCCTCAAAGTAACTTCAAATGTAATGTGGTGCCTAAAAAAATGGTTTTGTACATTTTGCTGAAAATAGAAACTGCTGGTCAACCCTTATAAGAAAAAAAAAATATTTTAAAAATTGTACTGATGTAAAGAAGACATGTGGGAAATGTTATTTATTAGCTATTTTGTGTGACATATCTTTCTGATTTAAGGGCATAAAAATTAAGTTTTAAAATTTTCACCAAATTTATGTTTTTTCACACAAAAAACACAAATCATGTCAATTAAATTTTATCACTATGATGAAGTACAAGAAAATCAATGACCGGCGGTGAGAAATTCTCACTGTGATCTGCTATCACTGAGCTTGAACTGCAGTCACCTCATCCTTGGCTTTTTCCCACGGTGCTGAGGTCACTGCAGTTCAGCCTTGCTGGGAACGTAGCCTCAGTGACCGGAGGTAAACTCAATGATGTCACCACTAGTCAGTGACGCTGCAGTCGCAGCAGCTCATTCACCAGCGGTTCTCAGCCTGGACGGTCGCATTTTTGCACCGTCCAGGTTGAAAACTGTTTATCTCCCAGACATGGATTACGGTATGGGACAGAACGATGGATAGGTGAGGGATATTGTTGTTTTTTATTTTTGCTTTCTTACAGGAGACGAAAGATTCAGTGTAATTAGGCGTTAGGTGAGTATAAAATGTGTTTGTTATTTTTAAATAATAATGGAAAAGTGTGTTTTGTTTTATTTCTAATAAAGGACTTTATTCTTGCTGTGTCTTTATTTACCATAAAACTATAGGATTAGTAATGGAGAGGTGTCTTATAGACACCTCTCCATTACTAAGCCGTGTGCTTGATGTCTCTGACAATACAAATGTGACATCAACCCCACAAATATGAACCTCATTTGCCTTTAGCGGACAGGGAAATTAGGAAGAGCCAGGCAAAGCACCAGAACTGGCGCATCTAATAGATGTGCCTTTTCTTGGTGGCTGCGAGCTGCTATTTTTAGGCTGGGGTTTAGGCTGGGGGCAATATCCATGGGCCCTAACCATCCTGAGAATACCAGCCCCCAGCTGTCAGTTTTAGCAAGGCTGGTTGTCAAAAATGGAATCTCCAAGTCTTGCAGGACAAACCTCTACATTTAACATTTCCTCCACAGCTTCTGCCTCCTCTTCTATCTCCTCTAGGGCCCCCACCTGCGCTCTCAATCTCTGCCTTAATGAGACACGTGTTCCAACAGTGCAGAGCGAATCCCCATCACTGCCATCAAGCAGTATTAAAATTGATATGCCTTGGAGATCGCAGACATACAGCTGAAGAGTTATGGACAGCTCTTCAGGCTGAGTTTGATCAATGGCTGTCTCCACTGAACCTGCATCCAGGGAAGGCCGTGTTCGATAATGGTGCAAACCTGGTGGCTGCCCTACAGCGAGGCAAGCTCACACACATGCCTTGCATGGCTCACGTCCTCAACCTGATGGTATAGCATTTTCTCTGCCATTATCCTGGCCTAGATGAGCTGCTCCAGAAAGCACGTAAGCTGTGTGCTTATGTCCACAGTTCGCACCCCTCAGTGTTATGAATGTGCTAGAGATGGTTTCTGAGCAGAGGCTCCCTCTGGTGGTTGCAGACAGTACTGAACCTTTCAGCGAGGAATGGCAATCTGGGATCACGGACTGGTCTGATATAAGGGAGGTTCCCTCCCATGATGGTTGCCGGTGATCAATTGTTCTTGTCTCAATTGTGGTTCATGGTTCATTTGGAAGTTTGCTGAGTCTTGCCTGCATCTTCTGCTATCAGATAAGATATTTTCTGCTTTTATTTTTGTGCTTGCTATTTGCATTGTTTTCTGCACATTTGTGGAGGACAGCCGGGTCCCCTCCTGGGGCCTGAGCTCCTCACAGTTTGTCTGTAGCCTCTGTTGTATTTTCATTTGCTTTTTCCTGCTTTTTCAGCGGCTGCAGCTTGGTTTTGTTCACACTGAGATCTGATTTAGTGGGTGGCGAGATCGTGTGATCTCAGTATTTTTGTAATCAGAATTGTTGGATTTTTGTAGGGTTTTCTGGGTTGCAGAAAGTAATCTCTCCTGTCCTTTCCTATTTAGTCAGCTTGTGGCCCCAGCATTTGCTCAATCTGTTTTCTGCCTGCGTTTGTGTTTTCATCTTGTCTAACCGCCATTATATGTTTGGGGCTGCCTATTCCTTTGGGGCTCTACTCCGGGGCAGTTAGCTTTCCTGTTTCTATCTTTAGGTATAGCTAGCTCTCAGGCTGTGACGAGGCGTCTAGGATCAACGTAGGAACGCTCCACGGCTACCTCTAGTTGTGTGGTTAGTTCAGGTTTCTGCAACCCATTAGTTACCAACATCTCAGGTGTTTGGCTGCCCTGCTGTTGTTCCTGTCCTCCTCAGCTACCATACATAACACCTCAGGTCATCGACTTGCATCCATACAGAGGTCTTTGTCCATGCCAGTTAACAGGTTGATATGCGATGTGCCGACATGGTGGAATTCCACTCTGCACATGTTGTAGCGACTGTGGCAGCAGCAACGAGCCCTGACACAGTATGTAATGTTGTATAGCCTGGGCCAACGCAGTGCGGACGTGGCGCATATCATGTTAACAGAGTGAGCACAGATTAAGGATCTCTGCACCCTTCAGCACAATTTTGAAATGGCTACTAAGATGGTTAACGCTGACAACGCCATCATCAGCATCACTATTCCGGTCATCTATATGCTGGAGCAGACTTGAATAGCCTGCTGGAGGAGATGGTTGTCATGGGTGTATCGCCACGAGGATCGTCGCGATTACACACTCTGACTTCTCACAGCTGAGTTGCTGTTTCTTTGTGTTTGGTAATGAAGGAGTTAATTTTACCTAGCTCTTTGCTAAGACTAGGTCCAGCTTCGCCCGGGCTGCTTTTGATTATGTTCTAATTAGATTCCTTCATATACCTGCCAGTCTGCTTGTTAGATGCCGGTGAAAGCATTCATGTAGTCTAGCAGACTGGATCGGTTCTGAGAATACTTAAGCTAAGAGCTCCTTAGTTGTTTTTACTCTTACAGCTTATAGTTTATCTCTGAGACCTTAGGTGTTCCTACTGTGTGTGAGTGTTGTATGTAAGACTTTATTTACTTTATTTCTTGTCTTTTTTGTATGTCTTTCTGTTCATTAACCGTTACCTGTTCATTCCCTTTGGTGGTAATCAGGGTCCTTCTTAGGACTAGATTACAGTTGGCAGGGATTGATAGGAGACAGGGTTTACGCTGGTGGCCTGGACCTCTGTACCTTTAACAGTACCTCCAGGTAGAGGGATTAGTTAGGACCCCAGTTTAGGGTCAGCATAGACCCCGGTCACCCTCTAGCCGGAGACAGCGTATAACGGATTCCGTATTGACCCACTGGACATTCTGTCAGGTAATTCTATGTTATCATATATCTATGCGCATGTTATATAGTATGTTGCCCTTTTGATATAGATTACTGACATCACATATATATATATCTGCTATACAGCGTGACATTTTCACCGGCCATACTAAAGATTCTCCCCAGCTGTCATGGATCCAGTAGCCCAGCTGGCCCGGCAGTTGCAGGGGTTGTCCATGGAGTTTGCAGACATTAAGTCCAAGGTTTTGTCCCCCCCGGAGCAAACCAGATCTGAACCTAAGGTTGCTCTCCCGAACAGGTTCACTGGTGGGCGGGACAAATTTTTTACTTTCCGGGAGGCATGTAAATTGTACTTTCGGCTGCGGCCTCGGTCATCTGGGAGTGAAGAGCAGAGGGTGGGAATTGTTATCTCACTCTTACAAGGGGACCCTCAATCTTGGGCGTTCTCTATTTCTCCAGGCTCCCCAGATCTCCAGTCAGTGGATCAATTTTTTACTGCCCTGGGTCTGGTATATGATGATCCAGATCGAGTTTCCCTTGCTGAAACAAAGTTACGTAAAATACGGCAAGGAAATCGTCCAGCGGAGGAATATTCTTCTGAGTTCCGTAGATGGGCAACAGATACTCAGTGGAATGACCCAGCTCTTAGGAGCCAGTTTTGTCATGGGCTTTCTGACAAATTAAAGGACGTTTTGGCTCAGTATGATTCTTGTTGTGAATGGGTTTGAGATGAGTTCTGAGCAGAGGCTTCCTCTGGTGGTTACAAGCGGTACTAGTGAGGATTGGGAATCAGGTGTTACTGATTGGTCTTATTTAAGGGAATCATTTTCCCATCAGGGTTGCCGGTGATCAATTGTTCTGGTCTGAATCCTTCTTTCCAGTTTCCCTTGTAGCCTGCTGTGTCGTGTCTGCATCTCCTGCTATCAGATAAGACAATTTCTTATTTTGTGTTTTTGCTATATTTTTGCATTTTGTCCTGCACTTCTGTGGGGGCCTTCTGGGTCCCCTCCGGGGGCTTTTGCCCTCTCAGTTTAGTCCAGCCACTGTGTTTTGTACTTTTGCTTTTTGCAGTTTTTTCAGTGGCTGCTGTTTTTGTTACACCAGAGAACTAATTTAGGTGGTAGAGGTCGTGTGATCTCAGGTGATTTTGAAATTAGTAGAGTTGGTGTTTTTTCAGGGTTTTCTGAGATTGCAGTAAGTGCCCTTCCTATCCTTTTCTATTTAGATAGTTTGGGCCCCAGCGTTTGCTCATACTATTTTCTTTCTGTGTCAGTATTTCCTCTTGTCTAACCGCCATTACATGTTTGGGGGCTTTCTATTATCTTTGGGGTTCTGCTCCGGGGCAGATAGCTTTCCTATTTCTATCTTTAGGTGTAGTTAGTTTCTCAGGCTGTGACGAGGCGTCTAGGACCATCGTAGGAATGCTCCACGGCTGCCTCTAGTTGCGGTGGTTAGTCAGGGTACTGCAATCTCATAGATTCCAACTGCTCTGGTGTATTTCCTTTTTTGCCTGCACTCCTCAGCTACCGTAACATAACAGTATCACCGGCCATAAAAAATTGTATGGTACTCACAGAAGGGAAAAAATATTTTGAAGGAAGAAAAGTTGTCAGAGATATTTTTCTGTTTGTTGCATTTTTTTTTTTTTTTCCCTCTGTATCTCTGGGTGCTGGGGAGGATCTTTTCTCCCAATGGAGTTTGCACAGTTGTCTGGCCGTGTGGATCAGCTTGCCACTGAGGTTCGGAGTATTGCTGCATATCTTGCCTGTTGTGGAACCTAGGATCCCCATGCCAGATTTGTTTTCAGGGGATCGAGCTAAGTTTCAGAATTTCAAAAATAATTGTAAATTGTTTCTTGCCTTAAAATCTAAGTCCTCAGGAAACGCAGCGCAGCAGGTTCAAATTGTCATCTCTCTCCTGCGCGGCGATCCTCAGGATTGGGCTTTTTCCCTCACACCTGGGGATCCTGTTTTGAGTGATGTTGATGCATTTTTTCAGGCTTTGGGGTTATTGTACGATGAGCCTAATGTCACTGATCAAGCTGAAAAAGCCTTGTTGGCATTAAATCAGGGGCTTGATGACGCTGAGTTATACTGTCAGAGATTCCGTAGGTGGGCAGTCCTGACCAAATGGAATGACGACGCTTTGGCGGCCCTTTTCCGGAAGGGTCTGTCGGATAATGTAAAGGATGTTATGGTGGGATTCCCTGTCCCCTCTGGTCTCAATGATTCTATGTCATTAGCGATTCAAATTGACAGACGTTTGCGTGAGCGGAGAAGTATGTGTGGAGTGGTGTTGCCTTGTGAGCCAGCTGCTGAGCCCATGCAGTGTGATGGAGTGGTGTCTGGGGCACAGCGTCATGAGTTTCGAAAGCGCAATGGGTTATGTTTCTACTGTGGTGATGCCTCTCATGCTATTTCAGTCTGCCCTAAGCGGGGAAGACGTTTTGCACGCTCAGTTGTCTTGGGTGGTGTTCAGACTAAGTTTTTATTAACTGTCACTCTGATATGCTCTCTGTCCTCATTTTCTGCTCAGGCTTTCGTTGATTCTGGAGCAGCTATTAACCTGATGGATTATGATTTTGCTAAACGTTGTGGATTTCCCTTGATACCCCTACAGAAGTCTATTCCCCTACTGGGGATCGATTCTACCCCTTTGGCTGAGAATAAACCCCAGTTTTCTACTCAGGTGATAATGAGGGTTGAACCTGATCACCAGGAGTGCTGCAAATTTTTGGTTCTATATAATCTGCATGACATTATCGTGCTGGGTTTCCCTTGGTTACAGTCTCATAATCCTGTTTTGGATTGGAAATCTGTGTCTGTAACCAGTTGGGGCTGCCAATGTGTTAATACCAACACTCCTGTTTTTTCTGCCTCCCCCCAAGCTCAGGATGTTCCTGACTTTTTGTTTGATTTTTCTGATGTGTTTAGCGAAAGTAAATCTGCATCCTTACCTCCCCATAGGAGCTATGACTGCGCTATTGAATTAGTGCCAGGTAGTAAATTCCCTAAGGGTCGCCTTTTTAACTTGTCTGTACCTGAACATGACGCTATGCGGTCTTATATCAAGGAATCATTGAAGAAGGGTCATATCAGACCATCCTCTTCACCCTTAGGTGCCGGTTTTTTCTTTGTGGCCAAAAAAGATGGTTCATTAAGGCCGTGTATTGATTATCGTCTCTTGAACAATATTACTGTGAAATATCAATACCCGTTACCCTTGATTTCTGACCTGTTTTCCAGGGTGAAAAACGCTACTTGGTTTACCAAGCTTGACCTCAGGGGGGCGTATAACCTTATTCGCATTAAGCACGGGGATGAATGGAAGACGGCATTTAACACCCCTGAAGGGCATTTTGAGTACCTTGTGATGCCCTTTGGGCTCACTAATGCTCCTTCCGTCTTCCAGTCCTTCATGAATGACATTTTCAGGGATTTTGTGGACAAGTTTCTGATTGTTTATTTGGATGATATCTTGATTTTTTCTAATGACTGGGACTCTCATGTGAAACATGTTCGAACTGTATTCCAGATTTTGAGAGAGAATGCTCTGTATGTGAAGGGATCAAAGTGTCTTTTTGGCGTACAGAAGATCTCATTTCTGGGATTCATTTTGTCCCCATCTGTTATTGAAATGGACCCGGTCAAGGTTCAGGCCATCTGTGATTGGGTCCAACCTACTTCATTAAAGGCTCTTCAGAGATTTTTGGGTTTTGCCAATTTTTATCGTAAATTTATTGGTAATTTCTCTGTTATTGTTAAACCATTAACTGATTTGACCAGAAAGGGTTCTGATGTGGTGAATTGGCCTCCTGAGGCAGTCTCTGCGTTTCAGGAACTTAAGCAGAGATTCACTTCTGCTCCTGTTCTACGGCAGCCTGATGTTTCTCTGCCATTTCAGGTGGAGGTTGATGCCTCTGAAATTGGGGCAGGTGCCGTTTTGTCCAAAAAGATCCAGAGACCTCTAAAAGTAACCCTTGTGCCTTTTTCTCTCGAAAATTTTCTCCTACTGAACGTAATTATGACGTGGGTAATAGGGAGTTATTGGCCATGAAGTGGGCTTTTGAAGAGTGGAGACATTGGCTGGAGGGAGCCAAACATCAGGTGGTGGTCCTTACGGACCATAAGAATCTGGTCTATCTGGAATCTGCCAAGCGACTCAATCCTAGACAGGCCAGGTGGGCCTTGTTTTTCACACGTTTTAATTTTGTGGTTTCCTTTCTTCCTGGCACTAAGAATGTTAAGGCGGATGCCCTCTCGAGGAGTTTCCTTGCGGACTCTCCTGAGCTATCTGATCCCTCTGTTATTTTGAAGGAGGGTGTAGTTCTTTCCGCCATCTCGCCTAATTTGAGACTTGCTCTGGAGGGGTGTCAGGAGGATAGGCCCGAGCGCTGCCCTGTTGGAAAGTTGTTTGTCCCGGACCGATGGAAAAAGAGTGTGATGTCTGAGATTCATTGTTCCGCATTGGCTGGGCATCCCGGAATTTTTGGTACCAGAGACTTGGTTAGTCGGTCCTTTTGGTGGCCTACCTTGTCTCGCGATGTCAGGGAATTTGTGCAGTCCTGCGGGACTTGCTCTCGCTCCAAGCCTTGCTCTCGCTCTAGTGGTTTGTTGATGCCATTGCCTGTGCCCAAGAGACCATGGACCCATATCTCTATGGATTTCATTTCCGATCTTCCTGTTTCTCAGAGAATGACCACCATCTGGGTAATTTGTGATAGGTTTTCCAAAATGATACATCTTGTGCCATTACCTAAGTTGCCTTCCTCCTCTGAATTGGTGCCGTTGTTCCTTCAGCACGTGGTTTGTTTACACGGCATTCCTGAGAACATTGTGTCTGACAGAGGAGTCCAGTTTGTTTCCAGATTTTGGAGGACTTTTTGTTCTAAACTGGGTGTTCAATTGTCTTTCTCCTCGGCATTTCATCCTCAGACCAATGGTCAAACTGAGAGAACAAACCAGACATTGGAGACTTATCTAAGATGCTTTGTGTCTGCTGATCAGGATGACTGGGTCTCTTTTTTGCCTTTGGCTGAGTTTGCTCTTAATAATAGGGCTAGCTCTGCCACTTTGATGTCTCCGTTTTTCTGTAATTCTGGGTTTCACCCTCGATTTTCTTCAGGACAGACGGAGGCTTCTGTCTGTCCAGGTGTTGACTCTGTTGTTGAGCGTATGCAGCAGATTTGGGACCAGGTAGTGGAGAGGTTGTCCCTCTCTCAGGAGAAGGCCCAGCGGTTTGCTAACCGGCATAGGACTGATGGTCCTCGGTTTAAAGTGGGGGACTTGGTCTGGTTGTCCTCAAAGAATATTCCTATGAGAGTAGCATCTCCTAAATTTAAGCCTAGGTTCATTGGACCTTATAAGATCATGGAGATTATTAATCCTGTTTCTTTTCGTTTGCTTCTTCCAGGGACATTTAAGATCCATAACGTGTTCCACAAGTCCTTGTTGAAGAGGTTTGTTGAGCCAGTGGTTCCTGCTGCTGTGCCTCCTGACCCTGTTTTGGTTGAGGGCAATCTGGAGTATGTGGTTGAGAAAATATTGGATTCTCGTTTTTCTAGACGAAGACTCCAGTATTTGGTTAAATGGAGAGGTTATGGTCAGGAAGATAATTCTTGGGTGTTTGCTTCGGACATCCATGCTAGGAGACTTATCCGTGCGTATCATAGAACTCATCCTGACCGACCTGGTTGCTCAAATGAGGGTTCGGTGACCCCTCCTCAAGGGGGGGGTACTGTTGTGAATGGGTTTGAGATGAGTTCTGAGCAGAGGCTTCCTCTGGTGGTTACAAGCGGTACTAGTGAGGATTGGGAATCAGGTGTTACTGATTGGTCTTATTTAAGGGAATCATTTTCCCATCAGGGTTGCCGGTGATCAATTGTTCTGGTCTGAATCCTTCTTTCCAGTTTCCCTTGTAGCCTGCTGTGTCGTGTCTGCATCTCCTGCTATCAGATAAGACAATTTCTTATTTTGTGTTTTTGCTATATTTTTGCATTTTGTCCTGCACTTCTGTGGGGGCCTTCTGGGTCCCCTCCGGGGGCTTTTGCCCTCTCAGTTTAGTCCAGCCACTGTGTTTTGTACTTTTGCTTTTTGCAGTTTTTTCAGTGGCTGCTGTTTTTGTTACACCAGAGAACTAATTTAGGTGGTAGAGGTCGTGTGATCTCAGGTGATTTTGAAATTAGTAGAGTTGGTGTTTTTTCAGGGTTTTCTGAGATTGCAGTAAGTGCCCTTCCTATCCTTTTCTATTTAGATAGTTTGGGCCCCAGCGTTTGCTCATACTATTTTCTTTCTGTGTCAGTATTTCCTCTTGTCTAACCGCCATTACATGTTTGGGGGCTTTCTATTATCTTTGGGGTTCTGCTCCGGGGCAGATAGCTTTCCTATTTCTATCTTTAGGTGTAGTTAGTTTCTCAGGCTGTGACGAGGCGTCTAGGACCATCGTAGGAATGCTCCACGGCTGCCTCTAGTTGCGGTGGTTAGTCAGGGTACTGCAATCTCATAGATTCCAACTGCTCTGGTGTATTTCCTTTTTTGCCTGCACTCCTCAGCTACCGTAACATAACAGATTCTCCTCCATCACTGGAGGCTGCTATGGCTGATAGGGGGAGAGTTTCTGGTCTAGATCTGAAGGTGAACGATCTGGTTTGGTTGTCTACCAGGAATATAAAACTTAAAGTTTCCTCCTGGAGGTTGGGTCCCAGATTCATCGGGCCGTACAGGATCAGTTCCATAATTAATCCTGTGGCATTTCGTCTGGACCTCCCTCCTACGTTTAAAATTCATAATGTGTTTCACAAGTCATTACTTAAAAAGTTTGTGGCACCAGTCATACCGTCACCTCTACCTCCTCCTTCAGTGGTGGTCAATGATAACGTGGAATTTCATGGGTCGAAAATCATTGACTCACGTCTCAGTCGCCGATCCCTTCAGTACTTGGTTCATTGGAGGGGGTATGGTCCTGAGGAGAGGACGTGGGTCCCTGCGTCTGATGTTAACGCAGATCGATTGGTTCGGACCTTTCACACAACTCACCCGGGCAGACCTGGCCCTGAGGGTCCGGAGTCCCCTCGTAGAGGGGGGGGTACTGTCATGGGTGTATCGCCACGAGGATCGTCGCGATTACACACTCTGACTTCTCACAGCTGAGTTGCTGTTTCTTTGTGTTTGGTAATGAAGGAGTTAATTTTACCTAGCTCTTTGCTAAGACTAGGTCCAGCCTCGCCCGGCTGCTTTTGATTATGTTCTAATTAGATTCCTTCATATACCTGCCAGTCTGCTTGTTAGATGCCGGTGAAAGCATTCATGTAGTCTAGCAGACTGGATCGGTTCTGAGAATACTTAAGCTAAGAGCTCCTTAGTTGTTTTTACTCTTACAGCTTATAGTTTATCTCTGAGACCTTAGGTGTTCCTACTGTGTGTGAGTGTTGTATGTAAGACTTTATTTACTTTATTTCTTGTCTTTTTTGTATGTCTTTCTGTTCATTAACCGTTACCTGTTCATTCCCTTTGGTGGTAATCAGGGTCCTTCTTAGGACTAGATTACAGTTGGCAGGGATTGATAGGAGACAGGGTTTACGCTGGTGGCCTGGACCTCTGTACCTTTAACAGTACCTCCAGGTAGAGGGATTAGTTAGGACCCCAGTTTAGGGTCAGCATAGACCCCGGTCACCCTCTAGCCGGAGACAGCGTATAACGGATTCCGTATTGACCCACTGGACATTCTGTCAGGTAATTCTATGTTATCATATATCTATGCGCATGTTATATAGTATGTTGCCCTTTTGATATAGATTACTGACATCACATATATATATATCTGCTATACAGCGTGACATTGGTGGTCCCGGAAGAAGAGGAGGAAGCAAAGGAGGATGTGGAAGGGATAACATTGTCTCTAAGTTCCAGACTGTTGTCACACAGGCGGGTGCCAAGGGAGGGTGGATTACTGCGATCGAGGGGAGCTGGTGATAACAGACAAACTGTTATCAAAGGTGCAAAATCCGAGGAAGAAATGGAGGAGGAAGAGGTGATGGGCGAGCAACTGTCAGATCAAGAGGATAATCCTCCCCTCTCTGTTGTTAGTGGTTGGCGGGAGGGGCCAGGGGAAACAAGCCTCATTGTTACCCAGCCACCAACACAGTTTGGGCTTGGACCTCATGGTAGAGCCCGACATATGAGTGCTTTCTTGCTGCTCTATCTGCAACATGATCCCCGTATAATTATGATTAGGAATACTGCTGACTACTGAGTTGCCACTCTGTAGATCCACTTTATAAAACCAAATTCTGCCAGATTCTTCCCACCCTGGAAAGGGACCTGCGAATGCTGGAGAATCGAAACATGCTTTTACACAACCTTTAAGAGAGCTTTTCCCCAATACAGCAGTGAAGCACACAGTTCGCATCGCATCTCTAGACTTCAAACCTTCGGCACGTCAATTTGTCAATGCCAAAACATTAGCAGCAGCAGCAGTGGCGTAAGTGGAAGAAGCAATTTCTGTGAGTCCTTTGACACTTTTTTTAGACCAGCTCGTGCACCAGCACAACAGAGTCCAAGTCTTATACGTGGTGAACGAATAGAGAGGATGGTGCAGGAGTATTTAGAACTGAATATCAATACCAGGGATGGTTTGGACCCTTTCACATTTTGGTCTTCCAAAATGGATGAGTGGCCTGAGCTCACCTCACACGCCTTGGAGGTTTTATCGTGCCCGGCAGCCAACGTTCTCTCAAAAAGTATCTTCAGCGCTGCTGTTGGTGTCCTGACGGATAAGCACAGCGGCTGTCCCCAGAAAGTGCAGACCCTGTAACTTTCATCAAGATGAACAAGTCATGGATCTCCAAGGACTTTTGCACCCCAATCCAGAGTTTACAGACTAGGTGATATTGCATTTTTTAGTGTGATGCGTTAATGTCACGTAACTGCACTCTGTGATATCTTTAGTGTGGCTTTTGTGCCTGCTGTGGCGGCTGCTGCTGCTGATGTTAATACAAATTTCTGGAAATGTGACTGAAAAGTCATGGTTGGTCTACATCTGCTGGGTTAGCTGTAGTGGAAGACGTGTCGTTCCCAATTATACTATTTCTATTCTCGTGACAGTTATTCCACTTTGGTGGTGTCAGGCCCTAATTTTTTAAAATTTGAAAACTCCAGGTTGGGTGTCCGTCTGCTGGATTGGGCGTAGTGGAAGATCTGTCGGTCCCTATTGTAGTATCTATACTGTGGTGAAATTGATGCCACTTTGGCGGTGTCTGCCAATAATTTTTGGAAAAGTGTAGATTCCTGGTTGGGTCTCGTTCATGTGTGTTGCCTGTAGCAGTAGGCATCCGAGACAGTCAGGACTCCACTTCCTTGGATTCAACTAGCCGTGTTACTATCCTTAAATTTTTCTGACAGTGGTAGCCTACGAAACTGATATTTGTGCCACCTGAGTGTGGCTCAGCATGAAAGCAGGTAGAGGTGTTGCATGTGGTATCAGGGCTCCCAGCAAAGGAGGCCTACATCGATCCCTCACCCACCTCGTCTTACTGTGACATTCAATTGAATGCTGTCCCAGACCCCGATACCTCATGCCTGGCTGATTGCTGCAGTGCCATGCTACAATTTGTACTGTGGATAAATTGAGGCCACTTTCCTGGTGTCTATGAGTTGCACATGGTACCAGGGTTATGGGGTACTCGGCACCGAGCCCGTTGAAGTCTATGGGGGATGTCACTGGCAGCAGAGCTCGGTCCGTGGCCCTGGGCGCTCATACAATGGGGGGAATATTTACAGGGGATTGTAGAAATAGTTTCGTGACGCCACCTGTGGTTTCTGATCAGATAGACCAGCGCTGCAGGGTTAATCTTCTGAGGGGATGTTATTAGGCAGCAAGATGTTAAGTCCCCCACAGGTGGGACTGGTCCCTCCAAGTCTATGGTGATGCAGGGTTCAGATAATAAGTCAGTCACACACAAGTTGTTCTCTTTCCATACCTTTACTGATGAAGGTTGCAGATATGTCCCGGGAAGCTGGTCAGGGTGGAGAATGCACATTCAGGTAATCGCTGAGCAGGTTTGAGGCCTCCTTTCCACTTTGAAATGTATGTGAGTCCTAACTTGCATAAAGTCAAGTTTAACTCGTAATGCAACAGCTACGCCCGGTCGACATTGTGGTAGAGCCTTTTCTATCTCTGGTGACCAGATGTTGGCAAGAACAAAGTCCTTCTATTGCAGCGTCCTGCTCAAAGTTCCTGTTCTCCCTGACTCAAGTTACGTATCGGCACTTAGGGCTACCCTCTGCGACTTGAAGTCCAGCAGGGATTCCGGTGTTTCTATCACTAGCCGTGAAGTACTAGCAATGCTTCGGACCAGGTGTCCGGTTAAGTCGAGTGAAGGTGATCTGTCACCGAAAACACTCTTCCTTCTTTCTCCACTCGCCTGTCGCCCTGCTCTCACCCTTAACATAAGCATGGGTAGCAGTAGGTGTAGTAGTCAGCTTTTCTTCCCAGCTTACTGACCTGCTCTCAGTTAGCTCGTCGTTGAAACACTGTCGTAGTTCCCTTCCTTCTTTCCCTTCAAAACTCTGTCCAGAGCAGCTCACAGGACGTTCCGTCAGACTGTATACACGCTGTAGCTCCGAGAGTCACTTTCCACGTTCTAGAGAACACAGGCAGCTTGTTCTGAGATAACAGATTCAGTTGTAGCTCTGACTAGGCTAGAGTAATTTCCTTTCTACTCGTACTAGCCTCCACTTCAGTTCAAGATGAGCTACCTAAGCTCTGTCAGGAATCAGTCTTCTCTCCTCTCCCTCCAAGACCAGAACTTGAACTAACTCACTAACTGCCACGTCACACTAACTTAAATAGTCTAAGATGCCCTCTGGTGGCAGTGTTGGGAAGTGTGCGTGAATGAATATCAGGTTTTTACAATTACCTTTTCTGTGCATCCTCCTGGAGACATGTGTACCAAGCGCAGCTGGGCCACACATCCCCCCCTGGTTAAACACAGCACTCCGGGCTGAAATAGAAAAGAAAAAACATTTTTATATATAACATCAACAATTTAACTCATCCCTTGCGGGAGGTAAGGACTCTTTAACGTTACAATTTGTACAATGGCAAGTAGAAAAAATACAAAGTACTTTTCACATCAATAAATGCAATTTTAGATTCTTGTGGAGGACCCGCACCAAAAACCTCCCACGTAGGTCCTGGGTGGGCTGCAGGACTTCATTGCTGCAGACCTCACTCAAGGCCACACCATACGGGTTTTTCTTCAGAGGTAGTAAGGCTTTATGTAAAACCAAGATGGGGCACCGAAGTGCGAACTATTTACAGATAAAGTTTTTGGGCTGGCACAGTCCTCAGCCACGCAGTCCTTGCATAATAATACACATTTCAAGAAATCACATTAATTCTTAACTCTTTTTACCCAAATGGGGTATTCTACTTCAATTACATTTGGCAAATAAACATTATCAAACATTTTTCAATAAAGTGCAAATCTTCTTCATCAAACTTCTTCAAACTTTATACAGGTGCAGTAAACCCTGTCTGGGTCCTACTGTTCTTCTTCTTTACAGATTGCGATTGCTTTTTCCATCCCTGGGGCTGGAAGTGTGCGATGTCCTCTGGAGCTCATTACCAGAAGGTCATGGCCTGCGATCTGCGTTTGCGTGGCTACAGTCCTTGTGCAATCCACTAGGGGCCCAACGGGTGCCTCTCCAGAATATAGATTCGGCTCATGTTGAAGCGCACTTTCTTGCTGCGTTGTTGAGTAAGACTCCGGTTGCGTTGTAAAAGGAGCCGCAGTATACAATGCAGATTGCGATGCAGAGGCGGTCGCGGGTTGCGATGCTGGTGCACGGCCGGGCGCTGTTGTGGCTGGGACCCGGGACATTGCGGCACGATTCACATCACCGGCGTCGGGGACGGGGTCGCTGACACGGGAAACATTCAAGGCATACCATCCTTTTAGACCCCAGTGACGCGTATAGCTGACGATGTCCCCGTTCATGAGATCCCTTCCCGGGTGTCCAATGGGCAGATGAGACTCCACATCTCTGCGGCTGACAAATACCCCTTGGTACAGGCCTGGCTCATGGATGAAACCCCAGCCTTTGCGGAGTTTAAAGTCACTAACGCACCCCTGGCGCCGCGGTTCCCGGAGCGTACCTTTGTCTCTCCTGACGCTTTCTTTATCAGCGAGAAACTCCTCCTGGTACCGCTGACGGAACTGCTGCACCTCTCTCTCCTCCTGCTGTCGTCGCTGCTCCTGCTCACAGCGTCGCATTTCGTTCTCCACCTGGGCGGCGTATTCCACGTCGTCCAGGTACTCCATTTCCTCCCAGTCGACCTCCAACACGGACGGCTGGGTCTCCTCCGGTGTCCCTACCGGGGATCGGCATTCCGCTGCGGCCTCCAGGCCTGGCTGGTACTCCGGAACGGGCAGGGCCTCCTCAGCCTCCTTCTCTCCCGCCGCTTCATTGGTGGAGTTGGGATCAGCACTTTTGGAGGCGGCCTCCGGTTTCTCATCAGCCGCTGGCTGTGGTGGCACAGGGAGCACAGGTAATGGCTTCGTTCCTGGGGGAGAGAGCATTGCGTCCCACAGCAGCCGCTGTTTCCGGGCACGCCAGCTTCTCTTCGTCTCGTCCATCTCTTCCTGGCGCTGAACCATGTCCCTGAGCACCGCATTCACCTCCTCCAATTCCAACATAATTTGGTCGGTGTCCCGACCTGGGGACGGCTCAGGCACAGGCAGTAGCTCTTCAGGGGAACGGGGCCTGCGCGCCACCGCTCCTCCACACAGCGTCTCCTGTCCTTCCGCCATCTCTCTCCAGGCCAGACTGTGTTTTCCATCAGGAACAATCTGGTCTCCTCCGTGGGGGCGGGATTTGCGCTTCCTCTTTTTGGCATAAAGGATGAAGAGGAGGCGGACCTCCCTAGCAGTTGGGCAGGCTCTTGTATTGTAATAACATTTAGAGGGGCGCCCATTGCTTTCACGCCACAAGGGGGGGTACGCCCACGAAGGCACACCCTTCTTCTTCACCAGCGCCTCAGGGCGTGAATATGGCGGCAAAAATGGCGCCAAAAATACAAAAAACTGCACACAGTCTTTTCTGCACAAAACAGTCCAATTAGCCACACAGGACTCACAAATTGTAAGCTTTGTATCCTGTTCGTGACGCCAAAGATGAGTCGCACATGGTACCAGGGTTATGGGGTACTCGGCACCGAGCCCGTTGAAGTCTATGGGGGATGTCACTGGCAGCAGAGCTCGGTCCGTGGCCCTGGGCGCTCATACAATAGGGGGAATATTTACAGGGGATTGTAGAAATAGTTTGTGACGCCACCTGTGGTTTCTGATCAGATAGACCAGCGCTGCGGGGTTAATCTTCTGAGGGGATGTTATTAGGCAGCAAGATGTTAAGTCCCCCACAGGTGGGACTGGTCCCTCCAAGTCTATAGTGATGCAGGGTTCAGATAATAAGTCAGTCACACACAAGTTGTTCTCTTTCCATATCTTTACTGATGAAGGTTGCAGATATGTCCCGGGAAGCTGGTCAGGGTGGAGAATGCACATTCAGGTAATCGCTGAGCAGGTTTGAGGCCTCCTTTCACTTTGAAATGTATGTGAGTCCTAACTTGCATAAAGTCAAGTTTAACTCGTAATGCAACAGCTACGCCCGGTCGACATTGTGGTAGAGCCTTTTCTATCTCTGGTGACCAGATGTTCGGCAAGAACAAAGTCCTTCTATTGCAGCGTCCTGCTCAAAGTTCCTGTTCTCCCTGACTCAAGTTACGTATCGGCACTTAGGGCTACCCTCTGCGACTTGAAGTCCAGCAGGGATTCCGGTGTTTCTATCACTAGCCGTGAAGTACTAGCAATGCTTTGGACCCGGTGTCCGGTTAAGTCGAGTGAAGGTGATCTGTCACCGAAAACACTCTTCCTTCTTTCTCCACTCGCCTGTCGCCCTGCTCTCACCCTTAACATAAGCACGGGTAGCAGTAGGTGTAGTAGTCAGCTTTTCTTCCCAGCTTACTGACCTGCTCTCAGTTAGCTCGTCGTTGAAACACTGTCGTAGTTCCCTTCCTTCTTTCCCTTCAAAACTCTGTCCAGAGCAGCTCACAGGACGTTCCGTCAGACTGTATACACGCTGTAGCTCCGAGAGTCACTTTCCACGTTCTAGAGAACACAGGCAGCTTGTTCTGAGATAACAGATTCAGTTGTAGCTCTGACTAGGCTAGAGTAATTTCCTTTCTACTCGTACTAGCCTCCACTTCAGTTCAAGATGAGCTACCTAAGCTCTGTCAGGAATCAGTCTTCTCTCCTCTCCCTCCAAGACCAGAACTTGAACTAACTCATAACTGCCACGTCACACTAACTTAAATAGTCTAAGATGCCCTCTGGTGGCAGTGTTGGGAAGTGTGCGTGAATGAATATCAGGTTTTTACAATTACCTTTTCTGTGCATCCTCCTGGAGACATGTGTACCAAGCGCAGCTGGGCCGCACATCCCCCCCCTGGTTAAACACTAGCACTCCCGGGCTGAAATAGAAAAGAAAAAACATTTTTATATATAACATCAACAATTTAACTCATCCCTTGCGGGAGGTAAGGACTCTTTAACGTTACAATTTGTACAATGGCAAGTAGAAAAATATCAAAGTACTTTTCACATCAATAAATGCAATTTTAGATTCTTGTGGAGGACCCGCACCAAAAACCTCCCACGTAGGTCCTGGGTGGGCTGCAGGACTTCATTGCTGCAGACCTCACTCAAGGCCACACCATACGGGTTTTTCTTCAGAGGTAGTAAGGCTTTATGTAAAACCAAGATGGGGCACCGAAGTGCGAACTATTTACAGATAAAGTTTTTGGGCTGGCACAGTCCTCAGCCACGCAGTCCTTGCATAATAAAACACATTTCAAGAAATCACATTAATTCTTAACTCTTTTTACCCAAATGGGGTATTCTACTTCAATTACATTTGGCAAATAAACATTATCAAACATTTTTCAATAAAGTGCAAATCTTCTTCATCAAACTTCTTCAAACTTTATACAGGTGCAGTAAACCCTGTCTGGGTCCTACTGTTCTTCTTCTTTACAGATTGCGATTGCTTTTTCCATCCCTGGGGCTGGAAGTGTGCGATGTCCTCTGGAGCTGATTACCAGAAGGTCATGGCCTGCGATCTGCGTTTGCGTGGCTACAGTCCTTGTGCAATCCACTAGGGGCCCAACGAGTGCCTCTCCAGAATATAGATTCGGCTCATGTTGAAGCGCACTTTCTTGCTGCGTTGTTGAGTAAGACTCCGGTTGCGTTGTAAAAGGAGCCGCAGTATACAATGCAGATTGCGATGCAGAGGCGGTCGCGGGTTGCGATGCTGGTGCACGGCCGGGCGCTGTTGTGGCTGGGACCCGGGACATTGCGGCACGATTCACATCACCGGCGTCGGGGACGGGGTCGCTGACACGGGAAACATTCAAGGCATACCATCCTTTTAGACCCCAGTGACGCGTATAGCTGACGATGTCCCCGTTCATGAGATCCCTTCCCGGGTGTCCAATGGGCAGATGAGACTCCACATCTCTGCGGCTGACAAATACCCCTTGGTACAGGCCTGGCTCATGGATGAAACCCCAGCCTTTGCGGAGTTTAAAGTCACTAACGCACCCCTGGCGCCGCGGTTCCCGGAGCGTACCTTTGTCTCTCCTGACGCTTTCTTTATCAGCGAGAAACTCCTCCTGGTACCGCTGACGGAACTGCTGCACCTCTCTCTCCTCCTGCTGTCGTCGCTGCTCCTGCTCACAGCGTCGCATTTCGTTCTCCACCTGGGCGGCGTATTCCACGTCGTCCAGGTACTCCATTTCCTCCCAGTCGACCTCCAACACGGACGGCTGGGTCTCCTCCGGTGTCCCTACCGGGGATCGGCATTCCGCTGCGGCCTCCAGGCCTGGCTGGTACTCCGGAACGGGCAGGGCCTCCTCAGCCTCCTTCTCTCCCGCCGCTTCATTGGTGGAGTTGGGATCAGCACTTTTGGAGGCGGCCTCCGGTTTCTCATCAGCCGCTGGCTGTGGTGGCACAGGGAGCACAGGTAATGGCTTCGTTCCTGGGGGAGAGAGCATTGCGTCCCACAGCAGCCGCTGTTTCCGGGCACGCCAGCTTCTCTCCGTCTCGTCCATCTCTTCCTGGCGCTGAACCATGTCCCTGAGCACCGCATTCACCTCCTCCAATTCCAACATAATTTGGTCGGTGTCCCGACCTGGGGACGGCTCAGGCACAGGCAGTAGCTCTTCAGGGGAACGGGGCCTGCGCGCCACCGCTCCTCCACACAGCATCTCCTGTCCTTCCGCCATCTCTCTCCAGGCCAGACTGTGTTTTCCATCAGGAACAATCTGGTCTCCTCCGTGGGGGCGGGATTTGCGCTTCCTCTTTTTGGCATAAAGGATGAAGAGGAGGCGGACCTCCCTAGCAGTTGGGCAGGCTCTTGTATTGTAATAACATTTAGAGGGGGCGCCCATTGCTTTCGCGCCACAAGGGGGGGTACGCCCACGAAGGCACACCCTTCTTCTTCACCAGCGCCTCAGGGCGCGAATATGGCGGCAAAAATGGCGCCAAAAATCACAAAAACTGCACACAGTCTTTTCTGCACAAAACAGTCCAATTAGGCACACAGGACTCACAAATTGTAAGCTTTGTATCCTGTTCGTGACGCCAAAGATGAGTCGCACATGGTACCAGGGTTATGGGGTACTCGGCACCGAGCCCGTTGAAGTCTATGGGGGATGTCACTGGCAGCAGAGCTCTGTCCGTGGCCCTGGGCGCTCATACAATAGGGGGAATATTTACAGGGGATTGTAGAAATAGTTTGTGACGCCACCTGTGGTTTCTGATCAGATAGACCAGCGCTGCAGGGTTAATCTTCTGAGGGGATGTTATTAGGCAGCAAGATGTTAAGTCCCCCACAGGTGGGACTGGTCCCTCCAAGTCTATAGTGATGCAGGGTTCAGATAATAAGTCAGTCACACACAAGTTGTTCTCTTTCCATATCTTTACTGATGAAGGTTGCAGATATGTCCCGGGAAGCTGGTCAGGGTGGAGAATGCACATTCAGGTAATCGCTGAGCAGGTTTGAGGCCTCCTTTCCCTTTGAAATGTATGTGAGTCCTAACTTGCATAAAGTCAAGTTTAACTCGTAATGCAACAGCTACGCCCGGTCGACATTGTGGTAGAGCCTTTTCTATCTCTGGTGACCAGATGTTGGCAAGAACAAAGTCCTTCTATTGCAGCGTCCTGCTCAAAGTTCCTGTTCTCCCTGACTCAAGTTACGTATCGGCACTTAGGGCTACCCTCTGCGACTTGAAGTCCAGCAGGGATTCCGGTGTTTCTATCACTAGCCGTGAAGTACTAGCAATGCTTCGGACCCGGTGTCCGGTTAAGTCGAGTGAAGGTGATCTGTCACCGAAAACACTCTTCCTTCTTTCTCCACTCGCCTGTCGCCCTGCTCTCACCCTTAACATAAGCACGGGTAGCAGTAGGTGTAGTAGTCAGCTTTTCTTCCCAGCTTACTGACCTGCTCTCAGTTAGCTCGTCGTTGAAACACTGTCGTAGTTCCCTTCCTTCTTTCCCTTCAAAACTCTGTCCAGAGCAGCTCACAGGACGTTCCGTCAGACTGTATACACGCTGTAGCTCCGAGAGTCACTTTCCACGTTCTAGAGAACACAGGCAGCTTGTTCTGAGATAACAGATTCAGTTGTAGCTCTGACTAGGCTAGAGTAATTTCCTTTCTACTCGTACTAGCCTCCACTTCAGTTCAAGATGAGCTACCTAAGCTCTGTCAGGAATCAGTCTTCTCTCCTCTCCCTCCAAGACCAGAACTTGAACTAACTCACTAACTGCCACGTCACACTAACTTAAATAGTCTAAGATGCCCTCTGGTGGCAGTGTTGGGAAGTGTGCGTGAATGAATATCAGGTTTTTACAATTACCTTTTCTGTGCATCCTCCTGGAGACATGTGTACCAAGCGCAGGTGGGCCACACATCTATCCCTCATTTAATGTGTTTTGGCAGCATTTGGGGCCGTTATAAGGTGTTGTGCCTGTATTCGTTTTTGCCTCCCAGTGACATGAATGGCGTTCGGTTATGTTTGGCGAATATTCAACGAATTACACGGCGAATATTGCAAATTCGGCGATCCGAATCCAAACTGAACATTGAAATATTCTCTCATCTCTACTCATGAGCTTTGTTAGAGATCCTGCTTCTGAGTTGGGAAATATCACTGAACGTGGAAGGAGCAGCATGGGGAGATCTGTGCTGCGCTCTTACTTCCTACTGGGTGTTATATAAGAAGTAATGTAACATGAATTCCTGTGTGGTATGTTGCAACAGATATAAACTATGCCAGTCTTCTCTTCACTATTGCTGCTGCTTGTTTTGTATGCTCGGACAAAAACAAAGTAACCATTTACAGACAATTGTTTGGTACTCAGTTTGCAGAGTGGGCTGCCATGACATGCTAACTTGTAAAACAAATGGCTCCTCGGCCACATTGAACCTCTACCACATGTTCTTCAACTTAAACATGTGATATAGCTCATGCTAGAATAGACTACATACTGCAACAGAATACACAGAGAAAATCAAATTATGGTTGAAATGATCAAACAGATATAAAGAAAAAGCAAAATATAAGATTCTATCCAAAAGATGTTGTAAAAAAAATCCTAATAACAGTGTTTATACCTCTGCTTTTCTGTTTTAAATTAACTGTGGCACACCCTGTACTTGATTAGAAATGTATAGTTCTCACACAACAAATGTAATTACTAGGGATGGGAAAGCATAAGAGAGCCAGGAGAATATTAGTCAGTACCTCAGCGAGGACAAATTTTCAACTACAGTATGTTTTATGAAGACCTACAAGACCTACATGATTTTTTATGAAGACCATGATTAATTTCACAAAAAAGTACTTAACTATAAAAAAAAGCAAAAAGCTGTTCCTCACATCTGTTATATATCAACCAGCAGAGTAGTGTCCTTAATGTGGAGCTATCAGTTTTCAGGAAAAAAAAAACATACAAAATAATAGAAGATACAATTCTAAGACTTTTTTCAAAAACATATAAGCAAACAAGATGATTTCTCCTAGTACTATAGCATTGCAGGTATTGCTTCCATTTTACCAGACTGAGCACAAAATCTGGTGAGATTCACTTCTCTGGGATGAACTGTGAGGGGAGTGGATTTTACTATATACATAATAATACTATTATCCATTTAATTAAATTTCCCTATGTATTATAGATAAAGCATAGATAAAGGAGGTGGATAAAGTTGCTTCTAATTGGTTGATCTGCAAGAGAGAACATACCTACAACTAAAGGTTTAATCTGCAGGAGGACATAACTGCTTCTAAATGGACAATCTGCAAGTGTGATTCTCTAAATTGAGACTTCTACTTATGAACTAAATTTGACCAGATATAATATATTTGGCAGAATCTGAAAACAATCTACTGTTGATGAAGACCTTATGACATCATAAAAAACAGGATTTGACCAGTTATATTTTTATTTTTTTGATTACCTGGCGTCTATTAAGGTCATTAATAGCAGTTGTCATGGCCCAGTCATGAAAAAATAGCATTTTCATCTTCCATCCCAGAGAGTCACGCACAGATATAGAGAATATATGGTCTATTCTTTAAGTTTATTTTCAAAGTAGTAGTGGAACATTATATTCCAACTATAACTTGTTTCAATAAGGTATGGTATGTAATCTTAGTTTGATCTCAGTATATGAGTAAGTCTCCTTGCCTACAGCATTTTATGTCTCCTTTCATTTTTTATTATTGTATGTCTATGCTTTTAGTTAACATTAACATTATCCTACATCCTATATTAAGCTCACATTTTTGCATTCGGCCATACATTCTACGATCAGTTTGGCCCCAAGCGTACATATGGCATTTATCTCTTACATCTCAATATTAGTTAATATTATAGCTGTGTCAAAATAAATCAGTGGTGACAAAATATGTTCCGTGATGTGAAAAGCATGACATTACTTAACAAGTGCACTATCTTGCACAACTTCCTTTACAAGTGTAACAATGAAAAATTATGGTGTCACTAATGGGTGCAGCACCCTTGTAGTACTCAATGATTATTCAATGCTTACTTAGGAAAGTAAGATGACAACAAAAAAATTGGCAGGTATTGTACCTGGAACTTGTTTCTAAAAAAAAAACCTCAGCATCATCAAATATTTTTACATTTTTCTTAATTATGTTACATATGTCAGTGTAATGCAGTAATATGGAGCACGGTCTTATCTCTTCCATACACCTACCTATTAGAATATCTGCTGCATAGATTTTTAGGATGCAGAAACTTGTTTGGGCAGAATGAATCAGCTGACAGGTTCCCTTTAGACATATCTGTAGGACTATATTTACTCAACAGAGTTCAAAAGAGTGTCCCTTTTGCCTTTGGGTGGAAAGCACCAGCATGCTTTTTTTCCAGCTGTATAAAAACACTCACTAATTACATTTGTTGGAGATATGTGTCAGGAACTTATTCCCCGATAGAGTGTTCCGACGGTCATTTCTGCCCAATCACATCCTTCAAATACAATTTAATAAATGTCTGGCATGGTTTATTTTCTAACATCTGGGAAAAATGCCTACTACTCTGGAATAAATATGAATGTTGACTTATAGTGGATGAAATACAGTATATTTAATATTAACAGTAATCTGCTGTGCGGTACCATTGTTTCTCATATATCTAATAAACTTCGGCTCCAGTCACTGAGTGTCGGCTACATATACCTCAGATGGATGTCTCAATGATCAGTGTCCAGAGACTAAGTTTACACTGACTTATTATCTTTTTGTAAACGCTTGTATCCAAGTAAAGGTGGAGATTAATGGTTTAGTGTATAAAAAATAGATCATCAATAAGTAAAAACACTGGTCCTAATTCATTATTCATTTTTTTTGTCTAGTTTTTGTTGTTTTTCACCTGTCTTTTATGCGTGCCTGCTTCTTTTATACTGCATATTTTTCTTTTTAAGTCTATTTTATATAAATAGTCTTTTTTATGTTCGCCATTATGGGCGGAGTTTAAGGTTTTCCAGATGTTTTCTCCTGATTCAACATTTGGAACTTTTTGAAAAGCTGCAAAATTTGTCGCAAATGTAATCCAGTGTTTACTGAAGTGATTTTTTTTTCGCCAGAAAATGTTTCGTGCAATTTTTGCAACATTATGCAAAATGTGTGATTTTTTTTTTAAATAAAATGTCTCAAATAAAGGTTAAATTAATTATTTGACTATACACTAACTTTATTTGCAAAAAAACATCACAACAAATACCAGGAGACAAAAGCAACTTATACCCCCCCCCATAAATGATGAATCAGGGCCATTATAATTTATTAATGATTCACATGAATTTTGTCAATGTAAAAGTAAACACTTATGCATCACAGATAACATCGGCCAATATTGGATTTTGTTAGCTAATGGTGCAGCAAGAACCAATCTTTGTCAGAAAAAATCTAACATTCATTCTAATCATTGACTTTTGAATGACTACAACTATTTTCGGTTGTCAGTCGAAACAAACCACCATTCATTTCTTCAAAATAGCAGTTTATTACAGCCAAAATTGTCCATTTCATTTTACAAGTCACTTTAGTCAAGTGCTAAGTATATCTTATCTACATCTGCAGACATGTGCTGAGAATGCTTAAGGTGGTTTTAGACTAGATGACCCACAGCATTAAATGACCCACTGGTCAGCTACATTGAAGTTGATCAGAGATCATTTGATTACCTGTTTAGACAGACTGACAGCAGTCATGGGGTTACTGCAACAGTGTGGAGCCAGAAGACCGCAGTTTCTGATTGCTCCTACTCCAGCTCTGAGAAGAAGCACTTCTCCTTCATTTTAATGGTGTTTATTCCTTCTGGCAGAACAGGGGTTAATCGATCATGTTGTAAATCTCAGAGCTCTCAAGCTGAGTTCAGTTAGCCACTCCTTTCCCTGTTATAATCTGGGCTTTGATGCAAATCCTTGTCAGAGCTAGCATTTGCTATATGGCTTCAGGAGGGAGAGGTATTTATATGAGAAGGAGTGTTGGTGGAGTTATCTGTGACTGTTGCTTGATTTGCAAGTGTGGTAATTCCCTATCCTTCTCTATTTTGGTTTATTCCCCTACCTCCATGCCCCTGTACATTCCTCTATTATATGTGAATGAATATTTTGTATGCCTGTAGTTTTCTGTTAACACTTGTTTGTGTTGACTTCTTTGTCGGGTTGGTATACTACGGTGCACAGTAGTGCCCCTCTTCCCTGAGTGGGGGAAAAGAACAGACGGATGGCTGACTCAGGAGATAAGGCATGGATGGAGGCCCTGACATCTTCACCTTCAGAAGTATCCCGGGGAATTGGGCAAGGTAGGGTGCCCCCTAGTGTTAGGGACAGGGAAGGAGCCCCTAGTCCTGGTCACCCGACAGCTGTGTCATGACAACAGCACTTGTATTCGGACAGAACGATCACCACCACAATTGTTCTGCTTGCTTATGTAAAATGGTGCGGTACATGAAAGATGGGGTCCTGGCTGGATGTGTGGACTTTGGTAGTGTGGGCTGTGTGTTCATGCAGGCCATATGGTGCCTCTGTTCTAGGCCGCTCAGGACCTTAAGACAACTTGAGAGACCGACAGTTCATCTTAAACATTAATCCTTTACTTAATGTTCCAATAGTTCCTCAATTACATCTTCACACACGAGATAGCAGCACATAACTTCCAATACCTTTCAGTTTCACAGCACATTAGCAGATACAGTTTCAGTTCCCGAAGTTACTGGTCCTATAAGTTCAAGCACAACCCAGCCCAAGACAACAGTACAGTTTGTGATGGTCACCTTCCGTTCCAACTGTTCCAAATCTTGTCTCCTTAATGGTCCCATCATCACCAGAGTAAGGCCTTATGCTCCAAGACACTTGGGGACAACCTGCTCGGGAAGTTGACTACACTCACACAATGTAGATAACCCAGTACCTTGACAGTTAAGGGGCATGGCCATTAGTCTGTATTCTGACTACTTCAGTCTATGGACGCTCGTTCTAGATTTGGTTTCCAGATCGTGTTGCTATTGGAGATTCTTTTGCGCCATTTGGGGTGTATGCCTGCCTCTTTATTCCTATTCCCATTTGGTTAGTACCTGCCTATCCTTTCCTATATACCTCCCTACCCTTGGTGAGTTTTTGTATGTAAGTTGCTTTTTGTTATCCCTGTTTGTCTTACGTGTGTATGCAATAACATATCTGTCCCATGCCTCCTGGGGGAGGGGGATGGAACAGCTTGGGATATTAACAAGAGCATAGTAAGGTCGGAGACTCAGGCCTCTCTACCTTCAAGAGTATCCCCGGGATAGGAATAGTTAATGTCCCAGTTCCAGGGATAGTTTGAAGAAAGTTGCAGCGTGACAGTAATAGTTTGAGGTGGGGTTTAAACCAATTGCGGCTTATAGTAAAAAGTTTACTGAAACTTTACTGTTTACACTGCCCCATCCTTGAAATGGGTTTTGGGAAACTCTTGTCCCACAGCTGCAGATTGTTTAACCCCTTAACCCCCAAAGGTGGTTTACACGTTCAATGACCAGGCCAATTTTTACAATTCTGACCACTGTCCCTTTATGAGGTAATAATTCTGGAATGCTTCCATAGATCTTGGTGATTCTGACATTGTTTTCTCATGACAAATTGTACTTCATAATAGTGGTAAAATTTCTTTGATATGACTTGCATTTTTTTGTGAAAAAAAACGAGAATTTGGCGAAAATTTCGTATGCAGAGTTGCATGCCATATAAGGTGTCAGCTGTTGTGAACGTGTTGGAGACGACTTCGGAGCTGAGGCTCCCTCTGGTGGTTGCTGAGGGTATTGAACCTATGTTGAACAGCAAAAGTCCACCACCTGCAATTGATGAATGGTTATCAGGGGGGACGGACTGGCCTGATATAAGTGAGCTGACCTCAGATGATCCTCGCCGGTGATCAATTGTTACTTCCTGGTCTTGGCTGGAATTCAGCTTGCTTTCTGCTGTCTCCTGTTATCATTCGGATAAGTTACTTTCTGTTTTTTTTCTGTGGTTTGATTTTCCTTGTTTTTGCTGCCTTGCTTTTTGAGTTCAGCCGGGTCCCCTTTGGGGGCTTGTGCTGGTCTCTGTTCTCTTTTTGTATTTGTTCATTTGCTCAGTTCTTGTGATTTTTTACTGCTGGGTAGCTGAGTGTTTACACAAGAGATCTGATATAGGTGGTCTCAGCATTTTTTGAATCAGAAGTGTTGGAGTTTTTCCTAGGATTTTGCTGGGTTGCAGACAGTATTCTCTCCTGTGCTGTCCTATCTAGACAGTTTTGGGCCCCAGCATTTGCTCATTCTATTTTCTGTCTGCGTTCGTGCTTTCATCTTGTCTAACAGCCATTATATGTTTGGGGGCTTCCTGTTCCTTTGGGGCTCTACTCCGGGGCAGTTAGCTTTCCTCTTTCCATCATCAGGGGTAGCTAATCTATCCGGCTGTGACGAGGCATCTAGGGCACCGCAGAAACGTCCCACGGCTGCTTCTAGTTGTGCGGTTAGTTTAGGGGTCTGCAACCTATTAGATCCTAACCTCTCTGGTGTTTGGCTGCGTTTGCGGTTTTTTGCTCCTGCTCTCCTCAGCTACCAAATCATAACAGTCAGCGCTGCAGGGATTTGTTACTAACCTCAGAGACTTCCTGACATGCACTGCCCATGACAGGTAGACTCTGAGCTCTGGTAACCCGGATGTCGTCATGATGACATCAAGTTCCCATGGGAGCGATCGAGACCCCGCGTCATGCCACGGTGGGGTCTCCGATCCAAAGGCAGGGGGGCTGTCAGAGCTGACAGCCCCTCTGCCTTCTCCGGAACGCTGCAATCATGTTTGATCGCAGTGTACCGGGGGTTAGAGTGCCGGGAGCAGTCCGTGACCGCTCGTGGTACTTAGTGCCGGGTGTCAGCTGTGAGAATCAGCTGACACCCGGCTGCGATCGGCCGCGCTCCCCCGTGAGCGTGGCTGATCGCCTATGACGTACTATTCCGTCTATGGGAATTAAGTCCCAGGGCACATGGACGGAATAATACATCAAATGGCAGATAGGGGTTAAAAAATACTAAGCTTTACTCACCCTCTCAGGGTGCAGCACTGAGTCTCCTCTGTTGCTCCAAACGTCTGTTATTGTTTGCAGCACTGACATCAAGTGAAAAGCTCTGCAGCAAATGAGTGAGCTCAGTGTCTCTGCGCTCGTGCCTTCTACATGGGCAGAGTGCTGAGCTCTCTAATTGACTGCAGTGTTGTTGATTTGACTGCAGTGCTGCAGAAAATAACAAACATCGGCAGCAGCAGTTGAGATATAGTGCTGGGCCCCGGGAGGGGGGAGGTGACTAAAGGCACAGTTTGTGTTTTTTAAACAAATAGCATTAGGTGGAGACTCGGTTTTCAGAAACCAGAAAACTCCTTTAAGCTTTATTTCACAGGAAAAAAAATAGTCAAAACAAGTATGAACATGGAATATGGTATCTGCTTCTATGTAAAATCACTTAAGAATGTGAGGTATTTATTTCAGTACAATGTCTACTAGTCGATTTCACGTGGCTTAAATCACTTTGCCATCCATAATTTAAAACTGAAAGGTCTTGATGCTGCTATGTCCTGAAGACTAGAGACTGGTCCCAAGGAACTCCAGAGTTTCATGAAATCCTTAATGAGAAACAATTACATAGGTTAAGCTAGAAAAGTACTATAAATTATATGATAAATACTCTCCAATCACCAAGAGCTGAAATATGTTTATCAGGGGAAGGATAGGGAATTTTTAATTCAAGTATATTAGAAAATAATTTAAATTATGGCATTAAATAGCGATTTATAAAGAAAATTAATTGGACTTCAGTCCACCCCTTTAACTAAGTGAACGCACATGAAATGACAGTGTGGGCGCTCTCTCATCCCTCTCTGCTGTTTATATTGGCCTCACATTACTGTGTGATCTTATATCCAGCAAATGTTATCAATTGTGCAGAGGAAAAGTGTGCTGCTGCTAATTGAGCGGGGTGCGGGTGAAAATGTACAATAATCGCCAAAGAGCCTTCCTTTGCATATGAAATAAACTTTACTAGGTGAAATCTTTACTATTACTGTATGTGTGTATGTAATAGATATTCCATGACCTAGAAAAGATTGCTGTGTTGACACTGCAGATTTATTACCTGGATTTTCCAAGTGGAATATAGACTGCTTATTACAGTATGAGCTTCACCACACACTTTGGCGATAATCCACAGCAAAATTTTTTATCCACAGTGTGTAAATGTATTCTGAGGATTTTTACTGCAGATTACAACTATTGCAGTGCAGAGGATGAAATCTGCTGCCTTTCTGCAGCTTATTGCATACAGTTTGGTTTGGATTTTGCTACTGTGAAGAAAAATCATGTGCATGTATCCTGCAGGAGTTTTCCTGAATTGTCAAAAATTAGCATAACAGTAGGGAGGAATCACCAGCAGTGAAATATGCTTGCAGGAAATGCATCTAGAAAAAAATAATATAGCGACTAGTGATGAGCGAGTATGCTCGTTGCTCGGGTGTTCTTCGAGTATTTTGACGTGCTCGGAGATTTAGTTTATGTCGCCGCAACTTCATGATTGGCGACTGCTAAACAACCTGAATACATGTGAGAATTACACTGTTAATGGGAGTTTTGTGTTGTTGTAGCCCTTATATCCGTAGATTATTTCTTAATCTCCAGCTACCAATGGATAATGCAGGAGATAGTATCATATGCTCGCTTGACGCTGCTAAAGCATTTGACTCTGCTGAATGGCAATACTTATGGGTAGTTTTGGAGAAATTTGGCATGAGTGCTGAATTTATTTCATGGATCAACTTACTGTGTAAGAGGCCATTGGCATGATTAAGGGTAAATGGGCATCTTACTTCAGTCTTTGAACTGGGGAGGGGTACAACAAGACAGGGTTATCCTCTGTCCCCCTACTGTTCGCATTAGCCACTGAACCACTAGCTGCGATTATTAGGAAACACCCTGGAGTAGTGGGATTTCGCAGAGGGAATATGGAGAAGAAAATTGCGTTTTATGCTGATGATGCTCTATTATTCTTGGCTGAAGCCTCCAAAACATTACTGGTAGCTATGGAGACAATAGAGAAGTTTGAGAAATATTCAGGTTTGATGATTAATTGGACTAAATCCGTATTGCTTCCACTGGATAACGGGAACATTAATGCACCTCACTATACTGATTCAGGATTACAAGTGGTCACTGAATTTAAATATTTAGGTATTAATGTAACATCTAAAATTACTGATTATGAGAAACTTAACCTTAACCCAATATTGACGAGATTCAAATGCAAACTGGACACGTGGTCTAAACTACCACTGTCAGTTGTGGGTCGCACCAACTTGGTCAAGATGATCTGAATGCCACAATTGTTATATGTGCTGCATAATGCTCCAATTTGGCTGCCCCAAAGGTATTTCCTTAAAGTTAAAGGCACGTTTAGGGACTTAATCTGGGGAAGACAAACTTCAAGAATTAAATTGGCAACTCTGCAAAGAGATAAAACAATGGGTAGCCTTGCAGTCCCAAATCCGTAGGTTTATTATATGGCAGCTCAGCTCCAGCATATTTGTGGGAGGGATGACCCTGGAGGTGGAGTTCAACGTCTACTACTCCAATCACATTTTAAATCACTCAGACTCTGTGAAGCAGTGGAGGCTCACAAATTTAAGATACCCTCTTGTAGAACCCCAACTACACTGTTAATACACAAATTTTGGGGGACAGTGAAGAAACTACAAGGTATACAAGGAATTTCACAATTTACATCATTGTGGGAAACAGCATGGATCCCTAATGTGTTATGATTTGGTAGCTGAGGAGAGCAGGCAAAAATGGCAATACACCAGAGAGGTTGGAATCTACTGGATTGCAGTACCCTGACTAACCACCACAACTAAAGGCAGCCGTGGAGCGTTCCTACGTTGGTCCTAGACGCCTCGTCACAGCCTGAGAGGTTAACTACACCTAAAGATAGAAAGAGGAAAGCTATCTGCCCCGGAGCAGATCCCCAAAGAACATAGGAAGCCCCCAAACATGTAATGGCGGTTAGACAAGAGGAAATACAGACACAGACAGAAAATAGTATGAACAAACGTTGGGGCCCAATCTACCTGGACAGAAAAGGATAGGAAGGACACTTACTGCAATCCAAAAAAACCCTAAAAAATACCAACTCTACTAATTGCAAAAACACCTGAGATCACACGACCTCTACCACCTAAATTAGTTCTCTGGTGTCACAAAACTAAGCCGCAGCCACTGAAAAAACTGGAAAAGGCAAATGAACAAATAACAGTGGCTCAGATAAACTGAGAGGAGCACAAGCCCCCTGAGGGGACCTGGCTGACCTCCACAGAAGTGCAGGGAACAATGCAAAAAGCAAGCACAAAAATAAAAGCAGAAAATATCTTATCTGATAGCAGAAGATGCAGGCAAGACTCAGCAAGCTTCCAAGTGAACCAGGAACCACAGTTGAGACAAGAACAATTGATCACTGGCAACCATGATGGGAGGGAACCTCCCTTATATAAGACCAGTCTGTAACTCCTGATTGCCAATCCTCATTGAATGGTTCAGTACTGTTTGTAACCACCAGAGGGAGCTTCTGCTCAGAATTCATTTCTAACACATTCACAACAGTACCCACCCCTTGAGGAGGGGTCACCGAACCCTCATTTGGGCAACCAGGTCGGTCAGGATGAGCTCTGTGATACGCATCCTAGTGTAAGGTTCTGTGTACATGTTCCTGAAACTCAGTTTGTTTGTCAGCCATTTTACTTTCTGTCTTGCTGCAGCTATCTTGCCCTCAGTCAAAATGGAGTTTCCAGCTTGCATGTTCCCACCCTGATTCTCTCCTTTTGCTTCTTAAGCAGCCACAGCTGAGCAATCAGTGCTTCAGAATCTAGCCTGCAGTGAACCTGTGACCTGACTCCTAAAGCCTTGGACCTTGTACTCCAGCTATTCCTACTGAGGAACTCTGAAGCACTTGTGGACTCTGAACCCTGCTCTTTGAAAGACCCACGTTTGCATGGACTTACGGTAACAGAGAAGAAGATCCTGAACCTGTTGTGGAGAGTGATTGCTGAGCTTAGATTACTCTGGCCTGCTGTGTCTCCTGCTTCTGTGTCTGCAAACTGTGTGACTATTTTTGCCAACTTGTATGAAGTAATACAAGACTTTCTATATCAAACCTGTGTCTCATGTATTTTCATCGCACCCAAGCACAAGACGCTATATGAACTGTACTACATACATTACACCTAGCATGGATGTCCGAAGCAAACACCCAAGAATTGTCCTCCTGACCATAACCTCTCCACTTAACCAAATACTGGAGTTTCCATCTAGAAAAACGAGAATCCAATATTTTCTCAACCACATACTCCAGATTGCCCTCAACCAAAACAGGGTCAGGAGGCGCAGCCATGGGAACCACTGGCTCAACAAACCTCTTCAATAAGGACTTGTGGAACACGTTATGGATCTTAAATGTCCCTGGAAGAAGTAAACGAAAGGAAACAGGATTAAGAATCTCCAAGATCTTATAAGGTCCAATGAACCTAGGCTTAAACTTAGGAGATGCAACTCTCATAGGGATATTTCTTGAGGACAACCAGACCAAGTCCCCCACTTCAAACTGAGGACCATCAGTCCTATGCCGGTTGGCAAACCGCTGGGCCCTCTCCTGAGAGAGGGACAACCTCTCCACTACCTGGTCCCAAATCTGCTGCATACGCTCCACAGCAGAGTCAACACCTGGACAGACAGAAGCCTCCGTCTGTCCCGAAGAAAATCGAGGGTGAAACCGAAAAATGGAGACTGTACTACATACATTACAAGATTCTGAAGCCAAAACGTTAGTGTCTGCTGGGTCTGGAAAGGCTGTGTCTGCTGTAACTGTGGATATCGGATGTCCGGTTGTACTTTCTGTGATGACAGTGGTTGTGACTTCTCACAACCATTCCAGGTGAGCAATTCCCTTAAGTGTTTTTTTTTTCTGCAGTGTTACCACAGGTAAACACTATTGTTTTTTTTTTTTTTTCCTTCTTTTCTCTTTTTTGTCTGCTGTAACTGTGGATATCAGATGTCCGGGTGAACTTTCTGTGATGATAGTGGTTGTGACTTCTCACAACCATTCCAGGTGAGCAGTTCCCTTAATTTTTTTTTCTCTCTGCAGTGTTACCACAGGTAAACACTATTGTTTTTTTTTCTCCTCTCCTCTTCTTCCAGTACTCCTGTCTTAAAAGATCTGGAAAATGGAGGCCCGCATAAAGGAACTTTGCCGAGTGACTGATAATATCCTTGCAGATTTGCAGAATATAAAGACCCGTTTTTCAAGCCTACAGGACCTCACTAATCACAATTTGCAAGTGTTTGGACAGACTGCCCAGGATTTGCGAGCCAGGATTGAGGTTCTAGAAGAGCGAGTCCAGGCTCCTGCCGTAGCCCCGAGTTCTGGGATTCCCAAGTTGCCCCCTTTTCGTTTTGGCGGTGAACGTGAGAAATTCAGGGGATTTATTAATCAATGCAATCTTTTTTTTTCTGCACATGCTTCACAATTTCCCACTGAATGATCTAAGGTGCTTACTATAATTATGTTGCTTACCAACAAGGCTTTGATGTGGGCAAACCCCCTGATTGAGACTGAGGATGATTGTTTGAATCACCTTGATGCTTTTATTTCAGCCATGGGGCAGGTGTTTGATGACCCCAATCGAGGTGCAACAGCTGAAGCAGCCATGTTAGCTTTGCGCCAAGGTAAGCACTCGGTAGCTGAATATGCCTTGGATTTCAGGAGATGGGCCCTTGATACCACCTGGGACAGTTCCGCCAAAAAATCTATTTTTCGAAAGGGGTTATCTCCACTGATTAAGGATGAACTTGCTCGTGCCGACCCTCCCACTGCGTTAGGTGACTTTATTAACTACTGCATCCGTATTGATACTCGTCTGACTTTACGCAGGCAAGAGAGATGGTTCGAAAGCAATCGCACTAACCTTTTCCTACCTTCCTCTCCAGCTAAGGAACCTTTGAGTAGGATTACACGGGAACCTGAACCTGAACCCATGCAGGTAGACTCTTTACAACGACGGGTTAGTGATGCACGCAAGGAACATCGTTTTAAGGAGAATCTATGTTTCTATTGTGGTAAGTCAGGGCACTTCATTATAAACTGCCCCAGCCGTTCTCGTAAGACTACTGCAGCACTCATTCATTGTGAGTGTTGCGAGAGGGGATCTGTCAGGTCCGAGCCTCAGGCTCCAGAGAGATCTGCAGCAACAGATCTTGATTTCTCGGACTTAAACTCCGTTACCTCTGAGGACGTTGACTGTGTAAACGCTGCCATTTTTCAAGTTTCCTCAGCGGTGTCCCAGCTGAGTTGTAAGAAAAACAATTCTCATTGCTTTCTTTCCATCAAACTCTGGGTTGACTCAGCTTGGGTGTCTAGCTCTGCTATGATCGACTCAGGGGCAAGTGGAAATTTTATGGATGTCTCCTTTGCTCTGAAACAGGGGATACGTTCAGTGAAGAAGGCTACTCCAGTACAGATGGAAACTGTGGATGGCTCCCTGCTGACCTCTGGACCAGTGGATCAGGAAACAGAGCCTTTGAGGGTTCTTATGGGTAAAGATCATCAAGAGAAACTGTCCTTTATGCTTATCTCTTCTCCCCACTTTCCCATTATTCTAGGGCTACCATGGCTGCAGGCTCAGAATCCTACCATTAACTGGGAGACCAAGGAATTACACTTTCCAGAGAAACAGATGAGTCCAAAAGTTTCAGCTTGCTCTGTTCCTAAAGGAACCATGTCAGTCCCTGAACTACCAGCTGTATACCAGGACTATGTGGATTTATGTGACAAGAAGAACGCTGACCAGCTTCCTCCTCACCGTCCATATGATTGTCCAATTGAATTATTGCCTGGAGCAGAGATACCTTTTGGTAAGATCTACCCCCTGGCGGGGCCCGAGCTAAAGGCTTTAAAGGATTACATAGACGAAAATCTAGCCAAGGGCTTCATACGCCCCTCTTCATCTCCTGCAGGTGCACCCATCTTCTTTGTAAAGAAGAAAGATGGATCTCTGAGACCATGCGTAGACTATAGGGAACTCAATAAGGTTACTATTAGAAACCGTTATCCATTGCCTTTAATCCCTGAGTTATTGGAGAGAGTGCGACATGCCAAAATTTTCTCTAAACTAGATCTTCGTGGGGCCTATAACTTAGTCCGTATTAGACCTGGGGATGAATGGAAGACTGCATTCAGGTCACGCTATGGACACTTTGAATATCTAGTTATGCCTTTTGGTCTGAGTACCGCCCCAGCCACTTTCCAACACTTGGTGAATGACATCTTCAGGGATCTCCTAGATACATTCGTGGTAATTTATTTGGATGATATTCTAATTTTTTCTAACTCCATAGAGGAACATCATGGACATGTGAGAATGGTCTTGGAACGTCTAAGACAAAATCATCTTTACATCAAACTTGAAAAGTGTGAATTCCATAGGACCGAAATTCAATTTCTGGGGTATGTACTGTCTACACAAGGAATTAGTATGGATGGAAGCAAAACCCAAGCCATCAAGGATTGGCCAAGTCCTAGAAATGTGAAGGAGGTACAGCGCTTCATCGGGTTTGCCAACTTCTATAGACGTTTCATTAGAAATTTCTCTGAGGTAGTGTCACCTATCACCCAACTTACCCGGAAAGAGTCTAGGTTCTCCTGGACTCCCCAAGCCCAGGAAGCATTTTCCCGTCTAAAAGATAAATTTACCACTGCACCTATCCTAGTACATCCCAACCCCGAGCTTGCCTTCATAATAGAGGTGGATGCTTCAGACTGTGCCGTTGGAGCTATACTCTCTCAGAGAACAGGTGAGAAGAATGTCTTGCATCCCTGTGCCTTCTTTTCCCAGCAGTTGTCTTCGGCTGAGAGGAACTACGATGTGGGCAATAGAGAGTTGTTGGCCATTATTGCCGCCTTCAAAGAATGGAGACACCTTCTTCAGGGAGCTGCACAGCAAATAGTCGTCCTGACAGACCATCGTAACCTTGAGTTTATCAGGTCGGCTAAGTGCCTGACTCCTCGCCAGGCTCGCTGGAATCTTTTCTTAAACCAATTTAATTTTATAATTTCTTATAGACCAGGATCGCGCAATGGAAAGGCTGATGCACTCTCTAGGATTTACTCAGCAGAGACACGTCCAATTACTCCTCCTAAGACTATTCTTCCTGACTCTAGATTCCTAGGAGTAATTCATAATCAAGACCTACTTAAGGACATCAAGGAAGCATACCATGCGGATTCCTTTTTGGCACAACCCCCAAGGGACGTAAGTCTTGTCTTTAAGAATGGTGTGTGGATTCAGGGACAACGCCTGTATATTCCTGAAACAGTCAGATTGAGAGTATTGCAACTCATTCACGATTCCAAGATAGCTGGGCATAGAGGAATTCTAAAGACACAGGAATTTCTCTCTCGTTTCTTTTGGTGGCCCACTTGCAGGAAGGATGTTTTAAACTATGTCACTTCATGTGAAGTCTGTGCAAGATGCAAAACACCTCGCTCCTCACCAACTGGTCTGTTACAGCCTCTTCCCACCCCGTCCCGCCCGTGGGGATCCACTTCTATGGACTTCATTGTGGAGTTACCAACCTCTCAAGGGAAGAACACCATTCTAGTGGTGGTTGACCGTCTAACAAAGGCAGCTCATTTTATCCCTTGTGTCGGCTTACCCACTGCAAAACAGACATCAGATTTGATGATTAAAGATGTGTTTCGCTTACATGGAGTACCGGATGAGGTTATTTCGGATCGAGGGGTGCAATTCACTTCTAGGTTTTGGCAAAATTTCTGTGCAGCATTGGACATTAAAGTAAACCTTTCTTCTGCTTTTCATGCCCAGACTAATGGACAGACCGAACGAACCAATCAAACCCTGGAGCAGTATCTCCGCTGCTTTATCTGCCACCTACAGGATGATTGGGTGGATCTACTTCCATTAGCTGAGTTCTCGTATAACAACTCTCAGAGTGCCTCCACTAAGCAGTCTCCTTTTTACTCTAATCTAGGTTATCATCCTAACATTCTACCACGATTTCCCATAGAAACGCCTTTACCAGCAGTGGCTGAAAGAATCACGTCTTTACAGAAGAATATGGATCTTCTAAAGGAGAATCTGGAATCGGCTCAGGAAAGGTACAAGAAAGCAGCAGATAAATTTTGTAAACCTGCACCAGCTTTCAAGGTAGGAGACTTGGTCTGGCTGTCAACCAGAAATCTTAAGTTAAGGATTCCATCGTCTAAGTTGGGACATAAGTACATTGGACCCTATAAAATCAGTAAAATTATAAGTGCCGTTGCTTGTCGTCTTCAACTGCCCCGAACTATGAGAATTCACCCTGTCTTTCATGTATCCCTACTAAAGGCTGCGACACCCAATACGTTTCCTGGACGTTCTTCTCCTTGCCCTGACCCAGTGCTAGTCGATGGTCAGGAAGAATTTGTGGTGGAAAGGATTTTAGATTCCAGGTTGTATAGAAATCAGTTACAATATCTGATTAAATGGCAGGGCTACCCAGTGGAGGACAACTCATGGGAACCAGTCAATAACGTTAATGCTCCTTGCTTGCTCCGTCAGTTTCATCAGAGGTACCCACACAAGCCTGGCCTGAGGTCATCCGGAGGTTGTCCCTAAGGGGGGAGTAATGTAAGGTTCTGTGTACATGTTCCTGAAACTCAGTTTGTTCGTCAGCCATTTTACTTTCTGTCTTGCTGCAGCTATCTTGCCCTCAGTCAAAATGGAGTTTCCAGCTTGCATGTTCCCGCCCTGATTCTCTCCTTTTGCTTCTTAAGCAGCTACAGCTGAGCAATCAGTGCTTCAGAATCAAGCCTGCAGTGAGCCTGTGACCTGACTCCTGGAAACCTTAGACTTTGTACTCCAGCTATTTCCTACTGAGGAACTTTGGAACACTTGTGGACTCTGGAAACCTGCTATTTGATAAATCCACGTTTGCATGGAATTACGGTAACAGAGAAGAGATCCTGAACCTGTTTGGAGAGTGATTGCTGAGCTTAGATTACTCTGGCCTGCTGTGTCTCCTGCTTCTGTGTCTGCAAACTGTGTGACTATTTTTGCCAACTTGTATGAAGTAATACAAGACTTTCTATATCAAACCTGTGTCTCATGTATTTTCATCGCACCCAAGCACAAGACGCTATATGAACTGTACTACATACATTACACCTAGCATGGATGTCCGAAGCAAACACCCAAGAATTGTCCTCCTGACCATAACCTCTCCACTTAACCAAATACTGGAGTTTCCATCTAGAAAAACGAGAATCCAATATTTTCTCAACCACATACTCCAGATTGCCCTCAACCAAAACAGGGTCAGGAGGCGCAGCCATGGGAACCACTGGCTCAACAAACCTCTTCAATAAGGACTTGTGGAACACGTTATGGATCTTAAATGTCCCTGGAAGAAGTAAACGAAAGGAAACAGGATTAAGAATCTCCAAGATCTTATAAGGTCCAATGAACCTAGGCTTAAACTTAGGAGATGCAACTCTCATAGGGATATTTCTTGAGGACAACCAGACCAAGTCCCCCACTTCAAACTGAGGACCATCAGTCCTATGCCGGTTGGCAAACCGCTGGGCCCTCTCCTGAGAGAGGGACAACCTCTCCACTACCTGGTCCCAAATCTGCTGCATACGCTCCACAGCAGAGTCAACACCTGGACAGACAGAAGCCTCCGTCTGTCCCGAAGAAAATCGAGGGTGAAACCGAAAAATGGAGACATCAAAGTGGCAGAGCTAGCCCTATTATTAAGAGCAAACTCAGCCAAAGGCAAAAAAGAGACCCAGTCATCTTGATCAGCAGACACAAAGCATCTCAGATAAGTCTCCAATGTCTGGTTTGTTCTCTCAGTTTGTCCATTGGTCTGAGGATGAAAAGCCGAGGAGAAAGACAATTGAACACCAAGTTTAGAACAAAAAGTCCTCCAAAATCTGGAAACAAACTGGACACCTCTGTCAGACACAATGTTCTCAGGAATGCCGTGTAACCGAACCACGTGCTGAAGGAACAAAGGCACCAATTCGGAGGAGGAAGGCAACTTAGGTAATGGCACAAGATGTATCATTTTGGAAAACCTATCACAAATCACCCAGATAACGGTCATTCTCTGAGAAACAGGGAGGTCGGAAATGAAATCCATAGAGATATGGGTCCATGGTCTCTTGGGCACAGGCAATGGCATCAACAAACCTCTAGAGCGAGAGCAAGGCTTGGAGCGAGAGCAAGTCCCGCAGGACTGCACAAATTCCCTGACGTCACGAGACAAAGTAGGCCACAAAAAGGACCGACTCACCAAGTCTCTGGTACCAAAAATTCCGGGATGACCGGCCAACGCGGAACAATGAATCTCAGACATCACACTCTTTTTCCACCGGTCTGGGACAAACAATTTCCCAATAGGGCAGCGCTCGGGTTTATCCTCCTGACACCCTTCCAGAGCCAGTCTCAAATTGGGCGAGATGGCGGAAAGAACTACACCCTCTTTCAAAATAACAGCAGGATCAGATAACTCAGGAGAGTCCGCAAGGAAACTCCTCGAGAGGGCATCCGCCTTAACATTCTTAGTGCCAGGAAGAAAGGAAACCACAAAATTAAAACGTGTGAAAAATAAGGCCCACCTGGCCTGTCTAGGATTAAGTCGCTTGGCTGATTCCAGATAAACCAGATTCTTATGGTCCGTGAGGACCACCACCTGATGTTTGGCTCCCTCCAGCCAATGTCTCCACTCTTCAAAAGCCCACTTCATGGCCAATAACTCCCGATTACCCACGTCATAATTACGTTCAGTTGGAGAAAATTTTCGAGAGAAAAAGGCACAAGGGTTACTTTTAGAGGTCTCTGGATCTCTTTGGGACAAAATGGCACCTGCCCCAATTTCAGAGGCATCAACCTCCACCTGAAATGGCAGAGAAACATCAGGCTGCCGTAGAACAGGAGCAGAAGTGAATCTCTGCTTAAGTTCCTGAAACGCAGAGACTGCCTCAGGAGGCCAATTCACCACATCAGAACCCTTTTTGGTCAAATCAGTCAATGGTTTAACAATAACAGAGAAATTACCAATAAATTTACGATAAAAATTGGCAAAACCCAAGAATCTCTGAAGAGCCTTTAATGAAGTAGGTTGGACCCAATCACAGATGGCCTGAACCTTGACCGGGTCCATTTCAATAACAGACGGAGACAAAATGAATCCCAGAAATGAGATCCTCTGTACGCCAAAAAGACACTTTGATCCCTTCACATACAGAGCATTCTCTCTCAAAATCTGGAACACAGTCCGAACATGTTTCACACGAGAGTCCCAGTCATTGGAAAAAATCAAGATATCATCCAAATAAACAATCAGAAATTTATCCACAAAATCCCTGAAAATGTCATTCATGAAGGACTGGAAGACGGAAGGAGCATTAGTGAGCCCAAAGGGCATCACTAGGTACTCAAAATGCCCCTCTGGGGTATTAAACGCCATCTTCCATTCATCCCCGTGCTTAATGCGAATAAGGTTATATGCCCCCCTGAGGTCAAGCTTGGTAAACCAAGTAGCACTTTTCACCCTGGAAAACAGGTCAGAAATAAAGGGTAACGGATATTGATATTTCACAGTGATATTGTTCAAGAGACGATAATCAATACACGGCCTTAATGAACCATCCTTTTTGGCCACAAAGAAAAAACCGGCACCCAAGGGTGAAGAGGATGGTCTGATATGACCCTTCTCCAATGACTCCTTGATATAAGACCGCATAGCGTCATGTTCAGGTACAGACAAGTTAAAAAGGCGACCTTTAGGGAATTTACTACCAGGCACTAATTCAATAGCGCAGTCATAGCTCCTATGGGGGGGCAAGGATGCAGATTTAGTTTCGCTAAACACATCAGAAAAATCAGTCAAAAAGTCAGGAACATCCTGAGCCTGGGGAGAGGCAGAAAAAACAGGAGTGTTGGCTACACATTGGCAGCCCCAACTGGTCACAGACACAGATTTCCAATCCAAGACAGGATTATGAAACTGTAACCAAGGGAAACCCAGTACAATAATGTCATGCAGATTATACAGCACCAAAAATTTGCAACTCTCCTGATGATCAGGTTCAACCCTCATTATCACCTGAGTAGAGAGCTGGGGTTTATTCTCAGCCAAAGGGGTAGAATCAATCCCCAGTAGGGGAATAGACTTCCGTAGGGGTATAAAGGGAAACCCACAACGTTTAGCAAAATCAAAATCCATCAGGTTAATAGCTGCTCCCGAATCAACAAAAGCCTGAGCAGAAAATGTGGACAGGGAGCAAATCAGGGTAACAGTCAACAGAAATTTAGTCTAAACACTACCCAAGACAACTGAGCGTGCAAAACGTCTTCCCCGCTTAGGGCAGACTGAAATAGCATGAGAGGCGTCACCACAGTAGAAACATAACCCATTGCGTTTTCTAAACTCATGACGCTGTGCCCCAGAAGCCACTCTATCACACTGCATGGACTCAGAAGCTGGTTCACAAAGCAACACTATTCCACGCATACCTCTACGCTCACGCAAATGTCTGTCAATTTGAATCGCTAATGACATAGAATCATTGAGACCAGAGGGAGCAGGGAAACCCACCATAACATCTTTTACATTCTCTGACAGGCCCTTCCGAAAAAGGGCTGCCAAAACATCATCATTCCATTTGGTCAGGACTGCCCACTTTCGGAATTTCTGACAGTACAACTCAGCGTCCTCAAGCCCCTGATTTAATGCCAACAAGGTTTTTTCAGCTTGATCAGTGACATTAGGTTCATCGTACAATAACCCCAGAGCCAGAAAAAATGCATCAACATTACTCAGAACAGGGTCCCCAGGTGTCAGGGAAAAAGCCCAATCCTGAGGATCGCCGCGCAGGAGAGAGATGACAATTTGAACCTGCTGTGCTGCTGACTTAGGTTTTAAGGCTAAAAACAACTTACAGTTATTTTTGAAATTCAGAAATTTAGCTCGATCCCCCAAAACTAAATCTGGCATGGGGATCCTAGGTTCCACAACCGGCAACCTAGCAAGATAGGTAGCAATACTCCGAACTTCAGTGGCAAGCTGATCCACACGGCCAGACAACTGTGCAAACTCCATTGAGAGAAAAAAAAAATCCTCCTCAGCACCCAGAGAAAAAGAGGGAAAAAATGCAACAAACAGAGAAAAAAAAAATTTCTGACAACTTCCTTTTTTCTTTTTCCTTTTACTATTTTTCCCTTCTGTTGAGTACCATATAATTTTCAGTTTGGCCGGTGATACTGTTATGATTTGGTAGCTGAGGAGAGCAGGCAAAAACGGCAATACACCAGAGAGGTTGGAATCTACTGGATTGCAGTACCCTGACTAACCACCACAACTAAAGGCAGCCGTGGAGCGTTCCTACGTTGGTCCTAGACGCCTCGTCACAGCCTGAGAGGTTAACTACACCTAAAGGTAGAAAAAGGAAAGCTATCTGCCCCGGAGCAGATCCCCAAAGAACATAGGAAGCCCCCAAACATGTAATGGCGGTTAGACAAGAGGAAATACAGACACAGACAGAAAATAGTATGAGCAAACGTTGGGGCCCAATCTACCTGGACAGAAAAGGATAGGTAGGACACTTACTGCAATCCAAAAAAACCCTAAAAAATACCAACTCTACTAATTGCAAAAACACCTGAGATCACACGACCTCTACCACCTAAATTAGTTCTCTGGTGTCACAAAACTAAGCCACAGCCACTGAAAAAACTGGAAAAGGCAAATGAACAAATAACAGTGGCTCAGATAAACTGAGAGGAGCACAAGCCCCGGAGGGGACCTGGCTGACCTCCACAGAAGTGCAGGGAACAATGCAAAAAGCAAGCACAAAAATAAAAGCAGAAAATATCTTATCTGATAGCAGAAGATGCAGGCAAGACTCAGCAAGCTTCCAAGTGAACCAGGAACCACAGTTGAGACAAGAACAATTGATCACCGGCAACCATGATGGGAGGGAACCTCCCTTATATAAGACCAGTCTGTAACTCCTGATTGCCAATCCTCATTGCATGGTTCAGTACTGTTTGTAACCACCAGAGGGAGCTTCTGCTCAGAATTCATTTCTAACACATTCACAACACTAATGTGTATAATTTGGAAGGGTTTAATTAAAAACTGAAGTCTAAAAGGAGTAGAAAGATTTACACATGTTTTAGATGGAAATCCACTCAAGGTTTACTCACAAATACAAAATGAATATGGACTGCCCAACATGGAATTTTATAAGTATCTTCAGTTACGACATGCTTATCACGCTGAGGGTCTCGTCCCAAATAACTGAGTGACTAAAAATGATGTAATACAGATAATAGCCAGCTTACATAAAGGGTATGCCACACTAAACAGCGTCGCTAACGAGATCGCTAAAATACGTCACTATTTAGCGATCTCGTTCGTGACGCTAACGTGTGTGGCATGTAGCAACGACGTGGCCCTGCTGTGATCTCGCTGATCGTTCACTAGAGTTCTGGACCGTATTTAGATCGTTGGCGTCCCACTGGTGAGCCTATATCGCTGTGTCTGGCACCTTTTGTGAGCGATGTGCGCTGTTTTTTACATCGCAATGACCGTTAAAGTCGTTAATGAGATCGCTAACCGCTTTTGAGTCGTTAACGAGATCACTAAGTGTGGCAGCTACTAGAGACATTAAAACGATCACAAAAACGATCTCATTAGCTTGCGTCGTTATTGAGATCGCTAACGAGATCACTAAGTGTGGCAGTACCTTAACTCTGGAGAACTAATCTCATTACTTTATAAATATCTGTTGGACCTTGTATTAACAAAACACCCCATACAGTCAATAGAAAATGGGAGGGCATGATAGGCCCTATTGAAGAGGGCCTGTGGTCTGACATACTGGAAGAGTTCCACAGTTGTCTTTGAGTGAATCCAATAGATTTTCCCTCTTACAGGTACTACACCAGTCATACAGAACACCTCAATTTCTCCACGATATAGGCCTTCGACCAGACCCCCTATGTGCTAGATGTAAAACATCCTCGGCTAATATGTTTCATATGATGTGGAAATGCTCTGCTTTGGATAGTTTCTGGAAGGATGTAATAGCGATCATTATAGATGCCGACATTTTAGGGCATTTTTACAGGGGTAAGGTTACATTTTCTGTGAATAAAGTGATTTACTATCACTATCAATTGGAGATAAGTTTATTGAAACAATAGTGACCATTTCAGATACAGCGCTACATTACATGCAAAACATGTGGCCTATTAGTGAGACTGATAGATTGTAAACCATACATACATAAGATGCCTTCTGTTGTGAATGTGCTAGAAATGAATTCTGAGCAGAAGCTCCCTCAGGTGGTTACAAACAGTACTGACCTATCCAATGAAGATTGTGAAGATTGGAGATCAGGTGTTACTGACTGGTCTTATATAAGGGAGGTTCCCTCCCATCAGGGTTGCCGGTGATCAATTGTTCTGGTCTCATCTTTGATTCCTGTTCACTTTGGAGCTTGCTGTTTCGTGCCTGCATCTTCTGCTAACAGATAAGACATTTTCTTCTATTAGTTTTTTGTGCTTGCTTTTTGCATTTTGTCCTGCACTTCTGTGGGGGTCTGCCGGGTCCCCTTTGGGGGCTTGTGCTCCTCTCAGTTTAGTTCAGCCACTGTTGTTTGTTCATTTGCCTTTTCCAGTTTTTTCAGTGGTTGCTGTTTTGTTTTTGTTACACCAGAGAACTAATTTAGGTGGTAGAGGTCGTGTGATCTTAGGTGTTTTTGTAATTAGTAGAGTTGGTACTTTTCAGGGTTTTTTGGGATTGCAGTAAGTGCCCTTCCTATCCTTTTCTATTTAGGAAGTTTGGGCCCCAACGTTTGCTCATACTATTTTCTTTCTGTGTCAGTATTTCTTCTTGTCTAACCGCCATTACATGTTTGGGGGCTTTCTATGTTCTTTGGGATCTGCTCCGGGGCAGATAGCTTTCCTCTTTCTATCTTTCGGTGTAGTTAACTTCTCAGGCTGTGACGAGGCGTCTAGGACCAACGTAGGTACGCTCCACGGCTGCCTTTAGTTGTGGTGGTTAGTCAGGGTACTGCAATCTCATAGATTCCAACCTCTCTGGTGTATTGCCTTTTTTGCCTGCTCTCCTCAGCTACCAAATCATAACAGTATCACCGGCCAAAACTGAAAATTATATGGTACTCACAGAAGGGAAAAATATTGTGGAAAGAAAAAAGTTGTCAGAGTTGTCAGAGATTTTTTTTTTTCTGTTTGTTGCATTTTTTTCCCCTCTGTATCTCTGGGTGCTGTGGAGGATTTTTTTTTTCTCTCAATGGAGTTTGCACAGTTGTCTGGCCGTGTGGATCAGCTTGCCACTGAAGTTCGGAGTATTGCTATCTATCTTGCTAGGTTGCCGGTTGTGGAACCTAGGATTCCCATGCCAGATTTGTTTTTAGGGGATCGAGCTAAATTTCTGAATTTCAAAAATAACTGTAAGTTGTTTTCTGCCTTGAAATCTAAGTCCTCAGGGAACGCAGCATAGCAGGTTCAAATTGTCATCTCTCTCCTGCGCGGCGATCCTCAGGATTGGGCTTTTTCCCTGACACCGGGGGATCCTGTTTTGAGTAATGTTGATGCATTTTTTCAGGCTCTGGGGTTATTGTACGATGAGCCTAATGTCACTGATCAAGCTGAAAAAGCCTTGTTGGCATTAAATCAGGGGCTTGAGGACGCTGAGTTATACTGTCAGAGATTCTGTAGGTGGGCAGTCCTGACCAAATGGAATGACGATGCTTTGGCAGCCCTTTTTCGGAAGGGTCTGTCAGAGAATGTAAAGGATGTTATGGTGGGATTCCCTGTCCCCTCTGGTCTCAATGATTCTATGTCATTAGCGATTCAAATTGACAGACGTTTGCGTGAGCGTAGAGGTATGCGTGGAATAGTGTTGCCTTGTGAACCAGCTTCTGAACCCATGCAGTGTGATAGAGTGGCTTCTGGGCACAGCGTCATGAGTTTTGAAAGCGCAATGGGTTATGTTTCTACTGTGGTGATGCCTCTCATGCTATTTCAGTCTGCCCTAAGCGGGGAAGACGTTTTGCACGCTCAGTTGTCTTGGGTAGTGTTCAGACTAAATTTTTGTTGACTGTTACCCTGATTTGCTCCCTGTCCACATTTTCTGCTCAGGCTTTTGTTGATTCGGGAGCAGCTATTAACCTGATGGATTTTGATTTTGCTAAACGTTGTGGGTTTCTCTTGATACCCCTACAGAAGTCTATTACCCTACTGGGGATCAATTCTACCCCTTTAGCTGAGAATAAACCTCAGTTCTCTACTCAGGTGATAATGAGGGTTGAACCTGATCATCAGGAGAGTTGCAAATTTTTGGTGCTGTATAATCTGCATGACATTATCGTACTGGGTTTCCCTTGGTTACAGTCTCATAATCCTGTTTTGGATTGGAAATCTGTGTCTGTGACCAGTTGGGGCTGCCAATGTGTTAATACCAACACTCCTGTTTTTTCTGCCTCCCCCCAGGCTCAGGATGTTCCTGAATTTTTGACTGATTTTTCTGATGTGTTTAGCGAAAGTAAATCTGCATCCTTGCCCCCTCCATAGGAGCTATGACTGCGCTATTGAATTAGTGCCTGGTAGTAAATTCCCTAAAGGTCGCCTTTTTAACTTGTCTGTACCTGAACATGACGCTATGCGGTCTTATATCAAGGAGTCATTGGAGAAGGGTCATATCGGATCATCCTCTTCACCCTTAGGTGCCGGTTTTTTCTTTGTGGCCAAAAAGGATGGTTCATTAAGGCCGTGTATTGATTATCGTCTCTTGAACAATATTACTGTGAAATATCAATATCCGTTACCCTTGATTTCTGACCTGTTTTCCAGGGTGAAAAGTGCTACTTGGTTTACCAAGCTTGACCTCAGGGGGCATATAACCTTATTCGCATTAAGCACGGGGATGAATGGAAGACGACATTTAATACCCCAGAGGGGCATTTTGAGTACCTAGTGATGCCCTTTGGGCTCACTAATGCTCCTTCTGTCTTCCAGTCCTTCATGAATGACATTTTCAGGGATTTTGTGGATAAATTTCTGATTGTTTATTTGGATGATATCTTGATTTTTTCCAATGACTGGGACTCTCATGTGAAACATGTTTGGACTGTGTTCCAGATTTTGAGAGAGAATGCTCTGTATGTGAAGGGATCAAAGTGTCTTTTTGGCGTACAGAGGATCTCATTTCTGGGATTCATTTTTCCCCATCTGTTATTGAAATGGACCCGGTCAAGGTTCAGGCCATCTGTGATTGGGTCCAACCTACTTCATTAAAGGCTCTTCAAAGATTCTTGGGTTTTGCCAATTTTTATCGTAAATTTATTGGTAATTTCTCTGTTATTGTTAAACCATTGACTGATTTGACCAAAAAGGGTTCTGATGTGGTGAATTGGCCTCCTGAGGCAGTCTCTGCGTTTCAGGAACTTAAGCAGAGATTCACTTCTGCTCCTGTTCTACGGCAGCCTGATGTTTCTCGGCCATTTCAGGTGGAGGTTGATGCCTCCGAAATTGGGGCAGGTGCCGTTTTGTCCCAAAGAGATCCAGAGACCTCTAAAAGTAACCCTTGTGCCTTTTTCTCTCGAAAATTTTCTCCAACTGAACGTAATTATGACGTGGGTAATCGGGAGTTATTGGCCATGAAGTGGGCTTTTGAAGAGTGGAGACATTGGCTGGAGGGAGCCAAACATCAGGTGGTGGTCCTCACGGACCATAAGAATCTGGTTTATCTGGAATCTGCCAAGCGACTTAATCCTAGACAGGCCAGGTGGGCCTTATTTTTCACACGTTTTAATTTTGTGGTTTCCTTTCTTCCTGGCACTAAGAATGTTAAGGCGGATGCCCTCTCGAGAAGTTTCCTTGCGGACTCTCCTGAGTTATCTGATCCTGCTGTTATTTTGAAAGAGGGTGTAGTTCTTTCCGCCATCTCGCCCAATTTGAGACTGGCTCTGGAAGGGTGTCAGGAGGATAAACCCGAGCGCTGCCCTATTGGGAAATTGTTTGTCCCAGACCGGTGGAAAAAGAGTGTGATGTCTGAGATTCATTGTTCCGCGTTGACCGGTCATCCCGGAATTTTTGGTACCAGAGACTTGGTTAGTCGGTCCTTTTGGTGGCCTACCTTGTCTCGTGATGTCAGGGAATTTGTGCAGTCCGGCGGGACTTGCTCTCGCTCCAAGCCTTGCTCTTGCTCTAGTGGTTTGTTGATGCCATTGCCTGTGCCCAAGAGACCATGGACCCATGTCTCTATGGATTTCATTTCCGACCTCCCTGTTTCTCAGAAAATGACTGTTATCTGGGTGATTTGTGATAGGTTTTCCAAAATGATACATCTTGTGCCATTACCTAAGTTGCCTTCCTCCTCTGAATTGGTGCCGTTGTTCCTTCAGCACGTGGTTCGGTTACACAGCATTCCTGAGAACATTGTGTCTGACAGAGGAGTCCAGTTTGTTTCCAGATTTTGGAGGACTTTTTGTTCTAAACTTGGTGTTCAATTGTCTTTCTCCTCGGCTTTTCATCCTCAGACCAATGGACAAACTGAGAGCACAAACCAGACATTGGAGACTTATCTAAGATGCTTTGTGTCTGCTGATCAGGATGACTGGGTCTCTTTTTTGCCTTTGGCTGAGTTTGCTCTTAATAATAGGGCTAGCTCTGCCACTTTGATGTCTCCATTTTTCTGCAATTTTGGGTTTCACCCTCGATTTTCTTCAGGACAGACGGAGGCTTCTGTCTGTCCAGGTGTTGACTCTGTTGTGGAGCGTATGCAGCAGATTTGGGACCAGGTAGTGGAGATGTTGTCCTTCTCTCAGGAGAGGGCCCAGTGGTTTGCCAACCGGCATAGGACTGATGGTCCTCGGTTTAAAGTGGGGGACTTGGTCTGGTTGTCCTCAAGAAATATCCCTATGAGAGTTGCATCTCCTAAGTTTAAGCCTAGGTTCATTGGACCTTATAAGATCATGGAGATTCTTAATCCTGTTTCCTTTCGTTTACTTCTTCAAGGGACATTTAAGATCCATAACGTGTTCCACAAGTCCTTATTGAAGAGGTTTGTCGAGCCAGTGGTTCCTATGGCTGTGCCTCCTGACCCTGTTTTGGTTGAGGGCAATCTGGAGTATGTGGTTGAGAAAATATTGAATTCTCGTTTTTCTAGACGGAAACTCCAGTATTTGGTTAAGTGGAGAGGTTATGGTCAGGAGGACAATTCTTGGTGTTTGCTTCGGACATCCATGCTAGGAGACTCATCCGTGCGTATCACAGAGCTCATCCTGACCGACCTGGTTGCTCAAATGAGGGTTCGGTGACCCCTCCTCAAGGGGGGGGGTACTGTTGTGAATGTGCTAGAAATGAATTTTGAGCAGAATCTCCCTCAGGTGGTTACAAACAATACTGAACTATCCAATGAAGATTGTGAAGATTGGAGATCAGGTGTTACTGACTGGTCTTATATAAGGGAGGTTCCCTCCCATCAGGGTTGCCGGTGATCAATTGTTCTGGTCTCATCTTTGATTCCTGTTCACTTTGGAGCTTGCTGTTTCGTGCCTGCATTTTCTGCTAACAGATAAGACATTTTCTTCTATTAGTTTTTTGTGCTTGCTTTTTGCATTTTGTCCTGCACTTCTGTGGGGGTCTGCCGGGTGCCCTTCGGGGACTTGTGCTCTCTCAGTTTAGTTCAGCCACTGTTGTTTTTTCATTTGCCTTTTCCAGTTTTTTCAGTGGTTGCTGTTTTGTTTTTGTTACACCAGTGTCATGTGTGCATTGCCACGAAGATCGTCGCAGTTGCACATTTTGACTTCTCACAGCTGAGCTGCTGTTTCTTTGTGTTTGGCAGCTAGGGAGTTAATTCTGTCTGTGCCGGTGCTGGGACTGGGTGCAGTTTCTCCCGGCTGCAATTGATTATTTGTTGATTGGTTTCCTTTAAATTCCTGGTTGTCTGCTTGGGGAGTTGCCAGTGAAACCTTCATGCAGACCACAGATAGGAATGAATCTGTATAGACTTTAGTTGTGAGCTCCTTAGTTGTTCTAAGCTCAACTTGGTTAGAGTTTATTTCCCAGACCATTTATGTTCCTTTGGTGTTTGAGTGTGTATGCAAGCGAGAGTTATCCTGTCTGTCTTATATGTCTAATCTGTGTATTTAGCTAAGATCAGCCCATATCCCTTGTTGGTGGTAGTCAGGATCCTTCTTAGGACTGATTACAGGGTTCAGGGTCTGATAGGAGACAGGGTTAGGTTGGAGACTTGGACCTCTGAACCATTATCAGTACCTCCAAGGTGAGGGATTAGTTAGGACCCCAGTTTAGGGTCAGGTTAGATCCCGGTCCACCTCTTTCCTGTTTCAGCTCATCAAGTCCTCAAGATTAACCCTGAGTTCAGCAGATATCGTGTCAGGTAAATCTATTCTATACTTACATGCTGATGTTGCTATACTAGTTGTTGTATAGAGTGTTGTTCCTGTATTAATAGTTTACTGACATTGTATACATATCATTAGACAGCGTGACATTTTCACTGGCCTTAAAAATTATCTCCAGTTACCATGGATCCAGTAGCCCAGCTGGCTCTGCAGTTGCAGGGATTATCCATGGAGCTGACGGACATTAAGTCCAAAGTTTTGTCTCCCCTGGAGCAAACCAGAGTTGAACCTAAGGTTGCTCTCCCGGACAGGTTCACTGGTGGGCGAGACAAATTTTTCACCTTCTGGGAGGCATGTAAATTGTATTTTCGGCTTCGGCCTCGATCATCAGGGAGTGAGGAGCAGAGAGTGGGAATTTTTATCTCACTTCTGCAAGGGGACCCTCAATCCTGGGCATTTTCCCTTCCTCCGGGATCCCCGGCTCTACTGTCTGTAGATCAATTTTTTACTGCCCTGGGATTGGTATATGATGACCCAGATCGGGTCTCTCTTGCTGAGACAAAATTACGTAAGATACAGCAGGGAGATCGTCCGGCAGAGGAATTTGCTTCTGAGTTTCGTAGATGGGCCACAGATACTCAGTGGAATGACCCAGCTCTTAGGAGCCAGTTTTGTCATGGGCTTTCTGATAAATTAAAAGACGTTTTGGCTCAGTATGAGTCTCCTCCTTCTCTGGAGGCTGCTATGGCCTTAGCTATCCGTACTGATAGAAGGCTTCGGGAGAGGGGTGAGGTAACCCCACTCCCTGTTGTTTCTCCACCTACCACTAAAGTCCCTTATGTTGAGGTTCCCCTTGTCTGTTCGGATGAGCCTATGCAGTTGGGAGGGACATCATTTCGTAGGAGGGGATTGGCGGTACACCGCAGGACTAGAAGATGTTTTTTCTGCGGGAAAGAGGGACATTTTGTTGGAGAATGTCCATCCCGTGCCTTGTTGAGCCAAAAGTCGCCGGAAAACTGTTAATCCCAGGTTGTGTGGTGGACGACAACCTGGGAGTATGTATTTCATCCGCCAGTTCTTCTCAGTTCCTTGTACCAGTGGAGGTGGTAGTTGGTACGAGAGTGGAGAGATTGTCTGTTCTTCTTGATAGTGGTTCCGGGGCTAATCTGGTTGACGCTCAGTTTGCTCAGGCTCAAGGTATGCATCTGAGTGTATTGGTCAAACCGATCCCTATATTCTCCATTGACGCCAGGCCTCTCGGCCAAGGTAGCTTTGTTCATGAGGTTCATAACATTGACCTTCGGGTAGGGGCAATACATAGGGAACAATTATCTTGTTATGTGTTGGAGGGTCTACCTACTCCCATTGTGTTGGGACTTCCTTGGTTGGTTAAACATAACCCTGTGATTAATTGGCAGTCCAGAGAAATAAGCCAATGGGGTGAGTTTTGCAAAAGCAACTGCATGAACACAGTCATCAGTGCGGTCGTGCCTAGTACATTGCCTCCTTTTTTGGAGGATTTTGGGGATGTTTTCTCTGAGGAGGGGTGTCAGGAGTTGCCTCCTCATCGCGTGTATGACTGCTCTATTAATCTCCTTCCTGATGCTAAGTTGCCTAAAGCTAGGTTGTATAATCTTTCTGGTCCTGAGAGGCAGGCTATGAAAGATTATATTTCTGAAAGTCTGGCCAAAGGGCATATTAGACCTTCATCTTCCCCAGTAGCCGCGGGGTTCTTCTTTGTGAAGAAGAAAGATGGAGGCCTACGCCCTTGCTTGGATTTCCGCGAACTTAATCGGATTACTGTTCGAGATCCGTATCCACTCCCTCTTATTCCTGATCTCTTCAATCAAATTGTTGGCGCCAAATGGTTTTCTAAATTGGATCTCAGGGGGGCGTATAATCTGATTAGGATAAAAGAGGGGGATGAGTGGAAAACGGCGTTTAACACGCCGGAGGGACATTATGAGAACCTAGTCATGCCTTTTGGTCTGACTACTGCACCAGCAGTATTCCAACATTTTGTTAATGACATTTTTCGTCACCTTGTGGGGCTGTTTGTGGTTGTATATTTGGACGACATTTTAATTTACTCGCCAGATCTTGTGTCTCATCAGGAGCATGTGAGACAGGTGTTGCAGATCTTGCGAGACAATAAATTATATGCCAAACTGGAGAAGTGTGTATTTGCCGTACAGGAACTTCAGTTTTTGGGTTTTTTGGTGTCAGCCTCCGGTTTCCGTATGGACCCTGAAAAGGTGAGAGCAGTGCTTGAATGGGATCAGCCAGGGGATCTTAAGGCTCTGCAGCGTTTTTTTTGGGTTTGCTAACTACTACCGGAAATTTATTTGTAATTTCTCATCTGTCGTCAAACCTCTCACTGACATGACAAGAAAAGGGACAGATTTTTCTAAATGGTCGGACAAAGCTTGCCAAGCCTTTTCCTCTTTGAAGAAATGTTTTGCTTCGGCACCCGTTCTCATCCAACCAGATGCATCTCAGCCGTTCATTGTGGAGGTGGATGCGTCTGACGTAGGGGTGGGTGCTATATTGTCCCAGGGTCCGTCCCCTGGTAAATGGCATCCGTGCGCTTTCTTTTCTAAGAAATTGTCGTCCGCCGAAAGGAATTATGATATCTGTAATAGGGAACTTTTGGCCATTAAGTTAGCTTTTGAAGAATGGCGTCACTTTTTGGAGGGGGCAGTCCACCCGGTTACCGTTATTACTGATCACAAGAACCTGTTGTATTTGGAATCCGCTAAGCGTCTGAATTCCAGACAAGCTCGATGGTCGTTGTTTTTTACCAGGTTTAATTTTATCGTCACTTATCGCCCAGGGTCTAAAAATGTAAAGGCTGATGCCTTGTCTCGCAGTTTCCCAGGGGCCGGGAAAACGGATGACCCGAGTCCTATCCTTCAGGAGGGGGTGGTAGTGTCGGCTGTATTTTCTGAGCTTGAGGAGGAGGTGTTAGAGGCTCAGGGGGACGCCCCTGCAGGACCTCCGGGGAGACTGTTTGTCCCAAATCTGTTGAGACAAAAGGTTATTGAGGCACATCATAATTCTGCTCTAGCAGGACATCCAGGGAGTAAGGCTACTTTAGATCTCCTTTCTCGCCGGTTTTGGTGGCCTAATGCTAATAAAGATGTTATAACTTTTGTCGCGTCATGTGGGGTGTGTGCTCGCTCTAAAACCCCTCATACCCGTCCGTCTGGGACCCTTTTACCCTTGAAACTTCCGGAGCGTCCATGGACTCATTTATCTATGGACTTCATTACGGACCTTCCTCCGTCGTCAGGGAATACTGTCATACTGGTGGTTGTTGACAGGTTCAGTAAGATGGCACATTTCGTTGCTCTTCCTGCACTCCCTAATGCTAAAACTCTGGCGCAGGTGTTCATTAGGGAGATCGTTAGACTTCATGGGTTGCCTTCTGATGTGGTGTCAGATAGGGGGTCTCAGTTTGTGTCCAAATTTTGGAGGGCATTTTGTTTACGTCGGGGGATGCAATTGTCATTTTCCTCGGCTTTTCATCCGCAGACCAATGGTCAGACAGAGCGTCTGAATCAGAGCTTAGAGACATATCTCCGGTGTTTTGTCTCAGAGAACCAAGAGGACTGGTCTTCTTTCTTGCCTCTGGCAGAGTTCGCTCTTAACAACAGGCGGAGCGAGTCCACTGGTAAGTCCCCGTTTTTTGGGGCATATGGTTTTCATCCCCAGTTTTGTACTTTCAATGGGGGGGGCCCTTCTGGGTTCCTGAGGAGGAGCGTTTCTCGTCGTCACTTGCTTCTGTGTGGAGAGGTGTATTGAATAATCTGAGTGCGAAGGGGAACCGTTACAAACGTATGGCTGATAGGAGGAGAGTTTCTGGTCCAGATCTGAATGTGAACGATCTGGTATGGTTGTCTACCAGGAATATAAAACTTAAAGTGCCCTCCTGGAAACTGGGTCCCAGATTCATCGGGCCGTACAGGATCAGTTCCATAATTAATCCTGTGGCATTTCGTCTGGACCTCCCTCCTACGTTTAAAATTCATAATGTGTTCCACAAGTCATTACTTAAAAGGTATGTGGCACCAGTCATACCGTCACCTCTACCTCCTCCTCCTGTGTTGGTCAATGGTAACTTGGAATTTCAAGTATCAAAGATCATTGACTCACGTCTGAATCGCCGGTCCCTTCAGTACTTGGTGCATTGGAAGGGGTATGGTCCAGAGGAGAGGACGTGGGTCCCTGCTTCTGATGTTAACGCAGATCATTTGGTTCGGACCTTCCACAGAACTCACCCGGGCAGGCCTGGCCCTGAGGGTCCGGAGGCCCCTCGTAGAAGGGGGGGTACTGTCATGTGTGCATTGCCACGAAGATCGTCGCGGTTGCACATTTTGACTTCTCACAGCTGAGCTGCTGTTTCTTTGTGTTTGGCAGCTAGGGAGTTAATTCTGTCTGTGCTCGGTGCTGGGACTGGGTGCAGTTTCTCCCGGCTGCAATTGATTATTTGTTGATTGGTTTCCTTTAAATTCCTGGTTGTCTGCTTGGGGAGTTGCCAGTGAAACCTTCATGCAGACCACAGATAGGAATGAATCTGTATAGACTTTAGTTGTGAGCTCCTTAGTTGTTCTAAGCTCAACTTGGTTAGAGTTTATTTCCCAGACCATTTATGTTCCTTTGGTGTTTGAGTGTGTATGCAAGCGAGAGTTATCCTGTCTGTCTTATATGTCTAATCTGTGTATTTAGCTAAGATCAGCCCATATCCCTTTGGTGGTAGTCAGGATACTTCTTAGGACTGATTACAGGGTTCAGGGTCTGATAGGAGACAGGGTTAGGTTGGAGACTTGGACCTCTGAACCATTATCAGTACCTCCAAGGTGAGGGATTAGTTAGGACCCCAGTTTAGGGTCAGGTTAGATCCCGGTCCACCTCTTTCCTGTTTCAGCTCATCAAGTCCTCAAGATTAACCCTGAGTTCAGCAGATATCGTGTCAGGTAAATCTATTCTATACTTACATGCTGATGTTGCTATACTAGTTGTTGTATAGAGTGTTGTTCCTGTATTAATAGTTTACTGACATTGTATACATATCATTAGACAGCGTGACAACCAGAGAACTAATTTAGGTGGTAGAGGTCGTGTGATCTCAGGTGTTTTTGTAATTAGTAGAGTTGGTACTTTTCAGGGTTTTTTGGGATTGCAGTAAGTGCCCTTCCTATCCTTTTCTATTTAGGAAGTTTGGGCCCCAACGTTTGCTCATACTATTTTCTGTCTGTGTCAGTATTTCTTCTTGTCTAACCGCCATTACATGTTTGGGGGCTTTCTATGTTCTTTGGGGATCTGCTCCGGGGCAGATAGCTTTCCTCTTTCTATCTTTAGGTGTAGTTAGCTTCTCAGGCTGTAACGAGGCGTCTAGGACCAACGTAGGTACGCTCCACGGCTGCCTTTAGTTGTGGTGGTTAGTCAGGTACTGCAATCCCATAGATTCCAACCTCTCTGGTGTATTGCCTTTTTTGCCTGCTCTCCTCAGCTACCAAATCATAACAGCCTTCTGCATTTGTTTGCATTTATACTTGTCTGTGAAAGCCCTAAATAGCTTATAATATTAAAATCATAGTTAGGACATAGATTACAACTCCTCTAATATCTACAAGTGATGAGACTAGAGAAGGCCCAGATTGGCAACCTACCAAGTAGACAGATTTCAGGTAGGCAGCGATTCTATGTATGTATGTGTAATCTGTGTGTATACACCATCAGTGTATCTTATGCGATGTGTATACAGTACAGTCTCAAAGTATCCTATGAGATAGATAAACAGCAGTCTCAGTGTAACCTATGTGATGTATACATCAGGCTCATTGTCTTCTGTGTGATGTGTAGCAGCCTCAGTGTCTCTGGTTTGATGAATATACAGCAGTCTTAGTGTCTCCTATGTGATGTGTGCAACAGTCTCAGTGTTTTTATGTGATATATATAGATAGCAGTCTCAGTGTATCCTATGTAATGCATACAGCAGCCTCAGTTTCTCCTATGTTATATAAACAGCAGCTTTCAGATCAATATTAGTGTTTTTTATTTTCTATGTCTGCAAGCCTATGGGCAAATATAAATGAATCCTGGACAACCTTTTTAATGGGATCATCTAAAATGTTGACGTTATCCCCTATCCATGGGATAAGATATAACTTCCCTATCCCTGGGGTGTGGGACCACCAGCTATTTTTAGAACCAGGGTTCTAAAGAGCCCATATGAATGGAACTATCGTTTGCACATCCACTCTAATCACATAGGCTCTTCAGAGCCTAGTTTCTCAGAATGAGTGGGGGTCCCAGTGGTTGGACTCCCAGTAATCAGGAAGTTACCCCCTTCAAAACTGGAGATAACCCCTTTGAGGGAGGCATGAGGGGCATAAGTAAGTAAATTGATGAACCTTGCATTGTGCCTTGATGCGGGGGGGAGGGGTGAGGTTGTTATATGTTATAGTAAATGGACTGCTGGTATTTTTGTGCCAGGGATGCTTTTTTGTTCCAGCCTGGCCCTGGCGTATATTATGGAGAGCTTTATGATACATCATGTGACTATATTATTGGAATTGAGCTCTTCTATATAGTGTTGATTACAATGTGTTAAAGAGCCACTTAGCTGAGTAGGGGTTTGGACAGATATGATTATAAAGTACACAAGACCTCATCCCTAACTTTGCCACAGTCTTCATCCCTACTCTCACACACCTCTTCAACCTTTCACTTACAAATGGTGTCTTTCCTTCATCCTTCAAACATGCCTCAATCACTCCCATCCTCAAAAAGCCCTTCCTCGACCCATCCTCTGTGTCTAACTATCGCCCGATATCTCTTCTCCCCTATGTCTCAAAACTACTGGAACAGCATGTATATCTTGAACTGTCCTCCCACCTCTCCTCCTGTTCCCTCTTTGACCGTTTACAATCCGGCTTCCGACCTCATCACTCAACTGAAACTGCCCTAACTAAAGTCACTAACGACCTGCTAACCGCCAAGAGCAAGCAACACTACTCTGTCCTCCTTCTCCTGGACCATTCCCTCCTGCTACAGATTCTCTCATCTCTTGGCATCACAGGCTTGGCCCTATCCTGGATCTCATCATACCTAACAGACCGAACATTCAGTGTCTCCCTCTCACACACAACCTCCTCACCTCGCCCCATGTCTGTGGGTGTTCCTCAAGGCTCAGTCCCAGGACCCCTACTCCTCTCCATCTATACCTTCGGCCTGGGACAGCTCATAGAATCCCACGGCTTGCAGTATCACCTCTACGCCGATGACACGCAGATCTACCTATCTGGACCTGACCTCACCTCCTGTCATGGGTGCATCGCCACGAAGATCGTCGCGATTGCACATTCTGACTTCTCACAGCTGAGCTGCTGTTTCTTTGTGTTTGGTAATGAGAGAGTTAATTTTACCTAGCTCTTTGCTAAGACTAGGTCCAGCCTCGCCCGGCTGCTTTTGATTATGTTCTAATTAGTTTCCTTTATATTCCTGCCAGTCTGGGTGTTAGACGCCGGTGAAAGCATTCATGTAGTCTAGCAGACTGGAGCGGTTCTGAGAATACTTAAGCTAAGAGCTCCTTAGTTGTTTTTACTCTTATAGCTTATAGTTTATCTCTGAGACCTTAGGTGTTCCTACTGTGTGTGAGTGTTGTATGTAAGACTTTATTTACTTTATTCCTTGTCTTTCTTGTATGTCTTTCTGTTCATTAACCGTTACCTGTTCATTCCCTTTGGTGGTAATCAGGGTCCTTCTTAGGACTAGATTACAGTTGGCAGGGATTGATAGGAGACAGGGTTTACGCTGGTGGCCTGGACCTCTGTACCTTTAACAGTACCTCCAGGTAGAGGGATTAGTCAGGACCCCAGTTTAGGGTCAGCATAGACCCCGGTCACCCTCTAGCCGGAGACAGCGTATAACGGATTCAGTATTGACCCACTGGACATTCTGTCAGGTAATTCTATGTTATCATATATCTATGCGCATGTTATATAGTATGTTGCCCTTTTGATATAGATTACTGACATCACATATATATATCTGCTATACAGCGTGACATTTTCACCGGCCATACTAAAGATTCTCCCCAGCTGTCATGGATCCAGTAGCCCAGCTGGCCCGGCAGTTGCAGGGGTTGTCCATGGAGTTTGCAGACATTAAGTCCAAGGTTTTGTCCCCCCCGGAGCAAACCAGATCTGAACCTAAGGTTGCTCTCCCGGACAGGTTCACTGGTGGGCGGGACAAATTTTTTACCTTCCGGGAGGCATGTAAATTGTACTTTCGGCTGCGGCCTCGGTCATCTGGGAGTGAAGAGCAGAGGGTGGGAATTGTTATCTCGCTCTTACAAGGGGACCCTCAATCTTGGGCGTTCTCTATTCCTCCAGGCTCCCCAGATCTCCAGTCAGTGGATCGATTTTTTACTGCCCTGGGTCTGGTATATGATGATCCGGATCGAGTCTCCCTTGCTGAAACAAAGTTACGTAAAATAGGTCAAGGAAATCGTCCAGCGGAGGAATATTCTTCTGAGTTCCGTAGATGGGCAACAGATACTCAGTGGAATGACCCAGCTCTTAGGAGCCAGTTTTGTCAAGGGTTGTCTGACAAATTAAAAGATGTGTTGGCTCAGTATGATTCTCCTCCATCACTGGAGGCTGCTATGGCCCTCGCTATTCGCATTGATAGACGACTTCGGGGAAGACGCGAGGTAACTCCGCCTCCCGTGATGACTCCACCTACTACTAAAGTCCCTTATACTGAGGTTCCCCTGGTCTGTTCTGAGGAGCCCATGCAGTTGGGAGGGACATCATTTTGTAGGAGGGAATCGGCGGTGCACCGCAAGACTAGAAGGTGTTTCTTTTGCGGGAGAGAGGGACATTTTGTTGGGGGTGTCCATCCCGGGCCTCTTTGAGCAAAGGAGTTAACCTGGGAGTGTGTATTTCGTCCCCAAATACCTCTCAGTTTCTCGTGCCTGCGGAGGTGGTGATTGGTACTAGAACTGAGAGGATTTCTGTTTTTCTTGATAGTGGGTCCGGGGCTAATCTGGTGGACGCTCGGTTTGCCCAGGTGCATGGTATGCAACTGAGTGTATTGGCCAAACCAGTCCCTATAGTCTCTATTGATTCTAGACCTCTCGGTCAAGGTAGCTTGGTACAAGCTGTTCATAACATAGATCTTCGAGTAGGGGCAATACATAAAGAGCAATTGTCTTGTTATGTGTTGGAGGGTCTACCTACTCCTATTGTGTTGGGACTTCCTTGGTTGGCTAAACATAACCCAGTGATTGATTGGCAATCCAGAAAGATAAGCCAGTGGGGTGAATTTTGCAGGAATAACTGCATGAGCACGGTCATCGGTGCGGTTGTGCCTAGGACTTTGCCTCCTTTTCTGGAGGACTTTGGGGAGATGTTCTCAGAGGAGGGGTGTAAAGAGTTACCTCCTCATCGCGCATATGACTGCTCAATAAAGTTGCTTCCTGATGCCTTATCTCGTACTTTCCCAGGGGCCGGGAAGACGGATGATCCGGTTCCTATTCCTCAGGAGGGAGTTGTAGTGTCAGCTGTATGCTCTGAGCTTGAGGGGGAGGTATTGGGGGCTCAGGGGGACGCCCCTGTGGGACTTCCAGGGAGACTGATAGTTCCAGATCGCTTAAGACTGAAGGTTACGGGGAACCGTTACAAACGGATGGCTGATAGGAGGAGAGTTTCTGGTCTGGATCTGAAGGTGAACGATCTGGTTTGGTTGTCTACCAGGAATATAAAACTTAAAGTTTCCTCCTGGAGGTTGGGTCCCAGATTCATCGGGCCGTACAGGATCAGTTCCATAATTAATCCTGTGGCATTTCGTCTGGACCTCCCTCCTACGTTTAAAATTCATAATGTGTTTCACAAGTCATTACTTAAAAAGTATGTGGCACCAGTCATACCGTCACCTCTACCTCCTCCTTCAGTGGTAGTCAATGATAACGTGGAATTTCATGGGTCGAAAATCATTGACTCACGTCTCAGTCGCCGATCCCCTCAGTACTTAGTTCATTGGAGGGGGTATGGTCCTGAGGAGAGGACGTGGGTCCCTGCGTCTGATGCTAACGCAGATCGATTGGTTCGGACCTTTCACACAACTTACCCGGACAGACCTGGTCATGAGGGTCCGGAGGCCCCTCGTAGAAGGGGGGGTACTGTCATGGGTGCATCGCCACGAAGATCGTCGCGATTGCACATTCTGACTTCTCACAGCTGAGCTGCTGTTTCTTTGTGTTTGGTAATGAGAGAGTTAATTTTACCTAGCTCTTTGCTAAGACTAGGTCCAGCCTCGCCCGGCTGCTTTTGATTATGTTCTAATTAGTTTCCTTTATATTCCTGCCAGTCTGGGTGTTAGACGCCGGTGAAAGCATTCATGTAGTCTAGCAGACTGGAGCGGTTCTGAGAATACTTAAGCTAAGAGCTCCTTAGTTGTTTTTACTCTTATAGCTTATAGTTTATCTCTGAGACCTTAGGTGTTCCTACTGTGTGTGAGTGTTGTATGTAAGACTTTATTTACTTTATTCCTTGTCTTTCTTGTATGTCTTTCTGTTCATTAACCGTTACCTGTTCATTCCCTTTGGTGGTAATCAGGGTCCTTCTTAGGACTAGATTACAGTTGGCAGGGATTGATAGGAGACAGGGTTTACGCTGGTGGCCTGGACCTCTGTACCTTTAACAGTACCTCCAGGTAGAGGGATTAGTCAGGACCCCAGTTTAGGGTCAGCATAGACCCCGGTCACCCTCTAGCCGGAGACAGCGTATAACGGATTCAGTATTGACCCACTGGACATTCTGTCAGGTAATTCTATGTTATCATATATCTATGCGCATGTTATATAGTATGTTGCCCTTTTGATATAGATTACTGACATCACATATATATATCTGCTATACAGCGTGACACCTCCCTACTGACCAAAATCCCACAGTGTCTGTCTGCTATCTCAGCCTTCTTTTCTGCTCGCTTTCTCAAACTGAACATGGACAAAACAAAATTCATCATCTTTCCCCCACCTCATTCTTCCCCTCCACCAGACCTATCCATCAATGTCAATGGCTGCTCGCTTTCCCCAGTCCCGCATGCTCGGTGCCTTGGGGTGATCCTTGACTCTGCCCTCTCTTTCAAACCACATATCCAAGCCCTCGCCACCTCCTGCCGCCTCAAAATCAAAAATATTTCCCGGATCCGCTCATTCCTCAACCATGAAACCACAAAAACACTAGTGCACGCCCTTATCATCTCCCGCCTCGACTACTGCAACCTCCTACTGTCTGGCCTCCCCTCTAGCACTCTGGCACCACTCCAGTCCATCCTACACTCTGCTGCCCGACTAATCCACCTGCCTCCCCGCTATTCCCCAGCCTCCCCCCTATACCAGGCCCTTCACTGGCTTCCTATTGCCCAGAGGCTTCAGTTCAAAACCCTAACCATGACATACAAAGCCATCCACAACCTTTCTCCTCCATAATCTGTGACATGGTCTCCCGCTACCTATCCACACACAACCTTCGATCCTCTCAAGATCTCCTTCTCGAATCCCCCCTCATCTCTTCTTCCCACAACCCATACAAGACTTCTCCCGGGCTTCCCCCATACTCTGGAACTCCCTGCCGCAAAACATCAGACTTTCACCAACAACGGAAACCTTCAAGAAGAACCTGAAGACCCACCTGTTCCGACAAGCCTACAGCCTACAATGATCCTCAGTCTACTGAATCATCGGACGACCAGCTCTACCCTTTCCTAGTGTATCCTCACCCATCCCTGTAGACTGTGAGCCCTCGCGGGCAGGGTCCTCTCTCCTTCTGTACTTGTGTGTCCCTTGTCTAGCACGTTTATTGCACCTGTCTATATTTTCCCTTTTCATATGTAAAGCGCCATGGAATAAATGGCGCCATATAAATGTGTAATAATAATAATAATAAAAAGGCAAGTCTTTGTTTCCACAAATTTGGTTTAGCAACATATTTTACTCATTTTGTTTTTATGTTAAAGAAGTTGTCTACTACTTGGACAACCCCTTCTGCTCCTCGCTTGGTCCCGATAAAATGAAATAGCTTATACTCCTCTCCCATGGCGGTGCCGTTCCAGTGGCGTCGACACTTGCATTCCTGGGCCTCCCGTGTGGTTGTTATGAAACGTGAGCCCGTCACGCAATCAGCACTGGCATCACTGTCTCTACTTTCATATGATTAAGTTATTAACAGGACCTGGAGGCTGCGGCTTCTCTCTCAGTTGTACCGGTTGTCAGCCAACTATATGGGATGTTTTATATCTCTACTTTTAAATTTGTTTTCATGTCTTCACTACCAAACATTGCTAATCTTTAGAGTCAGTTTAAAGTAATGATGTATCCATCTTAGATCTCTATGGGAGGACATTGACACCAGTGCTGTGTGAGCGCAGGGCTCATGTGATATAACAACCTCACTTGAGAGCCGGGAACATGAGTACTGACACTGCTGGAATGGCTCCAGAGCTGAATATAGGTGTTTTTATTTTAACGGAGCCAAATCCAAATATGAAGAATGAGAAAAGGTTGTCCAAGTAGTGGACAACCCCTTTAAAGAGGAGGAGGCCAAATCAAGTGCTTAACCTACCCAATAGTTTTGATATTTTGATGTCTTTGAGCAAGATCCACGACTTAAGCTTGTAAAACATTCATATAACATTCACAGAAAATTTTAGATTTTTAATGTAGAGACTTTTTGTCTTCCCCAATGAAAAGCACCAGAAAAATAAAACAGACCATTTCAGCGATTCTTAAACAATTGTTATTTATCCATGGTACTCTTACAAAGGCTACCAGTTGTATGCAGAGCATTTTGTATGATAATGGCTAACTGAAAAGATGGTAACAAACTGCAAGCTTTCGAGACTACTCAGGTCTCTTCATCAGGCAAGACTAATACAAAATCTGAAGAATCACATATTTGTACACAACACAGCACAGAAAAAAAAAAAAGCAATAGATGAGACAAGTGACGTGAAGCAGAACTGTCATTATGGGAGAGGGATGAACATTTGTGGCAATAAATATTGGACTAGTTCATAGATAAGGAGTGTGAAAGTTTTATTGCCCTCTGATTGGGGTCTGGTAATGTTTTGTGATGTTCTCACAGGGTCTTTGAAGCAAATTCCTTAATTGATGTAATAGGCCATAAATCCATGTGAAACTACACAGATTGCGCCTCAATTCAGGACTCTATACAAACAGATCCAAAACAAAGCCAAGACCTGACAACTCGGACAACCACTCCATTCTAGACACAAAAGAATCTAACTGTGTCATCAATCTCTCGGATTACAAACCCAACAAGGTGGAGCTGGCCGTGCTTTCTAGAGGACTCTCATTTTGTCCGACTAAGGCCCTGGATAAAACTGAACTCTGCAGTGATATGGAACATTTTTTCAGGAGACTGCACCTGAGGGAATACTTCAATGATACAGAAGATTCAGAAAACACTCGGACTGAAGGAAAAGGGATCCCAACAACCAAGAAGAGGTCAGACTGGACACCTCCTCCTGGACGCAACCCTCATTTGGATAAATATATAGACTCATTCAGATATTTGATAAAATCCACCATCATAGACACCAACAGGAGACAAGCATCCAACATCAGTGCCCAGGAGAGAAAGGCTATACAGTCTCTGAAAACCAACAAAGAAATCATCATTAAACCTGCTGACAAGGGAGGTGCAATAGTCATGATGAACACATCAGACTATATGAAGGAAGCAAACAGACAACTTACGGACACACGCTACTACAGAAAACTGAAGTCGGACCCTACACAGGACTATTACAAGGAACTAAGCAAGTTGGTATCTTGTCTGCCTGACAAATCCATAAGAGCCGATGACCTGATACCAGAAAGTCCAAGAACAGGGACATTCTACATGCTTCCCAAAATCCACAAATCTGGAAATCCAGGAAGGCCGATTATTTCATGTGTGGACACCCTTACTGAGCAGGTATCTGGATGGGTAGAGGGCATTCTTAAACCCCTGGTAAAGGATACACCCAGCTACATTCAGGACACAACTGACCTACTGAATAAACTAGCGGCAATAGGTCCCCTACCAGAAGGAACCATCCTGGCCACCATGGATGTGGAATCTTTGTATTCTAATATCCCACACCAGGATGGATTAAATGCCTGCAAAGTCTTCATGGAAAACACCAAGAATGATGCTGATTCAGTGGTGAAACTCACAAAATTCATCCTCACCCACAAATACTTTGAATTTGACAACAAGATCTATTTACAGGAGACTGGCACAGCGATGGGAAGTAAAATGGCTCCACAGTATGCAAATCTTTTCATCGCCAAGCTTGAAAGCGACTTTCTGTCCTCATGTCCCATCAGGCCTCTGGCCTACTACCGCTACATTGATGACAACAGCTAAAGACGTTCCACGAACAGTTCAATCAATTTCATCCCACCATCAATTTAACACTCAACTACTCCAGCACTGAAATTAACTTTTTGGACACCATCATTAAGCTGAAGAACAATGAAATAGAGACATCCCTGTATCAGAAGCCAATCGACCGTCCAACATACCTTAAATGGGACAGTTTCCATCCAAAACACATAAAAAACTCTATTGTCTACAGCCAAGCAATCAGATACAACCGTATATGTTCCAACCCCATGGATAGAGATGAACACCTTGGTCGCCTTAGAAAGACCTTTTTAAATCAGGGCTACCATCCAAGAACAATTAAAAACCAAATTACAAGAGCCACCAGAATATCAAGGAATCACCTGCTACATTACAAAACTAAAGAAGAAAATAACCGGGTGCCTCTAGTGGTCACCTACAATCCAAATCTGGAGATGCTAAGGGGAGCTGCACGGAAACTACAACCTTTACTACAAAAAGATGCCCGATTACAATCCATATTTCCAGACCCCCCCCACTACAGTGTTTTAGACAGCCCCCAAATCTAAGAAGCATCATTGTCAGAAGCTCCCTATCCTCTCCAACAGCTGCAGGAACCTTTCCTTGCAACCAGAAGAAATGCAAAACCTGTCCATTTATAATGACCACGCACAAGATAAAGATCCCCAACTCCCATCAGGACTACAAGATCCCAGGTACTTTCAGCTGCATCACATCTAATGTGGTGTACCTAATTATTTGTACAAAATGTCCAACTGGGGGTCTGTATGTGGGGGAGACAGGACAAAAACTTAGAACAAGGATGAATTCTCATCGCCACACAATAAGAGAAAAAAGAATGGATTTACCTGTGGCCAAACACTTTGGCATCCCCGGTCATAGTATGATGGACATGAAATTACTTGTACTGAAAGGTGATTTCACATCTCAGAGACATAGGAGAGTTTGCGAATATAAATTGATGGTGACCTTTGACACTCTCAATGCTGGAATGAACCTATCACATGGATTTATGGCCTATTACATCAATTAAGGAATTTGCTTCAAAGACCCTGTGAGAACATCACAAAACATTACCAGACCCCAATCAGAGGGCAATAAAACTTTCACACTCCTTATCTATGAACTAGTCCAATATTTATTGCCACAAATGTTCATCCCTCTCCCATAATGACAGTTCTGCTTCACGTCACTTGTCTCATCTATTGCCTTTTTTTTTTTTTTTTTTCTGTGCTGTGTTGTGTACAAATATGTGATTCTTCAGATTTTGTATTAGTCTTGCCTGATGAAGAGACCTGAGTAGTCTCGAAAGCTTGCAGTTTGTTACCATCTTTTCAGTTAGCCATTAAACGGTATCAACCACTGAGGACTCTCAATTCTAAATATTTTTCTAGCATATATATGATAATCAAGGCCCAAGAAATTCTTGGGACAGAGGGACAATTTGTTAGTTGCGTTAGTAAACTTTATTTTTATGACCATATTTAATGTAATTTTTAACTATTGCAGTCAGACGTTGTCAAACATTAACTGTGCTTTCAATTTAGTGGTAGCGTCAGATATTGGACTTGTTTATAAAGTGCCTGCCAGATCCTACTGATTTCCTGTAACAAGGCTAGATAGCAGCAGAATCATGCAGTTAATCTGTGTTGTTCAAGTTAATTACTGATAGAAGATATTTAGGCAAGTCCTATTTTGCCTATTATGCAATGCACATCAAGCACAGAGTCTCAATCAGCTAGTTTGGCTGCATTCAAAGTGTTAAGTACTGCCACACTAAGCTATCCCCTAGCGATCCGTAGCGTTGCATACTATAATCGCTAGCGGGATTGTTCTATATCGCTAATGCAGTCACATTAGCGTATAGTTAACGACGCTATCGCGTTAGCGATCTTCTAACGACTTAGCGTACAAAAGTACCGCTAAATCGCTAGAAAGGTGCACACAGCGATAAACTTACCAGCGGAGCGCCAGCGATGAAAGGGTCCGGAACGATTCCAGCGACGGCGAGATCACAGCAGGAAGCTCGCGCTGAGCTGCCGCACTGAACAATATCGCTAACAGGATCGCTAAATAGTGACTTTTTTAGCGATCCGTTAGCGATATTGTTTAGTGTGGCATACCTTTAGGTTTGTAAATTACAATTAAATCTCTGATCAAGAAACGTCAAGTAGTTAAAAAGACTTCAGGCAATAAACAGCTTTTATTCACACAAAATAATAAAAAAACTATCCCTAATTTGCCAATTACTAGGCAACTTTGGAAGTCAATTTCTTACTCCAGAATAAATCTTGAACATACACATATAGGCAGATTTATTAGACTTCAGGGAAAAGCAGGGAGCTGAACACGTACCATTAGTACTACCTATCCTATAGGATATAATGATAATACATGATATAATTTATTATAATGTATAAATGAGTTCTAAATAAGTGGTACAGATGCTAGCAAAGGCTAAAATTTGTATTCGGGGTCTATGTGCTGAATCACACAACATAACTATAGAGAGGTGAACAGATAGGAGGCACAATGGCCACTGATCTAACTTTGACCAGAAAAGTTGGTAAAGTGAATCTGTCAGCAGGATTCCCCTCCCCCAACTATTTATATTAGCATGCAGCACTTTCAAAGACTAGTCCAGCAGTCCCTTTACATGGAATGTCCATTTCTCCATTCTTGAGAAATCAGCATTTGAATTGAAATGCAGATAGCTATGGTAGATCTGAATCCTCCAGCTCTATTCACCATCCAGTGCCACCTCCTCCTGCTTTAATGACAGCCTCTATACTGTGTGACTTCAGGCAAAGGAGCGGTTAGCGTAGCAGGAAGAAGCAGTGCTGAGTGGGAAATAGAGCTGGAGTGACAAAGCTCCAGATCTACTGCCTCATTTGCAAATCAATTCTAACATTGATTTCTCAGTAACAGACTAGTCATGTAAAGATATTGACACATGCACATAAAAATAGTTTGGGGTGTGATATCCTGCTGAAATATTCCCTTTAAGTGGACTGTCCCTGTCACTGTTTTTTTTTGCATATAGTTGCTCCTGCAGCACATCTCTATTTAAAAGGAACCTGTCACCTGAAAAAAACACTATTAACCTGCAGATATGGAGCTAATCTGCAGGTCAGTAGCGTTTTGAATCTGCTGAGCGCTGGCACTTAGAACCATGTTGCCAGAAGGACGTGAACTTTATTCCTCCTGGTAGTGTTCCAGTTTCAGTGACGAGGCGGCGCCGTCGCAGATTCAGTCACCACTCTGTGTATAGCGAGTGGAAGTCGTAATCGAGCCCTCGGCACTGACTGACAACCAGCCCTAATGATGAGTAAGCTGTTAGTCAATGACGGGGTGTGGTTACAGTGGCCATGCTCTATACACAGAGCGGTGACTGAACCCACGCCACCACCACCCCTGTACCTGCAACGGGAACACTACCTGGGGAACAAAGTTAATTTCCTCCCAGCAGCATGAGTGTCAGTGAAAGCTCCAGGCAGGTTCACAACACTATAAACCTGCAGATTAACTCCATATCTGCATTTTGATAGTGTTTTTTTCAGGTGACATGGTCCTTTTAAGTGAGGTTCTCAGTTGGTGAACATTCACAGATCAAAAAGTGATGGACTATCCAAGCAGTACTATCACTATGTAATGTTAGAAAAAAACATTTAATTGTTGTCCTATTTATAATGAAAACCTTGTTGCAATCTGTTTTATGTGTCATGCTTCTTGTAGTCCTTTGTCCACCATTATAGCAAATGCATTTTTTACTATAGCATGTAAATCTGGACATGTAGGTTTTCCACTACTTTAAACTGAAGTACCCTTATTAGCCTTTTTAAAATATAAAAAAACTTTATTGTTTCTGTGACCATATCCATCAACGCTCTGGAAACAATGGTAAGAGAGTCATGGCATCTGCTGTCTGATATTACAGGATTTAGTAAGGTGTGCTAGCTATTTTTATTGTTCAATACTTCCATTATTTATTACCCATCTAACAGATAAATACAATCTTAATACATATAGGGATGACTTGAAGTTCCCAGGGTATAATGCAACGATTGAAATAGGGCCCTTCATCTACTTTGTGCTAGTTATTATTCAGGTAAAATGAAGAGGACAACATCATCAATGTTAAAGTTCGCCTTTAAGTGTGAATATGTAGAGCCCAGCTGTGCCTGGATTCTTACTTCCCAGAGGGATGCACCGAAGGTAATGACCACTAGAGGACCCAATATGCATACACACATCTTCACCAATCCCTAGAGCCACCAGAGGGAGCCTTTTGTAGTGTATATAAGGATGGTGAAGACACAGAGAGCAGTTTAGTCTGAGTCTACGTGGAGAGTAGATCAGTTCTGAGAGGAGTCTGAGTTTAGTTCTCTTGGAGAGAAGAGAGAGAGAACAGCTGTTGTTGAAAGAACCTGAAATCTGCAGCTCCAAGCTTAGTTCAAACGTGTGGAGGCTAGTACAAGTGGAAAGGAAGCCACTCCAGCCTAGTCAGAACTGAGTCAACCGAGTTCAGTTCAGTGAGCAAGCGTGCCGACGCTTTGAGAGCGGTGAAGGAGAAGAAGTAGTCCACCATCTGCTAGAGTGTGCTTATGTGAGGGTCGAGTAGGACGAAAGGCGAGTGGATAAGAAGAGAGTGACAGAGGTGGAAATAGCATTGATAGCTTACCTCTACTCTGATTAACCGGACACCGGGTCCGAGCTTGCTGGATCCTTCACGACTAGCAGGAGATACCGGAGAACCTGCGGGACTACAAGTCACAGGAGCCCATAGGTGTTGATACGTAACTGGGTTAGGAAGACAGGAGTCTGGTAGGATCCGCCATTAGAGACTGTGTTCTTCCAATACAAGGCCCTACACAAAGTCAGCCGGGTGTAAAGTTGAAGACAGAGTCAGGCCTCGTTTCATACAGGTCAGAGACTCACATTACAGGAGTAAGGAGGCCCTACACCTACTCAGTGGGAAGAACTGGATGTGCATCCTTCACCCTGCCAGCACCCGGGATGTGCCTGCAATTCCATCAGTAAAAGTACAGAAAGAGACTTTTGTGTGTGTGTTCCCATTATTACTCCTGCGGCCGTGCTCCCCTCCTCCATCCTGCACCCCTACACAGCTGAATTACCCTGAAGGTCCCCAGCCTTACCTGTGGAAGGCTTAACACCTTGCTGCCCAATATCAACCCTTCAGTGGACCTATACAGCAGCGCTGGTCACCCTGACCAGGAACCACAGGTGGCGTCACGAACATTCTACAAACACTTTAATCCCCTGTAAATATCCCCTTGTCAGTGAGCGCCCAGGGCCACGGACCGAGCTGTGTCACCGTGACATCCCCCATAGAAGTGAACGGGCTCGGTGCCGAGTACCCCACGGCCCTGGCGTGCGACTCAAATACAAGAAAATTTGTGTTGTATTGACTCAAAGAATGAATCTATACGCCTTTCTACTGCTTGAGAAAAGCTCACTCTGGGCCAAAATACACCAAAATATTTTTATATTTTTGGTGTGTCAAAAATTACCAGAATATTTTCATGTATGCACAAAAAATAAACTTTTACATAGATGCAAATGGACCACCTTTTTCTGACAAGTGCATTAAAATCTTCTAGAAAAATATCTACTGGCTAACACGGTACAAAGATATACATCTTTCCTGTATTAAAATCTTCTAGTACTACATGATGCTATTCATTTCCTATTTGGCATAAATAAAAAAAATTGTGTTTTCCTATGTGTCAGAGTGGCCTTTGGGCTCCCTCAACAATTAGCTTGAATAAAACCTTTGAACCCTTCCCTGGCAGGATTAGCATCAGCACCCAGCACATTTGAGAAAATGTCAGGACCCACCTCAGCTCTCTGTTCTGCCCTATGCCATTTGTGGTAGGAAAAGCTACACAAGACACTTCTGTGTGCCTTTATATCCTCTGACAAATGTAATTTAAGGAGGGGTTCTCCTGGCTTTTTTTCTTTTTTTTTTAATAAGTGTAATTTTTATTAGATTTTATAAAATTTTACAATCAGAAATGAGACAAAACAATCACAATTTGGCTTACAAATTAGAGGGTCAGAAAGAATGGATTACAGTTAGAATAAACTCTTGGAAGACGTTTCCCCTAGTGGCATCAAAACATATTGTGCAGTAGAACAGAAAAAGACAGAAAGTCCAACAGCAGTTCTAAATGATGCCAAGTTAAGATGACACCATCCCCATACTCATGTTACAATTTTTTATAAAATCACAATACTAAATAAGACGAGACATACACATAGGGGAGGGAAGAAGAAACCTGTTCAAAAGTCAACATGCTCCTAACTGTTGTGTTAGGCCCTAAAATAGTCCCAGGGAGCCCAGACCGGTCTCAAATCTGTCCAAACTTGCATTCAATAAGGGTGTCATGTTCTCCATCCTGTGGATGTCAGCTATTCTATCCAAAACCTTCTGAAAAGAGGGGGGAGTAGTCTGTCTCCAATGAAGGGCAATCAAACATCTAGCTGCCATCAACAGATGTAACAGCAGTCTGGTTGAATTCTTCCCCATCCCTCTAGGGGAAACATATAGTTGGTATGTAGCAGGGTCCAGCTCAACCTCCATATATAGAACCTTTTGTATTAAGGTTTTCACCTTTTCCCAAAATCCAGCCAGCCCAGGGCAAGACCAGAAAATGTGTAACTGAGAATATGGTGCTGAGCAACAACGCCAGCAAATATTTGGGAGCTGGTGGTTCAGTCTATGAAGGAGTTCTGGAGTGTGATACCAAAACATCAAAATTTTATATTGGTTTTCCTTATAAATGGTGCAGATAGAGGATTTGCATGCCTTTTCCCATATATTCTGCCAGCATTGGGGGAGAAAATGTCCTTCCCAGAAGAGACTCCCATCCAACCATATACGGATGTTTCAAGGGGGGTCAGTCCGAGGAGAACCCAAGGTCCTGTAAATATCTGATATTAACCCTTTAGTTGACATGCCTTTCTTTCAAAGCCTCTTAAATTTCATTAGTTGAGAAACCTTCAATGAGCCATATAGTGAAGACGCCAGGTGCTTAAGCTGCATGAACTGGAAGAACTCTCTATTATTTAGAGCAAATTTAGATTTTATATCATCTAACGAGAAAACTTCCATTGTGTTTCCATTCACCAAATCTGCAAATCTAAATAATCCTGGCGAAATTCACGGGTGGACCATTGTCTGTTCCAAACTGTTTGGTATCAGAGGTTGGTATATAAAAGATATCATTGGGGAATTGGGAGAGAACAAACCAAAATGCCTTGCACAAGAGAGCCACAGATCCCTCGTAAACTGCATAGGGCCCAACAAAGTAAATGGTATCTTAATAGGCTCAGTTGACAAGAAAAGGGAGTTTGGGTGGATCGGAGCCAACCATATCTTTTCTATTTCAGTCCAAATATTGTAAGCACATAATAAAGCCCACAAGGGAATCTTCCTCAGGTGTACTGCCCAATAGTATTTAACGATATCTGGAACAGACAAGCCCCCTTGTGATCTATGAGATGTAAGAACACTTTTGGATATTCTATGGCATCTTCTGGCATTTTTAAAATAATTGTTGATCCCTCTTTAAATTTAGTGATTGAGGAAAAGAAGTTGAATACTTATATAGGTATTCATTGCCAAGTCCAAAAAAGTTGAGACGTGGTGTAAAATGTAAAGAATGCAATGATTTGGAAATCTCTTACAGCCATTTGTTATTCATAACAGAGCACATATCAGAAGTTAAAAATTAGCAATTTTTCATTTTCATTTGAAAAAAAATAATTGAGAAATTGATAGCAGCAATACATCTCAAATAAGTTTCTACCGAGTGAACAAAAGGCAGGAAAAATAAATGGTACTAATGAAAAACAGCTGGAGGGTCAATTTGCAGCTAAGTCAAATGACTGTGTATAAAAATAGCATGTTAAAAAGGCAGAGCCTCTAAGAAGCAAAGATGGTCAGAGGTTCACAAAACCATGAACAACTGCATCTAAAATTTATGAAACAATTTCAGAAAAATTTCCCTCATCGTAAAATTGCAAATACTTTGAATAGCCCAGCATCTATAGTACATAATATCATCAAACGATTCAGAGAATAGTTACAGGTTCAGATACCACCAATGAGGTTTCAGGCTCAGGTACTGCTGGAGCGACTTCAGAGATCAGGTACCACAGTAGCAAAGTTAGTCTCAGGTACCACCAGAGCGACTTCACGGTTCAGGTACCACAGGAGCGGTGTCAGGCTCAGGTACTGCTAAATCGGTGTCATGCTCAGGTTCCTCTGGAGCTGCGTCTGACCTAGGAACCACCAGAGCGGCCTCAGGGTTTATGTACTGCAGGAGTAGTGTCAGGCTCAGGTACCGCCAGATCAGTTTCAGAGTTCAGGTACCACTGGAGTGGTGTCAGGGTTGAGGTACCACCGGAGCGGCGTTAGGGTCAGGTACCACAGGTGCTGTGTCAGGTATAGGTATTGCCGCAGTGGTGTCAGAATTCAGGTACTGCAGGTGTGTTTTGGGATTCAAGTACAAAACAGGGGATTTAGGAAAAGGTTCAGACTCAACACAGGATACAGAAGCCTGGCAACTTACTAGCTGCACAACACTGCTAAATGGAGAACATTGCTCAAGCACTTCCCTACTCGGGAATGTGCCTTATATACTTGATGCCTTCCAACCAATAGGGTCATATCCAAAGTGCATATACTGCCGCTTTAAGAATCAGGGAGCTTGTGCTGCCGGGGGAACTGAGCAGTGTGTGCAGGTTGAGGGGAACCACGGCAGGAAGCAATGACACTGCCGCACGGCCGGGGAGGTGATTATGTCGGCATCACTGCAAGGAGGAAGGAGAGGGAACACACAGGGACGCCAGCATTAGCGTTACAACTTTTATGTGGTCAGTTGAATCAAAAATTAAAATACTTTATTGAAACCTTTTCTTGTACCTTTTTCCTCCTTAAACACAAGCTCAGGACCTGCTGTGAAGGAGGCAGAAACACTAACAGGGAGTTGTAGACTACACTGCTGTCTATGAGAGGCATTTTGTCAACTGAAAACCTCAGTAGTGTTCTTCTTTACAGGCATTATGTGCTGTTATATAAGTATACTTAAAAAAAATAACTGAAAATCAGAGTTTTTTTGTAGTTAATAGTAGAAAATATCATAATTGGTATTCTCATTACCATAACAACTTATACACTAAAGTTAACATTTTTTTTCCTGACTATAATTATAGCAAATGTGGACTGCATTTGCATACAAGAGATGAGCCTTTTACTATAACTTGACACAGCGGAATCAAGAGTGCAATCACACTAGGAATTACTGAAGAAAGTTAGGAAGTAGTAGCTCATTGATGGATTGCAAGCTGAAGTAGTTAGAAACATAATTAGACTCCTGTCTGTAGAAGAGTCAAGAAGAGAAACAGACTATCTCCAGAAAAAAACACATAACAGGTTGCTATAATTCGTGAATACTCAAGCGGTGAGCGACCACCTCAAAGGCCTAGTATGATAACATAAGAGGTGCTTGCCGGACTACCACAGTAAGTCGGTGGTGTGTGAGGAGGACATAGGGGAAGGAAGCAAGACTCAGCTGTCATGGTTCTACCCCTCAGTGTGTCTGGGATGCAGTTACTGACAGCTCAGCAGTCCAATCTGGTACAGGGGTGTGCTGAACCTCTAAGTACTTTGACAGCTCGGTCATCCAATCTGGTGCAGGGGCATGCTGAGCTGTCGGTGTGTTGATTGACAGCTCAGCGGTCCAATCTAAGACTGGGAGGCGCTGGATGTCTCCAGGTGTTCATTATCCCAGGTGATTGCCAGGCTACTTAACTGGGGTGTTACTCCCAGACCTCTGTCAGACATACCGGTGCATCTCACAAAATTAGAATATCATCAAGCAGACCTCAAGCAGCTTGAATTGTCTGTCTCTCCACTCTTCCTCCAGACTCTGGGACCTTTATTTCCAAGGTCTAGTGTAAAGTATCTACAATCAATGATGGTTTCGGGAGCCATGTCATCTGCTGGTGTAGGTCCACTGTGTTTTATCAAGACCAAAGTCAACGCAGCTATCTACCAGGAAATTATAGAGCACTTCATGCTTCCCTCTACCGACAAGCTTTTTGGACATGGAAATTTCATTCTCCAGCAGGACTTGGCACCTGTCCACACTGCTTGATTGGTCAGCAAACTCGCCTGACCTTAAACCCATAGACAATCTATGGGGTATTGTCAAGAGGAAGATGAGAGACACCAGACTCAACAATGCAGAAGAGCTGAAGGCTGCTATCAAAGCAATCTGGTTTTCCGTATCACACTTTAGCAGTGCCACAGACTGATCGCCTCCATACCACGCTGCATTGATGCAGTAATTGATGCAAAAGGAGCCTCAACCAAGTATTGAGTGCATTTACTGAACATACATTTCAGTAGGCCAACATTTCAGATTTTAAAATCATTTTATCAAGCTGGTGTTATAAAGTATTCTAATTTACTGAGATAATGACTTTTGGGTTTTCATTGGCTATAAGCCATAATCATCAACATTAACAGAAATAAACACTTGAAATAGATCACTCTGTAATGACTCTATATAATATGTGAGTTTCACTTTTTGTATTGAAGAACTGAAATAAATTAACTTTTTGATGATATTCTAATTTTGTGAGATGCACCTGTACATTCATCTACTGTGTGGTTTGTCTCTGTGTCTTGCTTTCTGTTTATAGATCTTTCATTGTCTGACCTTGGACCTCGTTCTGACCATCCATTTAACCCCTTCTGCTATGACCCGCAATCCTCCTGGTATTCTGACTTCAGAATATTACCTGATTACGCCTTTGTCTCTTCCTTCTGTTTATGACATGTACCTTCCTGGCTTTTGAGCTTGGATCTCTTGACCACTCTGCCTCACGGCTAGTCCATGAGTAGCGTAATATTACATCTGGCCAATACGTTTTTCTTTTTCACCAGTATGGAGCCTGTTCACATGCTTTGTGGCCAGGTGGCGTATTTGACGCAGACGACTCAGGATCTGGCTAAGGAATGCCAGAGTGTGGAATAATCAGAATGCAGTTTCAGGGTCAGATAACTAATTTGATGAAGACCTCCTATATCCCTCCACTGCCGGCAGTGGCTATGACAACAGTACGCTCTGAAGTATAGTTGGTTTCTCCCGAACCTGTAATGGCCCTGCCTGATACATTTTTGCGAGAGAAAGACCAGTTTAGAGTATTCAGGGAGAGCTGTAGGTTATTTTTTACCTTGTGCCCCCTGGTCGTCAGGCGAGGAGTTCCATAGGGTGGGAATAATCATGTCCCCGCTGCAATCAGTTCCTCAGACCTGGGCATTTTCCTTGCCTCCACAAGTCCCAGAATGGTTTTCTGTTGACATCTTTTTTGACAGTTTAGGTCTGAAACATGACAAACCCGACAGGATCCAGGTTGCTGAGGCTAAGCTCATGAACCTGGCACAGGGGGGTTGCACAGCTACTACTGTACTGAGTTCCTGCAGTGGTCCACTGATGTTCTGTGGATCGATCCAGCTTTCAGGTGCCAGTTCCACAAAGGCCTTTCTGAAACCCTTAAGGTGTCACGGGTGTGTCGCTGCGAAGATTGTCGCGATTGCACACCCTGACTTCTCACAGCTGAGTTTCTGGTGCTGGGTGTTTTTCGGCAGTGAGGGAGTTAATTCTTTCTCTCTCTGTGCTGGACTAGACCAGCCTCGCTCAGCTGCAATTAATGTTGTGGTAATTGGTTTCCTTCATATACCTGCCTGTCTGCTGGGGAAGTGTCGGTGAAAGCATTCATGCAGACCAGCAGAGCGGATCGTATTGAGAAGTCTAAAGCTAAGAGTACCTGTTGTGGTTTTCTCCTCTCCTCGCTTTATTATTTATCTCCTTACCCGTTGGTGTTCCCTCTGTAGTGATAGTTTTGTATGCAAGGTGGTCTTTTATTTTACCCCTTGTACTGTCTCGTTTGTCTTATACTGTGTGTGAAGGCAGTTACCTTCCTGTTCCCTGTGGTGGTAATCAGGGTCCTTCTCAGGACTAGATTACAGGTGTTAGGGATTCACAGGAGATAGGGTTACGCTGGCGGCCTGGACCTCTGTACCATCAACAGTACCTCCAGGTAGAGGGATTAGTCAGGACCCCAGCTTAGGGTCAGCATAGACCCCGGTCCTCCTGTATATAGAGACAGCGTGACATTTTCACCGACCACACTAAAGATTCTCCCCAGCCACCATGGATCCAGTAGCCAGTCTAGCTCAGCAGTTGCAGAGTTTGTCCATGGAGCTGAGGGACGTTAAGTCCAAGGTTTTGTACCCCCCGGAGCAAGCCAGACCTGAACCTAAAGTAGCTCTCCCGGACAGGTTCACTGGAGGGCGGGACAAATTTTTTGCTTTCCGGGAGGCATGTAAATTGTACTTTCGGCTGCGACCTCGGTCATCTGGGAGTGAAGATCAAAGGGTGGGAATTGTCATCTCACTCCTACAAGGGGACCCCCAATCCTGGGCGTTCTCTCTCCCCCCGGGCTCCCCGGCTCTCCAGTCAGTGGATAGATTTTTCGCAGCTCTGGGTCTTGTATATGATGACCCGGATCGGGTCTCCCTTGCTGAAACTAAGTTACGTAAGATACAGAAGGGAGATCGTCCGGCAGAGGAATTCTGTTCGGAGTTCCGTAGGTGGGCCACGGACACCCAGTGGAATGACCCGGCTCTTAGGAGCCAGTTTTGTCAAGGTTTATCTGACAAATTAAAAGATGTGTTGGCGCAGTATGACCCTCCCACGACACTGGAAGCCGCTATGGCCTGTTACACCCGGTCCCAGCGCTGCCTCTGCACTCCGTTCTGCTCACTCACCTGTTCCTCGGGCTGTCCCTCTGCGGCGGTCTGTGCGTGGGCTGGGGTCTCCTGTCCCATCTGCTCTCCGGCGTCCTGAGTCCTTCTCCACTTCCTGGCACGCTGCTGGCAGGCCTCCAGACAGTCGGCTTAGGACGCGAGGCCGCGCCCACCGCCTCTCTTAAAGGGGCAGCGTGCATCTTTTGAAATAGCTAATTATCCAATGGCTGCGCACTCAGTACTATATCTGGTCACTCCACCATTAGGGGAGTGCCGGAGCAACGTGTTCTATCATTGCTACATCCGGTTCTGTGCCTGTTCTGTCTGCGCTGCGTCTGCAGTCTCTGTGCTTCGTTGATACTGTTTGTCTCCTCAGATCATTGCTAACCCGTATCTGGCTAATCTGGACAATCTCGGCTATTACTGGCGCAAGTGTCATCCCGTTCCGCCATCAGCCATCCGTACCCGTGGACCGTGACAAGGTCACTGAAGCCAGCCTTCTACCATCCGTTCTGGACCAGGACCTTACCCTTCTCCGTCAAGAACTTTCCACGGACTCTGTAAATACTTGTTACCCTTTTGGTCCCTCTGGGATAGCTGCCACGTGTCCGGGGTCTAACTGGAGGTAGCACCTGTGTCCTCCGGGTATTCCATTCTGGTCCAGTTCGAGGGGCCTTACTACGGGTACCCGGGGCTCACTAGTTATGCCCCCTTCGGAGCCCCCCGGACCGCGGTCTCGAGGTTCCACATTAAAAAATAAAAACAAATGTGAACTTCACCACCTCTGCCTCCGCTTCCATTCGTTACATGGCCCTTGCTATTCGTATTGACAGACGTCTTCGGGAGAGGTGCGGGGTAACTTCGCCCCCTGTGATGACTCCACCTTCCTCAAGGGTCCCTTATACGGAGGTTCCCCTGGTCAGTCCAGAGGAGCCTATGCAATTAGGAGGGACATCATTCCGGGGGACGGGATCGGTGGGGCGCCACAAAACAAGAAGTTGTTTCTTCTGTGGAAAAAAGGGACATTTTATTAGGGGGTGTCCATCCCGTCCTTTGCAGAGTGAGAAGTCGCCGGAAAACTATTGATCCCAGATTGTGTGGTGGACGGCAATCTGGGAGTAAGTATTTCGTCCCTAAGTTCGTCTCAGTTTCTCGTACCAGCGGAGGTGGTGGTGGGTGCGAAAACTGAGAGGATATCTGTTCTTCTGGATAGTGGGGCCGGGGCTAATCTGGTGGATGCTCGCTTTGCCCGGGTTCAAGGTATGCGATTGAGTGGCTTGGCTAAACCCGTCCCCATATTCTCGATCGACGCCAGACCTCTCGGTCAGGGAAGTTTTGTGCAAGCAGTGCATAACATAGATCTTCAAGTGGGGGCGCTACATAAAGAACTGTTGTCTTGTTATGTGTTGGAGGGTCTTCCCACTCCTATAGTGCTGGGCCTGCCTTGGCTAACTAAGCATAACCCGGTTATTAATTGGCAATCCAGAGAGATAACCCAATGGAGCGATTTCTGTAATAAAAACTGCATGAATACGGTCATTTGTGCGGTCGCTCCTAGGGCCTTACCTCCATTTCTGGTGGACTTTGAGGATGTATTCTCGGAAAAAGGGTGTCAAGAACTACCTCCTCATCGCGAGTATGACTGTTCTGTTAACTTGCTCCCTGGGGCCAAGTTACCGAAATCTAGGTTGTATAACCTTTCTGGTCCTGAGAGACAGGCCATGAAGGATTATATTTCAGAGAGTCTGGCTAAGGGGCATATTAGACCTTCATCTTCCCCGGTGGCCGTGGGGTTCTTCTTTGTGAAGAAAAAAGATGGAGGCCTACGCCCTTGCCTGGATTTCCGTGAGCTTAATCGGATTACGGTCCGAGATCCGTATCCGCTCCCACTTATTCCCGATCTCTTCAATCAGATCGTGGGTGCCAAATGGTTCTCTAAGTTGAATCTCAGGGGGGCGTACAATCTGATTAGGATGAAGGAGGGGGATGAGTGGAAGATGGCGTTTAACACTCCGGAGGGGCATTATGAGAACCTTGTCATGCCATTTGGTCTGAGTATTGCCCCGGCGGTGTTTCAACACTTTGTAAATGACATCTTTCGCCACCTAATGGGACAGTTTGTGGTCATATATTTGGATGATATCTTAATTTACTCGCCAGATCTTGTGTCTCATCAGGAGCATGTTAGGCAGGTGTTACAGATCTTGCGGGATAATAAACTGTACGCCAAATGGGAGAAGTGTGTGTTCGCCGTACAGGAACTTCAGTTTTTAGGGTTCCTGGTGTCAGCATCCGGTTTTCGTATGGACCCTGGGAAAGTGCGGGCAGTTCTTGAGTGGGATCTGCCAGAGGATCTTAAGGCATTACAACGTTTCCTGGGGTTTGCTAACTACTACCGGAAATTCATTCGTAATTTTTCGTCCATAGTTAAACCTCTCACAGACATGACTAAAAAAGGGACGGATTTTTCAAAGTGGTCTGACAAGGCTTGTCAAGCGTTTTCCTCTTTGAAAAAATGTTTTGCTTCAGCACCCATACTTATTCAACCTGATGCGTCACAGCCGTTCATTGTTGAGGTGGACGCTTCCAAGGTAGGGGTAGGAGCAGTATTGTCACAAGGTTCGTCCCCTGGTAAATGGCATCCGTGCGCCTTCTTCTCTAAAAAATTGTCGTCCGCTGAGAGGAATTATGATGTCGGCAATAGGGAACTCTTGGCCATTAAGTTGGCTTTTGAGGAGTGGTGTCATTTTTTGGAGGGGGCAGTCCACCCGGTCACCGTCATTACCGATCACAAAAACCTGCTATATTTAGAGTCCGCTAAACGTCTGAATCCCAGACAAGCTAGGTGGTCGTTGTTTTTTACCAGGTTTAATTTTGTTCGTCACATATCGTCCTGGCTCAAAAAATGTTAAGGCGGATGCCTTATCTCGCTGTTTCCCAGGGGCTGGGAATACGGAGGACCCGGTTCCGGTCCTTCAGGAGGGGGTGGTGGTGTCGGCAGTATGCTCTGAGCTTGAGGAGGAGGTATTGGAGGCTCAGGGGGACGCCCCTGTAGGACCTCCAGGGAGACTGTTTGTTCCAAATCAGTTGCGACAAAAGGTGATCGAGGCACACCATAATTCAGCTTTGGCAGGACACCCAGGGAGTAAAGCAACTGAGGATCTCCTCTCGCGTCGGTTTTGGTGGCCTAACTTACATAAGGAGGTGGTAACTTTTGTCGCGTCCTGCAAGGTTTGTGCGCGCTCTAAGACCCCACATACCCGTCCGTCGGGGACCCTCTTACCTTTGAAGATCCCGGAGCGTCCGTGGACTCATCTATCTATGGACTTCATTACGGACCTCCCGCCATCTTCGGGTAAAACAGTCATACTCGTTGTAGTGGACAGGTTCAGCAAGATGGCGCATTTTATCGCTCTTCCTGCTCTTCCTAATGCTAAAACTCTTGCGCAGGTGTTTATTGGGGAGATTGTAAGGCTTCACGGGGTACCCTCCGATGTGGTGTCGGATCGGGGGTCTCAGTTTGTGTCCAAATTCTGGAAAGCATTTTGTACACGGCGGGGGATGCAGTTGTCATTTTCATCGGCTTTTCACCCGCGACCAATGGTCAGACAGAGCGTCTGAACCAGTGCTTGGAGACATATCCCCGGTGTTTTGTGTCAGAGAACCAGGAGGACTGGGCTTCTTTTTTGCCTCTGGCGGAATTTGCTCTAAATAATAGGCGGAGCGAGTCCACTGGTAAGTCCCCGTTTTTTGGGGCATATGGTTTTCACCCCCAGTTTTGTACTTTCAATAGGGGGGGCTCTTCTGGGCTTCCTGAGGAGGAACGATTTTACTCATCGCTTGCTTCAGTGTGGAGAGGAGTGCTGAATAATCTGAGTACTATGGGGAACCGACACAAACGTATGGCTGATAGGAGGAGAGTGTCTGGTCCGGACCTAAGTGTGAACGATCTGGTATGGTTGTCTACCAAAAATATAAAACTTAAGGTTCCCTCCTGGAAACTGGGTCCCAGGTTCATCGGGCCATACAAGATCAGTGCTATAATTAATCCGGTTGCATTCCGTCTTGACCTCCCTCCTACATTTAAAATTCATAATGTGTTCCACAGATCGTTGCTTAAGAGGTATGTGGCGCCGGTGATACCTTCACCTTTACCTCCTCCTCCTGTGATAAAAACGAAAGAAATGCAATACAATGAAGTGTAAAAAATAAAAAATGATAATAAATGTAAACAAATAATATCAAATAAAATAATATATTTACACCTCTAATTGAAATAACACCTCCAAGTGAGGATGGATGACCATCCAATAAATAAAAATGAACACCCGAGTGCAAAGTAACAGGGGGAAAAAAGAACCACCAAGGCAGGATAAGACACAATGTATATTTATTGATAATATAACATAAAAAATTGCACGTACATAATGATATAAAATGATGTTAAAAGAAGGAAGCAAAAAACAACAAAATACAACCCTGCTAAACCCAATGTCCGGGATTTATATACACATAACCAGGTATATGTGTGACATAATAAATAAAAATAAAAATAAAAAACACACAATGTGCCAATATATTATAACATGAGATCAATTGATAAATGTATAACAAAGTGTGAATACCAATGAACTCAAAATGCTGCGCCAAACCGCAATTATGGTATAATGAATAAAATGTGCACAAAAATAAAATGTGCGCAAAAAGGGAATCAAAAAAATGTGCACAAAAATCGCTGTGCCAAATTACAATGATGATGTGATAAATAACATATGTATCATACAAAAAATCGCTAATTGTGCTTGATATTCAAAACCAAATGTGACACACCAAAGCAAGTAAAAAAGCGAGAAAGTATATAGCAGCAAGGTGAAAACATATCCAACATGTGCTACCAAATGAAAATAAAAAAATGAGACAGCAATACCTGGAAAATCCCGGGAGGGAGAGAGCAAGGGTAGGTGAGATTGCTTCCAAAGACGCGCCCCGACGCGCGTTTCGGAAGATATTCCTTCGTCAGGGGGATATAATGTGCTCATATCGCGGTCTATAAATAGACAGATCAATTGCTCATGGAAAAGCGGCGCATGCGCACCGAAGCAACGCCGACGTCACCAATGGTGTGACTCATTTCCGGTCACATGACCCGACCCCTGTGTACACAGCGCATGCGCTCTAAATCAACAAACAAGCTCCAGACAAAAGGCATACACCATAATCCCTTGTATAGATCGCATGTCACTGCATCTGTGTAACAGGTTCACGCATGCGTAGTGGATCGGGCGGCGACCAGATAGTAAAAAATGCCAGATCCTCCCATAAGGTCTAACTCCGGTCACATGATGTTAACGTTGCCATGGCAACCCCGAACAACAAGGGGTAAATGCATATAATGTATGGACAATAAAAATAGAAATAAATGCTCCATGTCCATAATATCAGGGTAACAATATAAATAATACATACTCATAAATAAAGTAAAGTGTGTGTTGAATGGCGCATGTATGGTAGACTCTGAGCGAGGACCAACATCGCGACCGGGGTCATGTAGCTGTGAGACCACATAAAGACACCGCCGCGATGAGGACCATGCGATCAGGTCGACCGTCATGCGCTCCACACACACAAAATCTACTAATGTGCCGAATAAACATAACAAAAATCAGATAATAAACAATATACATAAATGTAAATAAATACCTCCATAATTAAACATAGAGCGACAAAAAATACAACAACGGAAATAGATATATAATGAACAAAAACATTTTTTATCCATTAGTATATAAAGTGTAGTAATGTTCATGATCCAAGTATGTTCCAAATATTGTCCAAAAATTATTCATATGTGACGATCTGTGCTGAATTCATCAGATGATGATATTACAAACAAAAAATGCCGCGAAACTGAAATGAATAAAAGATCATGTTAAAATCACAAAAACACATCATAAAAATGGTGCATATGAAAGACTCTCATTGAGGCCAAGTGGAGAGACCGTGTTCAAGGTCCAGATCCACTTGGCCTCCAACTGTGCCAATCTCTTACTCACATTACCACCTCTGGCATTAGTTGTGAGCATGTCAATTCCAGAGACCCTCAGACCAGTGGCATCACAATTGTGATGCAGTCTGAAGTGCCTTGGAATCGTCTTCAAAGTAGAAATGTCATCCACATCTTTGGCCGCTTTGATACCCAGTACATGTTCGCGTACCCTCACCTTGAGCTGTCTCGTAGTGAGACCCACATAGATGAGGGCACACGGACACGTAGCAAAATAGATAACATGTGTGGAATTGCAGGAAATATTGTGCCTAATGCTGAATTCACGAGTGTTGTCAGAATTCACAAAATTACCTGTTTTGTTGATATTAGGACATGCCACACATGCACCACACGGTTTGCAACCATGATGGGGTGCCTGTTTTTTATTATTAGGTTCGTAATGACTTTTGACCAACTTATCGTGAAGATTCTGAGACCTCCTGAATGTGATCCTGGGTCCATCCTCTATGAATTTAGATATAACCGGATCTGTTTTTAATATGCCCCAATGTTTGTTTAAACATGTACGTAGTAGATCACTTTGTCCATTAAATTGTGTAATGAACCGTACTTCGTTTGTATGTTTCTTATGGGGAAGCACATACAAGGCATTATGGCGGGTATGGTGTTTTGCCCTGTTAAACGCCTTCTTAACAGATCTCCTGCTATAACCTCGCTCATAGAATCTAGTTTTCAATAGTTCAGCCTGTGCAAGAAAATCATCCTCCCGGGAGCAAATTCGCCTCAATCGGAGAAACTGGCCTATGGGAATAGAGTTAATTAGAGCCCTGGGATGAGATGAGGATGCATGAACTAGAGCATTTACAGCCGTGTGTTTCCTAAATAAATTAGTCTGTAAACAGCCTTCACTATCCCTTAAAACCTGAACATCAAGGAACTCAATGATGTCCCTCTGATGGTTGTAGGTAAGATGCACATTGATCATGTTGGAATTCAGCCTATGCATAAATTCAGATAATGACGTGGTGGAATCCTGCCAAATGAAAAATATATCATCTATGTAACGTGTCCAAAAAAGGACACGCTCCATAGATCCAAATGTGTCAGAATTGAAGAGGTCCCTCTCCCAAAACCCAAGGAACAGATTGGCATACGATGGAGCAAATGAAGCTCCCATCGCTGTCCCTTGGGTCTGAAGAAAGAAAGACCCCCAAAAATGAAAAAATTGTGAGTAAGTGCAAATTCTAACAAATTAATAAAAAAAATTATAAAAGCCCGAGAAAATGAGGAAAACTGTAAAAAATATGTGACGGCAGCAATACCATCATTGTGACATATATTCGTATATAACGACTCTACGTCACAAGTGACCAATGAACAATCATGATCAATGTGCATCCCATCAATTTTTTTGAGGAAATCAGTAGTGTCCCTTGTGTAGGAAGGAAGCGCTGTAACAAACGGCTGTAAAATCGAATCAATGTATTTGTTAATGTTCTCAAGATAATTTTTTATGTTATATTATCAATAAATATACATTGTGTCTTATCCTGCCTTGGTGGTTCTTTTTTCCCCCTGTTACTTTGCACTCGGGTGTTCACTCCTCCTCCTGTGGTGGTCAATGGTAACTTGGAGTTCCAGGTGTCGAGAGTCATCGATTCACGTCTGAATCGCCGGTCCCTTCAGTACCTTGTTCATTGGAGGGGGTATGGTCCTGAGGAGAGGACGTGGGTTTCTGCGTCGGATATTAACGCAGACCGATTGGTTCGGGCCTTCCACACTACTCACCCAGATAAACCCGGCCCTGAGGGTCCGGAGGCCCCTCGTAGAAGGGGGGGTACTGTCACGGGTGTGTCGCTGCGAAGATCGTCGCGATTGCACACCCTGACTTCTCACAGCTGAGTTTCTGGTGCTGGGGTTTTTCGGCAGTGAGGGAGTTAATTCTTTCTCTCTCTGTGCTGGACTAGACCAGCCTCGCTCAGCTGCAATTAATGTTGTGGTAATTGGTTTCCTTCATATACCTGCCTGTCTGCTGGGGAAGTGTCGGTGAAAGCATTCATGCAGACCAGCAGAGCGGATCGTATTGAGAAGTCTAAAGCTAAAGGGTATGCCACACTAAACAATATCGCTAACGGGATCGCTAAAAAACGTCACTATTTAGCGATCCTGTTAGCGATGTTGTTCAGTGCGGCAGCTTCCAGCGACGAGCTTCCTGCTGTGATCTCGCTCGTCGCTGGAATCGCTCCGGACCCTATTTTCTCGTCGGCGCTCCCGCTGGGTAAGTATCTAATCGCTGTGTGGCACCTTTTCTTAGCGATTTAGCGGTACTTTTGTACCGCTAAAGTCGTTAAGAAGATCGCTAACGGCGATAGCGTCGTTAACTATATCGCTAAATGTGGACGCATTTAGCGATATAGAAACAATCCCGCTAGCGATCGCATTAGTATGCGTCGTTATCGTGATCGCTAGCGGGATTGTTTAGTGTGGCAGTACCATAAGAGTACCTGTTGTGGTTTTCTCCTCTCCTCGCTTTATTATTTATCTCCTTACCCGTTGGTGTTCCCTCTGTAGTGATAGTTTTGTATGCAAGATGGTCTTTTATTTTACCCCTTGTACTGTCTCGTTTGTCTTATACTGTGTGTGAAGGCAGTTACCTTCCTGTTCCCTGTGGTGATAATCAGGGTCCTTCTCAGGACTAGATTACAGGTGTTAGGGATTCACAGGAGATAGGGTTACGCTGGCGGCCTGGACCTCTGTACCATCAACAGTACCTCCAGGTAGAGGGATTAGTCAGGACCCCAGCTTAGGGTCAGCATAGACCCCGGTCCTCCTGTATACAGAGACAGCGTGACATAAGGATGCACTGATCCTTCATGACGCCTCTTTTCTCTGGCCATGACTCAGGCCATATGAATGAATTGTAGAATCCATGACAGACTTGTTGAACATCAGGCTGCCCGTTATACTTCCCGAAGTAGATCCATTTACCACAGGTGGAGCCATTAGCATCACATTATGGCTATAAATTTCAAAACACAAAACAAAAAATGTCTTTTGGCAATCTGAGCAAGACCAGAACCCAAAATACCACCAGCAAAAGGATACCACTATGTTATTTGTATTATACAGCAGGCTATTTTTATGGAGTATTCACATGCATTGAGTTTAATTTTTTAGCATTCTATGGTAGAAATTGCAGGATAATATTTTTTTGTTATTTATAAAAAAACACACGGAAGAAAACACCAGAAATAAATATAAGAAAAAGTCACTAGTGCCATAAGTAGTATATTCATCTTGCATAGAGAATGGATGAAATAAGTTTAAGCATAAGGGTGGATATTTTAAACTTAGAGCCGTTTATGGACCCTGTTTTGGCTACATTTTCCATACCAAATTCAGCAATGTTATCACATGACTTATGATAATGTGTAGAGCATTTATTGACCGAGATCGTTTTGACAATTTTGATCACTTGCAATAAAAACCATTACTTAAGCATTGTTTTCTTCTTTTTTTAAATTCTTCTTACCCAAAAATACTTACTAAACTACAATATATTTGTGTTATATAATGGTTTCTCCAAATTGAAAACAAAATGACACTTTTCATTACTACTGCAGTCTCAGACCAATTCAACCCTCTGAATAGAATCATTCATTAGCGCACACTTGCAAATCATGTGTTGTCTCAAGATTTAATAATCAAGGGCTTCATTAGATTAATCAGGTGTGTTTGTGATACAACAGATCAAGTACCTGGACTGGTTAGGGGTTTGTTGTCTGTGATGTTTGATTGCATCTTAAGGGTATGCCACACTAAACAACATCGCTAACGGGATCGCTAAAAAACGTCACTATTTAGCGATCCCGTTAGCGATGTTGTTGTGTGTGGCATCTACCAGCGACGTGGCCCCTGCTGAGATCCTGCTGTGATCTCGCTCGTCGTTCTCATCGTTCCGGTCCCTATTTTTATCGTCAGCGCCCCGCTGGTAAGTATATATCGCTGAGTGTAGCACCTTTTGTTAGCGATTTAGCGGTACTTTTGTACCGCTAAAGTCGTTAAGGAGATCGCTAACCGCGATAGCGTCCTTAACGACATCGCTAAGTTAGGTAGCTACTAGCGATATAGAAACAATCCCGCTAGCGATCGCATTAGTATGCGTCGTTATCGTGATCGCTAGCGGGATTGTTTAGTGTGGCAGTACCTTAAGAAATATGTCTAATGGCCCATTTGGATAGGCCAGTAATTGGGGAACAAGTGTAAACAGGCTGGCAAACAATTGTCGAATGAGCTATCATGATTGTCAGAAGCGATGATTTAAAAATCATTGTAAGAAGTAGAACATAACCTCTGTTAAACAGGTGATGTCCTGCTGATCACATGACATTCTATGGGCATAGAACAATTCTATTAACTTTCATTCATATAGAGTTTGTCGGCCTGCCTAACTGGTCAATAGACGACCAACGATTGGCTTACATATAGCTGTTTGGTGGTCGTTTAATGGCTGAATTTGGCTTGTGTAAACAGGTCAACAGTCAAGTCAATGGTAAAGAAAGTTAGGAGTTCATTGCCTTGCACAAACAAAAAATAGCATGCAAACAGATAAGGGGTTGAATGTTCCTAGAGTAGAGATTCAGCTGAAAGCGTAATTTGTAACTTCAAAGTTAAAGGAACATAGGTGTGGAACAAAATGAAACATTCATCAGCTGCCAACAGATTTCTGAGGAGACAGGTGGTCAAAACCCTCCATTCACTAAAAAAAAGACCTGCAGCAAGACTTTTTGTTAACAGGCACTGAGGTTTCAGTTTGGATAGCATGGTGCATAATAGATGCTGAAAGTATATATGCTGGAGGTCCAAGATTTACACTTCTACTTAGTCAAAAACGCAAGAAAATTAAACTTTATTATACTCAAAATAATAATAATTGTCCACAGAAGTTTTGGGATTCTGCTTTGTGTAAACAAAACTGAAACTTTCAAGCACCTATGGATCATCAATGTCCGGAGGAGGAATAATTAAACATATGCTAAAACAGGCACAGAAGCAGCTCAATGATGTTTTGGGGCTGCTTTGCTATCTTTGGCCCTAGAAACCTGAAATGTGTGAAGGGAAATTTAAAAAAAGGCATCATTTCTGTGAAGAAGCTTACATTTAATTGGAACTTCCAACAGGACAATGATCCCAAGCATACCTTACTAAGAACCTGTAACTTGGTCAAGAAAACTGAATTTAATACCTTGTAAAAAAAATCTCTGGGCTACCTGGATTCTGCTGTTCTGATCTGTTTTGTGCTACATTGTTTAATTGCACAGTCACATTTATTAGGCCGGCGTCACACTAGCGAGTTTGATGAGAGTTAGTGGCACGACTTACTCGCATCAACACCCGGCACGGCCGCCCGCTCTCGGACCAGAGTGCGCGGCTGCATGTATTTCTATGCCGCCGCGCACTCTGGTCTGAGAGCGGGCGGCCGTGCCGGGTGTTGATGCGAGTAAGTCGTGCGACTAACTCGCATCAAACTCGCTAGTGTGATGCCGGCCTTAGTGTTGAAGTGCAGTAGGTGAAATATTTGCTTGCAGTCCAACTGGGCGTTTCTTAACAGTCTTCTCTGAGCATGTGCGCATTCACCCCTTTCTCCTAGATGCTACCAATCACGGCTGTGATTTTTACAAGGTGTCATTTTTTTCTGAAGAGTGACAGTTCTCCTTTAAAGTTCCCCATGGCGTGGTTTTCAAAGAAGTTCTGGAATGTTCTGAATTGGCTGTCACAGTCACCTGACTTGAAACCAATAGAAAATTTTTGGTGGGATATGAAGGAGGTTGCATCACACAAACCAAGAAATATTCAGAAACTGGAGGCCATTGCCCATTAGGAATGGGTGTAATTTTGCTATGCATAACATTTGCGAGAAAATCACCGGTATTGATGAATCAGAGCAAAAAAAGCTGAAATGTTATAAGGGCTCGATACATTGTACGAGTACTATCTGATGTTTTATCGGATATCACTAGGACCAATGTTATTTAATGGGGCAGTGCTAATGGACAATTTTTTTCAGTGGCAGAATTTGTCAGTGGAAAAAAAAAATTGCAGTATGCAGCGATTTCACTGTAATTTCAGGTGCCACTCACCCATTCAAGCATATGGGCATGTGAAAAACATCGGACTGTACTAGGATGATATCAGATCTCCACTGACTCACAGACTGGAGTAGATGTAAAAATTTTCTTCTCCATCTTCTCATAGTGTGCTCCGATTCTCTCATCCTAGTAAATCCGATTGCACTATGCTAGCACTTGGATCAAACTCTGAACAGATTCTCTCGGAAGAAAGCGAGCCCGGAACATAACAAATTTCCTCTCCTTTCTCTGAAGTTAATAGGGCAAGAACTTTCTAAAGAGAATATTAGGCTTTCTCTGTATTACCAAGTTTTTATATATTTTGTTAGTGCAAATAAAGAGTGGGATGCTAATATCCATCCTTTACAATGAAATGAGGCATAATATAGATAATTACAAAAATGTCTGTATAATTAACGTAAGTGCTGTAATATATTTTAATGCATATTGTTAAAAATCAATAAAGGAGTTGTCTGACACCTAAATACATATTTTATTAGGCATTGATAGTTTTAAAATAATAAACAAAGGCATATTCACATTCCAACACAACCGCAGATCCAGCTAGGATTCTCCAGAGGTCTGCACTGGGAATTTAATGATGTCTGTTCCATTCAGAAGTCACACGACAACTGCATCCTGTGTTTGCGGCTGTCATGGGAATAGAAGAGTGTGCCATGAGATATTTCTGACTGCTGCATCCAATCACCTGACCGCTGCAGCAAATCATAGCCTGAAGCTGTTCAGTTACTTCTGAACAGAGCAGACCTCTGCAGCATGGGCGCTGCAAGGCGAGTATTCCTCCATTTATATCTAAAACAAAAATTAGTGCTGGACAACCCCTGCAAGTTTCAGCTTATTATTAGTCCCTTTGTGGTATCAGTGATTCAGTATTAACCTACAGACAATCATAAGCTACAAGTATTAAATCAGTTTAATCAAAACAAGAAGTTCATTTTGAACATTGATTAAAGCATATAAACATGTATGACAACACATTTTTGATACAGAAGTTCTATATGAGAACACCCGCCGCCCCCCCCCAAAAAAAAAAAACATTCGGCAGGGTCACAGAACAACAATTTCACAGCTTTGCAGCCCTTGCAAAGTCATTTTCCTCCTATGTAGTCCTCCATACAGTATTGTGAGCACCACATAGTGCTCCATACAGTATTATGGGCCCCATATATTGCTACATTCAGTATAATGAGCCTCATATAGTGCTCCATTCAGGATAATGGGCGCCATATAGTGCTCAGTACAATATAATGGGCCCCATATAGTGCTGCATTCAGTATAATGGGCTCCATATAGTGCTGCATACACTGTAATGGGCCCCATATATTGCTCCATTCAGTAAAATGGGCCTCATATATTGCTCTCTACATTATAATGTATAATGGGCCCCATATATTGCTCCATACATTAAAAATAAATAATAAAATACTCACCTCTCCCTGTTCCCTTACTGCCCCGGTCTCATCGTTTTTTGACCCTCTGCACTCCTCCACTGTAGTGAGGTCATCGCACCCTCTGTACTGAGATGTCACAGAGCTGAGACGCAGAGAGGGAATGATGGGAGAGGGAACGTCAGCTGACGGCTCCCATCATTGTTTTTAAATGTATCAGCATCCAGGATGCCAAAACAGTTGAAAGTATGGTGCAGGGGCATGTGGTCTGCCAACACTGGCATTACGCCACTTGTATTGATAACTCTGGAGGATTCAGAGCCGAGATCTTCCATCATTTCTTGTTGTGTTTTGCATTCTGGGAAGTGTATTCTGAGCACCAGACAAAAAAAACCTGTCCCACTGCATTATTAGCACTCAGATAAGATTTCAAGGAACTGTCTGGCAGTATGTTTATCGGCCATTTCCTATAATGGCGAAGCCCTGGGCTATTAAGCATGATGTGACTCAGAATCAGTAATAAATATTTCCAAACTTAAAGATTAACAATCTTTTTATTTTTTACTTCCTGAATCAGTAATAGACTTGAACATAAGAAACTTTATAATACAGTTTTTCTTACCAGAGAAATCTGCTTCCTCCTTTCATTTTCAATATTGTCAATTCACATGTAAAATCTTTCTTCGGTAAACCCAGATTTCCCCACCACTGAGACTGGTGCTCATGTTCTATGAAGAGCTGTAACTGTTGTTTCAGGAGAACAAACAGGGGAAAGAACAATTTGTTGATTTTTCATTTGTACTGTTTATTTTGGAAATAAAAATTAAAATGACAGTTACTCTAAAGCTCGGGTCTCACATAGCGATACACCAGTGATCCCGACAACGATCAGGATCGCTGGTGTGTCGCTACATGATCGCTGCTGAGCTGCCAAACAGGCAGCTCAGGCAGCCATCAGCACAGCGACACTGCGGGTAACATCGCTTAGTTACCCGCAGTGTACCTTGGATACCAGCGCCCTGACGCAGGGAGCTGGTAACCAAGGTACACGTCGGATTTCCAGGCGCTGCGCGGTGCCTGGAAACCCGCTGTGTACCTTGGTTACCAGCTCCCTGCGTCAGGGCGCTGGTATCCAAGGTACACAGCGGGTTTCCAGGACAGCCCCGCGCCTGGAAACCCGCTGTGTACCTTGGTTACCAGCGGATCGCTGGTCTCCCGCCTGTCACACGCAGCGATGCGTGCTGGCCAGCAGGAGACCAGCGATCAAAAAAATGTCCAGGACATTCAGCGATGATCAGCGATACCCGGCAGGGGGGCTGATCGTCGCTGAATGTCACACACAGCGATATCGCTGGGGAGATCGCTGTTGCGTCACAAAACTAGTGACTCAGCAGCGATCTCGCTAGCGAGATCGCTGTGTGAGACGAGGGCTTAACTTTTGATGCATAATTGATATATACAAAATAATTCAGTCTACAAACCCTTAAAATGTTACAAGGGGGCATGTCATTACATTACATCTATAACGCTCATTACCAAAAGCATGTTATAGCTACTGCTTATTACTAAAATATGTTAATCTTTCAGCAAGAAGCAGAAGGAAAACTTTTTTTTTTATGGTCGGTTCATTAATTATGGAACCTAGAGCAATACTGAACATGTCCAAGCACTTTGGATAATAACATGACCCATTACATTTCTGACTTCAGGAAGTGCAGGAGGACACTCTCTGATCTTAAAGGGAATGGGTCATGTCCCCAAATGCTATTATCCTACAGATTTGGGGTAAATCTGCATGTTAATAGTCTTCTAAAGTTGGCTGGCTGCCGCACTAAAATCCCGTATACCAGGAGGAAATGAACCTTATTCCTCATGGCAGCCTCGCAGCTTCAGTGCCTGCTCAGTAGTGAACGGCGGTTGTAAGCATGCCCCAGCGCATTGATTTACAGCCAGCTCTGCAATGCATCAGGGCTGAGTGGTGACTGAAGTCACGCAGGCACACCTCTATGACTGAAATCCAGAGCTGCCGTGAGAAATAACAGAGGCGCATCTTGGTGTCCCGTCACCCGGGGTAAAAATTCAGTTTGGCGACCCCTGTTATACACAGCTGAAGAGATTTGAGTAGTAGTCATGAGACCGCTCATATGCAATTTGCACACTTAGTCATGTACCAACGAGCTGTTCTCTAATTATCTCAATGTTCAGTGAAATACTGCAGCCCCTGCTTCATTGAGAGAAGCAGGAAAAAAGCTAGTCAGCACATGACCGTAATTATGAAAATCACATATCCTGACAGTTAGTATATTACACTGTGTACGGATTGAGCATGATACAATGCTTAATTTTATTATTAAAGGGGTTGTCCAGGTTTGTGATGAAAGTCTGCAGTCACTCTATGTGACTGCAGACTTCTGAATCCTCACAGTGATCACTGTCAGGATTCTCCATGCCAGTGGCGAGAGCAGCTGGTCCCATGACCGCAAGTATGTGATTTGCATACTTATGGCCACATTCCGACTAAACATGCACGGCCTCACTCAATACAAGTGAACTGAGTGAAGCAGCACACATCTAAGTCAGTGACCGCATGTATGCAAATTACATACTTGTGGTTACGTGATCTCCCATTCTTACCACCAGCACCAGAGAATCCTGACCGTGTGCAGTGCACATGCTGTGAGGATTCAGAAGTCTGCAGTCACACATAGTGACTGCAGACTTTCATCTCAAACCTGGACAACCCCTTTAATGCCCCTAACATAAATACAAATGTAGTAACCCTTAACTTATAAGACTGCACAATACTTTATTCTCTTGGCCATGTATCATGTAATCTTATAAGTTATGGATTATTACATGTACAAAGGATCAAAACTGATAACAGCACAGGAATACATTATCAGAGCCACTATCCGCACTTAAATACATCACCAGAACCACCATCTGTATATGAATACATTGCCAGAATCACCATCAAAACTGAATATGTGTGGCCCAATGTCACGCTGTATAGCAGATATATATATGTGATGTCAGTAATCTATATCAAAAGGGCAACATACTATATAACATGCGCATAGATATATGATAACATAGATTTACCTGACAGAATGTCCAGTGGGTCAAAACGGAATCCGTTATACGCTGTCTCCGGCTAGAGGGTGACCGGGGTCTAAGCTGACCCTAAACTGGGGTCCTGTCATGGGTGCATCGCCACGAAGATCGTCGCGATTGCACATTCTGACTTCTCACAGCTGAGCTTCTGTTTCTTTGTTTTTTGGTGATGTGAGAGTTAATTTTTCCTAGCTCTTTGCTAAGGCTAGGTGCAGCCTCGCCCGGCTGCTTTTGTTTATGTTCTAATTAGTTTCCTTTATATTTCTGCCAGTCTGGGTGTTAGACGCCGGTGAAAGCATTCATGTAGTTCAGCAGACTGGATCGGTTCTGAGAATATTTAAGCTAAGAGTTCATTAGGTGTTTTTACTCTTATAGCTTATAGTTAAATCTCTGAGACCTTAGGTGTTCCTACTGTGTGTGAGTGTTGTATGTAAGACTTTATTTACTTTATTCCTTCTCTTTCTTGTATGTCTTTCTGTTCATTATCCGTTACCTGTTCATTCCCTTTGGTGGTATTCAGGGTCCTTCTTAGGACTAGAATACAGTTGGCAGGGATTGATAGGAGACAGGGTTTACGCTGGTGGCCTGGACCTCTGTACCTTTAACAGTACCTCCAGGTTGAGGGATTAGTTAGGACCCCAGTTCAGGGTCAGCTTAGACCCCGGTCACCCTCTAGCCGGAGACAGCGTATAACGGATTCCGTTTTGACCCAGTGGACATTCTGTCAGGTAAATCCATGTTATAATATATCTATGCGCATGTTATATAGTATGTTGCCCTTTTTGATATAGATTACAGACATCTCATATATATATCTGCTATACAGCGTGACATTTTCACCGGCCCAAACTAAAGATTCTCCCCAGCTGTCATGGATCCAGTAGCCCAGCTGGCCCGGCAGTTGCAGGGGTTGTCCATGGAATTTGCAGACATTAAGTCCAAGGTTTTGTCCCCCCGGAGCAAACCATATCTGAACCTAAGGTTGCTCTCCCGGACAGGTTCACTGGTGGACGGGACAAATTTTTTACTTTCCGGGAGGCATGTAAATTGTACTTTCGGCTGCGGCCTCGGTCATCTGGGAGTGAAGAGCAGAGGGTGGGAATTGTTATCTCGCTCTTACAAGGGGACCCTCAATCTTGGGCGTTCTCTATTCCTCCAGGCTCCCCAGATCTCCAGTCAGTGGATCGATTTTTTACTGCCCTGGGTCTGGTATATGATGATCCGGATCGAGTTTCCCTTGCTGAAACAAAGTTACGTAAAATACGGCAAGGAAATCGTCCAGCGGAGGAATATTCTTCTGAGTTCCGTAGATGGGCAACAGATACTCAGTGGAATGACCCAGCTCTTAGGAGCCAGTTTTGTCAAGGGTTGTCTGACAAATTAAAAGATGTGTTGGCTCAGTATGATTCTCCTCCATCACTGGAGGCTGCTATGGCCCTCGCTATTCGCATTGATAGACGACTTCGGGGAAGACGCGAGGTAACTCCGCCCCCCATGATGACTCCACCTACTACTAAAGTCCCTTATACTGAGGTTCCCCTGGTCTGTTCTGAGGAACCCATGCAGTTGGGAGGGACATCATTTTGTAGGAGGGAATCGGCGGTGCGCCGCAAGACTAGAAGGTGTTTCTTTTGCGGGAGAGAGGGACATTTTGTTGGGGGTTGTCCATCCCGGACCTCTTTGACCCAAGGAGTTAACCTGGGAGTCTGTATTTCGTCCCCAAATCCCTCTCAGTTTATCGTGCCTGCGGAGGTGGTGATTGGTACTAGAACTGAGAGGATTTCTGTTTTTCTTGATAGTGGGTCCGGGGCTAATCTTGTGGACGCTCGGTTTGCCCAGGTGCATGGTATGCAACTGAGTGTATTGGCCAAACCGGTCCCTATACTCTCTATTGATTCTAGACCTCTTGGTCAAGGTAGCTTGGTTCAAGCTGTTCATAACATAGATCTTCGAGTAGGGGCAATACATAAAGAGCAATTGTCTTGTTATGTGTTGGAGGGTCTACCTACTCCTATTGTGTTGGGACTTCCTTGGTTGGCTAAACATAACCCAGTGATTGATTGGCAATCCAGAAAGATTAGCCAGTGGGGTGAATTTTGCAAGAATAACTGCATGAGCACGGTCATCGGTGCGGTTGTACCTAGGACTTTGCCTCCTTTTCTGGAAGACTTTGGGGAGATGTTCTCAGAGGAGGGGTGTAAAGAGTTACCTCCTCATCGCGCATATGACTGCTCAATAAAGTTGCTTCCTGATGCCTTATCTCGTACTTTCCCAGGGACGGGAGGATGGATGATCCGGTTCCTATTCCTCAGGAGGGAGTTGTAGTGTCAGCTGTATGCTCTGAGCTTGAGGGGGAGGTATTGGGGGCTCAGGGGGACGCCCCTGTGGGACTTCCAGGGAGACTGATAGTTCCAGATCAGTTAAGACTGAAGGTTACGGAGAACCGTTACAAACGGATGGCTGATAGGGGGAGAGTTTCTGGTCGAGATCTGAAGGTGAATGATCTGGTGTGGTTGTCTACCAGGAATATTAAACTTAAAGTTTCCTCCTGGAGGTTGGGTCCCAGATTCATCGGGCCGTACAGGATCAGCTCCATAATTAATCCTGTGGCATTTCGTCTGGACCTCCCTCCTACGTTTAAAATTCATAATGTGTTTCACAAGTCATTACTTAAAAAGTATGTGGCACCAGTCATACCGTCACCTCTACCTCCTTCAGTGGTGGTCAATGATAACGTGGACGGACCTTTCACACAACTCACCCGGACAGACCTGGTCATGAGGGTCCGGAGGCCCCTCGTAGAAGGGGGGTACTGTCATGGGTGCATCGCCACGAAGATCGTCGCGATTGCACATTCTGACTTCTCACAGCTGAGCTTCTGTTTCTTTGTTTTTTGGTGATGTGAGAGTTAATTTTTCCTAGCTCTTTGCTAAGGCTAGGTGCAGCCTCGCCCGGCTGCTTTTGTTTATGTTCTAATTAGTTTCCTTTATATTTCTGCCAGTCTGGGTGTTAGACGCCGGTGAAAGCATTCATGTAGTTCAGCAGACTGGATCGGTTCTGAGAATATTTAAGCTAAGAGTTCATTAGGTGTTTTTACTCTTATAGCTTATAGTTAAATCTCTGAGACCTTAGGTGTTCCTACTGTGTGTGAGTGTTGTATGTAAGACTTTATTTACTTTATTCCTTCTCTTTCTTGTATGTCTTTCTGTTCATTATCCGTTACCTGTTCATTCCCTTTGGTGGTATTCAGGGTCCTTCTTAGGACTAGAATACAGTTGGCAGGGATTGATAGGAGACAGGGTTTACGCTGGTGGCCTGGACCTCTGTACCTTTAACAGTACCTCCAGGTTGAGGGATTAGTTAGGACCCAGTTCAGGGTCAGCTTAGACCCCGGTCACCCTCTAGCCGGAGACAGCGTATAACGGATTCCGTTTTGACCCAGTGGACATTCTGTCAGGTAAATCCATGTTATAATATATCTATGCGCATGTTATATAGTATGTTGCCCTTTTTGATATAGATTACAGACATCTCATATATATATCTGCTATACAGCGTGACAGGTCCTAACTAATCCCTCAACCTGGAGGTACTGTTAAAGGTACAGAGGTCCAGGCCACCAGCGTAAACCCTGTCTCCTATCAATCCCTGCCAACTGTATTCTAGTCCTAAAAAGGACCCTGAATACCACCAAAGGGAATGAACAGGTAACGGTTAATGAACAGAAAGACATACAAGAAAGACAAGAAATAAAGTAAATAAAGTCTTACATACAACACTCACACACAGTAGGAACACCTAAGGTCTCAGAGATAAACTATAAGCTATAAGAGTAAAAACAACTAAGGAGCTCTTAGCTTAAGTATTCTCAGAACCGCTCCAGTCTGCTAGACTACATGAATGCTATCACCGGCGTCTAACACCCAGACTGGCAGGAATATAAAGGAAACTAATTAGAACATAATCAAAAGCAGCCGGGCGAGGCTGCACCTAGCCTTAGCAAAGAGCTAGGTAAAATTAACTCTCTCATTACCAAAAAACAAAGAACCAGCAACTCAGCTGTGAGAAGTCAGAATGTGCAATCGCGACGATCTTTGTGGCGATGCACCCATGACAGTACCCCCCCTTCTACGAGGGGCCTCCGGACCCTCAGGGCCAGGTCTGCCCGGGTGAGTTGTGTGAAAGGTCCGAACCAATCGATCTGCGTTAACATCAGACGCAGGGACCCACGTCCCCTCCTCAGGACCATACCCCCTCCAATGAACTAAGTACTGAAGGGATCGGCGACTGAGACGTGAGTCAATGATTTTCGACCCATGAATTTCCACGTTATCATTGACCACCACTGAAGGAGGTAGAGGTGACGGTATGACTGGTGCCACATACTTTTTAAGTAATGACTTGTGAAACACATTATGATTTTTAAACGTAGGAGGGAGGTCCAGACGAAATGCCACAGGATTAATTATGGAACTGATCCTGTACGGCCCGATGAATCTGGGACCCAACCTCCAGGAGGAAACTTTAAGTTTTATATTCCTGGTAGACAACCACACCAGATCGTTCACCTTCAGATCTCGACCAGAAACTCTCCCCCTATCAGCCATCCGTTTGTAACGGTTCTCCGTAACCTTCAGTCTTAACTGATCTGGAACTATCAGTCTCCCTGGAAGTCCCACAGGGGCGTCCCCCTGAGCCCCCAATACCTCCCCCTCAAGCTCAGAGCATACAGCTGACACTACAACTCCCTCCTGAGGAATAGGAACCGGATCATCCATCCTCCCGGTCCCTGGGAAAGTACGAGATAAGGCATCAGGAAGCAACTTTATTGAGCAGTCATATGCGCGATGAGGAGGTAACTCTTTACACCCCTCCTCTGAGAACATCTCCCCAAAGTCCTCCAGAAAAGGAGGCAAAGTCCTAGGCACAACCGCACCGATGACCGTGCTCATGCAGTTATTCTTGCAAAATTCACCCCACTGGCTTATCTTTCTGGATTGCCAATCAATCACTGGGTTATGTTTAGCCAACCAAGGAAGTCCCAACACAATAGGAGTAGGTAGACCCTCCAACACATAACAAGACAATTGCTCTTTATGTATTGCCCCTACTCGAAGATCTATGTTATGAACAGCTTGTACCAAGCTACCTTGACCAAGAGGTCTAGAATCAATAGAGAGTATAGGGACCGGTTTGGCCAATACACTCAGTTGCATACCATGCACCTGGGCAAACCGAGCGTCCACCATATTAGCCCCAGACCCACTATCAAGAAAAACAGAAATCCTCTCAGTTCTAGTACCAATCACCACCTCCGCAGGCACGAGAAACTGAGAGGGATTTGGGGACGAAATACACACTCCCAGGTTAACTCCTTGGCTCAAAGAGGTCCGGGATGGACACCCCCCAACAAAATGTCCCTCTCTCCCGCAAAAGAAACACCTTCTAGTCTTGCGGCGCACCGCCGATTCCCTCCTACAAAATGATGTCCCTCCCAACTGCATGGGTTCCTCAGAACAGACCAGGGGAACCTCAGTATAAGGGACTTTAGTAGTAGGTGGAGTCATCACGGGGGGCGGAGTTACCTCGCGTCTTCCCCGAAGTCGTCTATCAATGCGAATAGCGAGGGCCATAGCAGCCTCCAGTGATGGAGGAGAATCATACTGAGCCAACACATCTTTTAATTTGTCAGACAACCCTTGACAAAACTGGCTCCTAAGAGCTGGGTCATTCCACTGAGTATCTGTTGCCCATCTACGGAACTCAGAAGAATATTCCTCCGCTGGACGATTTCCTTGCCGTATTTTACGTAACCTTGTTTCAGCAAGGGAGACTCGATCCGGATCATCATATACCAGACCCAGGGCAGTAAAAAATCGATCCACTGACTGGAGATCTGGGGAGCCTGGAGGAATAGAGAACGCCCAAGATTGAGGGTCCCCTTGTAAGAGCGAGATAACAATTCCCACCCTCTGCTCTTCACTCCCAGATGACCGAGGCCGCAGCCGAAAGTACAATTTACATGCCTCCCGGAAAGTAAAAAATTTGTCCCGCCCACCAGTGAACCTGTCCGGGAGAGCAACCTTAGGTTCAGATCTGGTTTGCTCCGGGGGGGACAAAACCTTGGACTTAATGTCTGCAAATTCCATGGACAACCCCTGCAACTGCCGGGCCAGCTGGGCTACTGGATCCATGACAGCTGGGGAGAATCTTTAGTTGGGCCGGTGAAAATGTCACGCTGTATAGCAGATATATATATGTGATGTCAGTAATCTATATCAAAAGGGCAACATACTATATAACATGCGCATAGATATATGATAACATAGATTTACCTGACAGAATGTCCAGTGGGTCAAAACGGAATCCGTTATACGCTGTCTCCGGCTAGAGGGTGACCGGGGTCTAAGCTGACCCTAAACTGGGGTCCTAACTAATCCCTCAACCTGGAGGTACTGTTAAAGGTACAGAGGTCCAGGCCACCAGCGTAAACCCTGTCTCCTATCAATCCCTGCCAACTGTATTCTAGTCCTAAAAAGGACCCTGAATACCACCAAAGGGAATGAACAGGTAACGGTTAATGAACAGAAAGACATACAAGAAAGACAAGAAATAAAGTAAATAAAGTCTTACATACAACACTCACACACAGTAGGAACACCTAAGGTCTCAGAGATAAACTATAAGCTATAAGAGTAAAAACAACTAAGGAGCTCTTAGCTTAAGTATTCTCAGAACCGCTCCAGTCTGCTAGACTACATGAATGCTATCACCGGCGTCTAACACCCAGACTGGCAGGAATATAAAGGAAACTAATTAGAACATAATCAAAAGCAGCCGGGCGAGGCTGCACCTAGCCTTAGCAAAGAGCTAGGTAAAATTAACTCTCTCATTACCAAAAAACAAAGAACCAGCAACTCAGCTGTGAGAAGTCAGAATGTGCAATCGCGACGATCTTTGTGGCGATGCACCCATGACACCCAGCTTCGCAAGGCACACATGTTTCCTGGAAAATGCACAGGAAGGTAACTGTAAAGCTTGATATTCATTAACGCACACTTCTCAGCATTGCCACTAGAGGCATATCAGACTATTTAAGTAGTGTGACATAGCAAAGTTAGTCAGTCAAGCCTAGGGTGGCTCAGGAGTGAGTCATCCCATCCATCTTCAGATTAGTCTTGGAGGGAGAGGAGAGAAGACTGAACCCACACAGAGCTTGTGTAGCTCATCTGATAAGAAAGTGGAGGCTAGTACGGGTGAAGTGAATCATCTTAGCCTAGTCAGAGCTACCCCTTAACCTGCTACTCAGAACAAGCTGCCTGTGTTCCTAAGAAAGTGGAAGGTGACTCTCAGAGTTACAGCATAAATACAGTCTGACGAAGCGTCCTGTGAGCTGCTCTGGACAGAGTTCTGTGAAGGAAAGAAGGAAAGGAATTACAGCAGTTATACCAACGAGTCAACTGAGAACAGGTCAGTGAGCACTGAAGGGAAGCTGACCTTGACACCATTGCTACACGTGCTTATGTTAAGGGCGAGAGCAGGGCGAAGGGCGAGTGGAGAAGCAAGAGTGACTAAGGGACAAATCACCCTCACTCAGTTAACCGGACACCGGGGTCCGAAGCGTTGCTAGTGCTTCACGCCTAGTAATAAGAAAACCGGAGGCTTTCTGGACTACAAGTCGCAGAAGGTAGCCCTAAGCGCTGATACGTAACCGGAGTCAGGGAGAACGGGGACTTTGAGTCAAGTGCACGACAAAAGTAAGGACTTAGTTCTCTCAACATCTGATAATCAGAGACATAGAAGGCTCCACCACAATGTTAGCCGGGCATAGTTGCTATTGAAAGAGTTGCACTTGACTTTATGCAAGTTGTACTCACACACATTAAAAGGATAAAGGAGGCCTCTAACCTGCTCAACAGTTTTCCTGAATGTGCATTCTCCAACCTGACCAGCTTCCCGGGACATACCTGCAACAACATCTACAAGTAAAGGTATGGAAAGAGACTGCATTGTGTGTGACTGAATTCTTATCTGCACCCTGCATCACCACCATAGACTTTGAGGGACCAGTCCCACCTGTGGGGGACCTAACACCTAGCTGCCATAACATCCCCTCAGAGATCTACCCTGCAGCGCTGGTTAATCAGATCAGAAACCACAGGTGGCGTCACGAACTATAAATACAATCCCCTGTAAATATTCCCCCATTGCATGACCGCCAGGGCCACGGACCGAGTTCTGCTGCCAGTGACATTCCCCATAGACTTCCATGGGCTCGGTTCCGAGTACCCCATAGCCCTGGTACCACCAATGTGGTGCGCGTCAAATACATCACCAGAATGACCATCAATACAGGGATACATCAACAGAACAACTATCAGTACATGGATACATTACCAGATTGGCAAATTCGCACAGCTCCTGTCCACGACCAAAAAACACTGAAATGTACCATGGACCCTGATTGCACAAAATTATCCACTCATCTCTGCTCCTCACACATGTCTCCATGCCCCATACTGTCTCCCCACGCAATTCCCCTGCTCCCCATGCTGTCTCCTCATGTATTTCCCCTCCCTTGCTCAGCATACTGTCTCCTCACACATGCCCCCACTCATCACACTGTCTCCTCACACATTCCCCCACCCCGCTCCACACATTGTCTCCTGACATATTTCCATACCACTCCCGACTTCGTATACCATTCCCTTACACAATCCTCCGCTCCCATGCTGTCTCTTCAAACTCCTCCCCCCAAACCCTATATTGTTAGCTCATATGATTCCCAATGACAAAACTCCTGTCTTTTCAGTTCCATTGTAGTGCTTACCTTACTGATATTTACCACCTATGCAGCACAAGAATTAGACATCAGCAGGGGGTCAGATAACCTGATAACTCTACTGACATCACACTGACTCCTAAGTGTTGCTGGTCAAGGCTCAAATTATACTCATGCCTGAAAGACAGGAGTACAATTGAATTTAGGGAGCCAGCATGTTGCACATACTCTGAGCCTGCTGTTGGCTTGACTACTACTCAGAGAATGAAACGTATGACGTTTCACATCAATTAAGGAATTTACTCCAAAGACCCTGTGAAAACATCACAAAACATTACCAGACCCCAATCAGAGGGCAATAAAACTTTCACACTCCTTATCTATGAACTGTTCCAATATTTATGTTCATCTCTATCTCCCATAATGACAGTTCTGCTTTACGTCACTTGTCTTATCTATTGCATTATTCCTGTGTCCTGTTGTGTATAAATATGTGATTCTTCAGATGTTGTATTAGTCTTTGCCTGATGAAGAGACCTGAGTAGTCTCGAAAGCTTGCAATTTGTTACCATCTTTTCAGTTAGCCATTAAAAGGTATCAACCACTGAGGACTCTCAAGTCTAAATATTTTTCTATCTACTGGCTAACACGGTACAAAGATATACATCTTAAGTGTAACTATAATTTCAGATGAATGTGCAGCAAATTGTCTGTATCTGCCATTAGCTCCTCTGTTCTCCTCCCCGCTTTCTTCTGCATGGATCTGAAGACAGATTTTATATGTGAACTGTGAGTGAAAGGTGAATTTGGGAGGAGAAAATTTGATTTATGAAATAATGTATTTGCAAAGTTTCTTATCTTCATGTGCACTATTGATAGAGGAAATAAAAATGAAAACAACAGTCAGGGTAGGTCAGTAATTGGCAACTCTTTGGTCGCTGCACATGTCCGCTGCGTTCAAAGCACTGCCAACTTTTGAACGCAGGTGATTCTGCATGTGTTAATTGAACCGTGCGGAATCACCGTGTCCAATACATTGTTAGGTGAATTTATCTTGCGGAGACTCGTTTCTCCACAAGATAAATGGACATGCTGTGGTCTGAAAAGACGCGCCGCATGTCCATCTCCGCAGGCAAGCCCCGGGCGTCTGTGCATGCATAGTGGGCATGGGATATCTTGAAATCCCATCCATTATGCTATAACATCTGGACGCTGCGGGTTGGACGCTATGGAAGTAAACAGCGTCCAACCCTCAGCGTTAACTGACCTGTGCACCTACCCTTACGCTTTGAAGCACAGATGCGTTTTTTCATTACCTTTTCCCTCAGTTCAACATTTTCCAAAATGTGTGGTGTGATATTATCTGGTTTTAATAAATATGATTCTGTAATATTATGTCATAAGTTGCTTATACTATGCGTGGCCAGCCATTAATTGTAATATAAATTGCATCTCACTGAGGATTTTTCTAGCAGTTTGGGAATTTGTATTGAACATTTTTTGTGAGAAATTAGAGTCCCCGAATTATAAACATTGCGTTCTCTAATAAACAGCACCACACGAGTCAGCTGCAACACCACACAACTTGTGGACAAGTGTGGAGTTATTTCTGGGAGAAAAAAAAATGACATTTTTTTTAAATTCTGGATAATCCATTCGTCAATTTTAAGATATGGCAAAGGTGGACTTCTAATATCAACTATAGATCTGTACCAGGTGCCTAAGGATGGTTGAGATAACAGTACTATCTGCATGTATCTAGATCACGGGCATAAATTGACTTAATAACTGACTGCAGAGTTTCACTTTTTCTGTTAATGAAGTCATGGATTTTTTTTCTTTACAACGCACACAACCTAGTAATTAAGTAAGACACATTCAGCATCTTCTGCCAAGTGACGATTCTGTACTTGTCCTAGAAGCTTTGTCAGGAAGTTTATTGGCACACCCACCCTGGAACACACCTAGTTAACCCTTGCATCCACCAAAACAAAGGTATACAATCATAGACAACCTAAAAACTGGGAACCAGCACTGACTTGTGTCATCTGATCCATCTGCATGCTAAAATAGGCTTTGTGTATGTCAGAATATAATTCATCAGCCGGCACCGACAATCAAAGGACAGGAAAGAGAACATTTTACTGTTGGAAAAAGTCCCAGAGAAGTCGAAGTGATTGCGCCTCATATACATTAATATAGTTGTGGGTGATTTGGAGTGCTTATTCTTTGATGTCTGCACTATTCTAAAACCAACATCTGGACTGCTCCCTTTGCCATGGTAAGTAAAAAAGACATTATATGTTCTTTGATGGTTTGTTGGAGTACTTTATTTGATTAAAAATATAAAAATATACTAGGATCGGGAATATAGGAAATATAAGAAACCCTCATGCTTTTCCAATGCAGGAGATGAAGCTTGAGGTCTTGTGGATGTACTGTTTGCTGAAAACAGACACTTCTTTGTGCTCCTTGAAGCTTGTCTGACCAGTATCTGTTTGTCTTATCAACCAGTGCTATTTAGGATATCAATGTGGAATGTACAGTACTTTATCTGGAAACTTCAGGATCAGTGATGCCACTTGAAATTGTTGAAAAATATAACATATAAGTAACAATGTTGCTCCTATACACAACAAACTATATGTACAGTATACCGTGCAGATACATACAGTGTTTATTCATGTGCTAGTTTCACTAGTAAAAGAAATCATATCAGTCTAAGTACAACAAAGATATCATGCCTATTTGATCCTTCATGATCATCCATAGTTTTGCGATATTGAAAACTAATTTAATTCAGGATGTTTAGAACCTGATCTCTTGAAATTAGGACAACTGGGTCATGGCAGCACAACGGCTCAAAGTTTTATACTACTAACAGAAAAAGATACAAGACTTATTGGATCTACAGCATAAAACAAATAACTTTATTATTTACCAGTTCAGTATAAATATGTATTATTTTATGCTTCTTGCTATCCAAATAAGGTAAAAATACTTTGCACCAAACAACAAAAAATAGAACAGAAAGAAAGGCCTTTTAGGCTAAGTTCCCACGACGAGTATTTGGTGCATTTGCATTGTTATAGATTTTATGCAGTATCTCGGTACCAATTAGCTAAATTGCATTTTTGAGGGGGATATACATTTTTATTCCATTTTTTCTGCTGCAGTTTTTGTCTCCTTTTGGTTTGCCATGTTTTAAATAAAAGTGCTTAGTTTTGTATATTTCCTGTTTTGATAAAACTTTACTGATAATCTCAGCTGATTACATGTCTTTTTAGTGCTTAATTAATTCGGCTGTGGAAATGCATTAAAAATGCGTTTATTACCTACAGATTTTCCTCACCTCAAGTCTATGGGGAAAATGCACAAATAAAACTCATATTTACAAGTGAAATTCATGCAGTTCAAGCGGCTTAAAAAAGAAAGCACAGTGGACATGAGATTCCTATAAATCCCATTCACTTTTCTGGAACTGTAATAAGCTGCATTTTCTGCTCAGTGAAAATAAGCATTGTCAAAAATGCACCAAATACCCATCGTGGGAACTTTGCCTAAGGCTATATTCACACTGTGTCTTTTATATGCTGCTGCAGTCACCAAGTTGTCCCAAGCAAAGTCACTTCAAGAAAATGCCACCGATCGTTTACCTGGAGTGGATTTGCCGGTGGCATTGTTCTTGCGGTGACTATGCCGCCACTGACTCTTATTCTATACAGTGAAGTACAGAGAGCTGGCAGCTTCTGAATAGATTTCCGAACCCTAAAGCGGTTCAGAGAAGTGACATAAAACTGAACATGTGCACAGCAATGTCATTTTGACAATGCTGTGCATTATGTTCATTTCATGGTTCACTTTTGCAGCACTTTTTCAGGCAAATTCCAGATTAAATCTGCTTGAAAGAGACGTTGTGTTCATATTCCTTATGTTGGTTTCACAGACAGAAATACACACGTGGTCAAAATTGTTGGTACCGCTCGTTTAATGACAGAAAAACCCACAATGGTCACAGAAATAACCTGAATCTGACAAAAGTAATAAATAAAAAGTCTATGAAAATGAACAAATGAAAGTCAGACATTGCTTTTCAGCCATGCTTCCACAGAATTAAAAAAAAAAATAACACTCATGAAATAGACCTGGACAGAAATGCTGGTACCCCTGAAAATAATGTGACAAAAGGGACATGCTAAATCAAGGTGTTTCCACTAATTAGCATCACAGGTGTCTACAATCTTGGAATCAGTGAGTGGGCCTGTATAGAGGGCTACAGATACTCACTGTGCTGTTTGGTGACATGGTGTGTATCACACTCAACATGGACCAGAGGAAGTGAAGGAAAGAGTTGTCTCAGGAGATTAGAAAGAAAATTATAGACAAACATGTTAATATAAGATCATCTCCAAGCAGCTTGAAGTTCCTGTGACTACAGTTGCACATATTATTCAGAAATTTGAGCTCCATGGGACTGTAGCCAACCTCCCTGGATGTGGCCACAGGAGGAAAATTTATGACAAAACAAAGATAGATAATATGAATGGTAACAAAAGATCTCAGAAAAACATCTAAACAGATTAAAGGTGAACTTCAAGCTCAAGGAACATCAGTTTCAGATCGCACCATCCGTCATTGTATGAACCAACCATGGGAGACGACCAAGGAAGACACCATTGTCCAAGTTCACAAATGGAAAAATGAAGTATATCAAGAAAAGAACACTGTCCCTACTGTGAAACATGGAGGAGGCTCTGTTATGTTCTGGGGCCGCTTTGTTGCATCTGGCACAGGGTGTCTAGAATCTGTGCAGGGTACAATGAAATCTCATGACTATCAAGGGATTCTAGAGAGAAATGTGCTGCCCAGTGTCAGAAAGCTTGGTCTCAGTCACAGGTCATGAGTCTTGCAACAGGATAATGACCCAAAACACACAGCTAAAACCACCCAAGAATGGCTAAGAGGAAAATATTGGACTATTCTGAAGTGGCCTTCTATGAGCCCTGACCTATATCCTATTGAGCATCTTTGGCAAGAGCTGAAACATGAAGTCTAGAAACGGCAACCTGCAAACATGAGACAATTAGAGCAGTTTGCTCTTGAGGAGTGGGCCAAAATACCCGTCGAGAGGTGCAGAAGCCTCATTGACCGTTGCAGGAATCGTTTGAATGCAGTGATTTCCTCAAAATATTAAGTTAAGGGTACCATCATTTCTGTCCAGGCCTATTTCATTAATTTTTTTTTTTAATTCTGTGGAAGCATGGTTGAAAAGCAATGTCTGACTTTCATTTGTTCATTTTCATAGATTTTTGGTTTATTGTTACTTTTGTCAGATTCAAGTTATTTCTGTCACCATTGTGGGTTTTTCTGTCATTAAACGAGCGGTACCAACAATTTTGACCACGTGTGTATAAAATGCATTGCAAAAGAATAGGTTTGGATTCTACTCTTTTCGTGGCTTTTTATTTTGTCAGTGGTCTTTTGCAAAATGAAAACAACATGATCTGGTTATAATAATTTTCTAAGGTAGTTTACTATTGGCATTATTATTGGACTTAAAAACACCTGGAAAAATTCTTGTAAAAAGTTGCAAAATAAAAAGAATGCAAAAAAAATATTTGGAAAATAGTGCTATGGGAAAGTATTGAAGTTATTATAGTTGCTTTTTCTAATAAACATTTAAAATTGCTGAACAAAAAAACATGGTTTGAATGAAGCAGCCCTAGAGGACGATCAGGGGCTGACTGAAATGGGATATAAAAAAATAAAATGAAAATCCACAGCAGAAAATGAGGTCAAATAAGTGGTTGCAATGAAGACTTGTTCTTGTGGACAGGTTTGACTGTAACACTATATTAAGATTTCTACTGGTTGTCCATGTTTGCTCATGCTCAGCTTCTCATAAAATTCTATGGATTGAAGTCAATAGCACATAGAAATCCATAGAATCGGCTAAGAATGCATAGTAACTGTATGTCACTGCACATACTTGTTTCAGTACATGATGCATGTTACCCATGTGCTCCTGCATACAGCAGTATAATAAATGCCCATTGTAAGGCTGGTGGGTGTGGACCCACTGTGCCAGGAGGGGTGTAACTAAGTTTCTACCAGGTCTTCATTAGGACCTCTGATGGGGAGGATAGGTTAGGCTGCCAGTAACCACCAGGCAGCACTGCAGGGCATTCACTGTGACTGCAGCAGGGTCAGAGGCAACGGGTACAAAATATAGGAGAGAAAGTCAAAAGTGTAGTCAGACAGTTCAAGGTCAGAGCAGGTAGCATGGGTTCACAAAACAAAGCCAGAGTCAGGGATGAAGCCATTAAGCAGGTCCACTTGATCACAGGCAACAGCCTACTGCACCATGCATGAACCAGCACTCATAGACAAGGAACCCATGTTCAGGCAAAGGGTGGAGTTGCCTGATATATCACCTGCTAGTATGTGATAGGCTGGGAAAGCATATCTCTGCAGGACAGTGTGGATACAAATTCCTGCAGAGTTCGGCTTCCCCCCCCCCCATGACTCACAACCAGCTCAGAGCGATGGTCAGGTACTGAGTGGAGCAGCGTAACACCCATTAGATTTCTGTGAGTTCTATAAATCTATCCAGACCTAAGGAGAGTACACTAGTGCCCCTTATTTATCAATACTATCCATGTGCTTACGGTAGAGCCCAACTTGCATTTTTCACTTTTGAAGAAAAGTGAAACCTCTACATTGATTGGTTTCTGTAAGTTTACTGGTTTATTGTTAGATAGTTTTGATGAATGAAGCACAAGAGTATGCCATATCAGTATGCCCACTAGCCCCTCTCTTCCACAAGGACTTCAGTGACATCATTATTGGCACTTATTCCAATAACCTATGTGCAGTAGCAACTGGTTAAAGGGGTTTCCCCATGAACAAAGATTTTAACCCCTTAAGGACCAAGCCATTTTGTAGGTTAATGACCAGGCCTTAATTTTGAAATCGGACCACTGTCACTTTATGTGCTTATAACTCTGGAATGCTTCAATGGATCCCGCTGATTCTGAGAGTGTTTTTCCATGAGATATTGTACTTTATGTTAGCAGTAAAATTTCGATACAATTTGCGTTTATTTATGAAAAAAACAGAAATATGCTGAAAATTTTTTAAATTTCGCTATTTTCAAACTTTTAATTTTTATGCCCTTAAATCAGAGAGATATGTCACAAAAAATAGTTAATAAATAACATTTCCCACATGTCTACTTTACATCAGCACAATTGTGGAACCAAAATTTTTTTTTGTTAGCAAGTTATAAGAGTTAAAAGTTGACCACCGATTTCTAATTTTTCCAACAAAATTTACAAACCCATTTTTTTTAGGGAGCACCTCATATTTGAAGTCACTTTGAGGGTCAATATGACAGAAAATACCCAAAAGTGACACCATTCTAAAAACTGCACCCCTCAAGGTATTCAAAACCACATTCAAAAAGTTTATTAACCCTTTAGGTACTTCACAAGAATTGAAGCAATGTGGAAGGAAAAAATGAACATTTAACTTTTTTTCCCCAAAATTTTTCTTCGGACACAAGTTTTTTTATTTTGTCAATGGTATCATGAGAAAATTAACTACAAAATTTGTTGTGCAATTTCTCCTGAGTACACCGATACCACATGTGTGGAGGAAGACCAATCTTTAGGTGCACGGCAAGGCTCGGAAGGGAAGGAGCATCATTTGAGATTTTGAATGTCAAATTGGATGAATAGAGAGCGGACGCCATGTCGCGTTTGTAGAGCCTCTGATGTACCTAAACAGTGGAAACCCCACATAAGTGACCACATTTTAGAAACTAGACCCCCCAAGGAACTTATCTAAATGTGTGGTGTGCAGTTTGAACCTCCAAGGGCTTCACAGAAGGTTATAACGTAGAGCCGAAAAATTAATAAATAATTTTTTCCACAAAAATGATCTTTTCACCCCCAATTTTAAATTTTCCCAAGGGTAACAGGACCCCAAAAGTTATTGTGCAATTTGTCCTGAGTATGCTGATACCCCATATGTGGGGGGGAACCACTGTTTGGGCGCATGGCAGAGCTCAGAAGGAAAGGAGCACCGTTTGACTTTTTCAACACAAAATTGACTGGAATTGAGATCGGACGCCATGTCGTGTTTGGAGAGCCCCTGATGTGCCTAAACAGTGGAATCCCCCCACAAGTGACACCATTTTGGAAACTAGACCCCCTAAGGAACTTATCTAGATCTGTGGTGAGCACTTTGAACCCCCATGTGCTTCACAGAAGTATATAACATAGAGCTGTGAAAATAAAAAAAATCATTTTTTTCCACAAAAATGATCATTTTGCCTCCAAATTTTCATTTTCACAAGGTAACAGGAGAAATAGGGCCCCAAAAGTTGTTGTGCAATTTGTCCTGAGTACGCTGATACCCCATATGTGTGGTGGAGCCACTGTTTGGGCGCATGACAGAACTCGGAAGGGAAGGAGCGCCGTTTTGGAATGCAGACTTTGATGGAATGGTCTGTCCTGAGTACGCCGATACCCCATATGTGGGTGTAAACCACTGTGATCGCCTTACTGCGATCTTTGGGAGGCAGAATGAACAAATCTACAAAAGGTGAAGAATTGGTTTTATTTTTTACGCCGTTCTTCGTGCAGTATTAGTGATTAGGCGACTTTACTCTTCGGGTTGTTGTGATTACAGCGATAACAGATTTATACCTTTTTTCATGTTTAGCTTCTGTCACACACTAAAAGACGCTTTTTTAGTAAGAATTTTTTGTAAGAAATATTTGCATCGCCGTATTTTGAGAGCTATAATTTTTCCATATTTTGGCCCACAGAGTCATGTGAGGTCTTGTTTTTGCGGGACGAGCTGACGTTATTGGTACCATTTTCAGGCACATAACGTTTTTTGATTGCTTCCTATTCTGATTTTTGTGGAGGCAGAATGAACAAAAACCAGCAATTCAGGAATAGTTTGTTTTTTTTCTCCATTCTGCGTGTGGTAAAATTGGTAAGGCAGCTTTATTCTTCGGGTCACTACGATTACAGCGATACCTCATTTATATATTTTTTTGATGTATATGAATGTATATGAATATATGTTTTGATGTTTTTTTACACAATAAAAACTTTTATAGAAAAAAATAATTATTTTTGCATCAGTTTATTCTGAGAGCTATAACTTTTTTATTTTTTCGCTGATAGAGCTATATGCTTGTTTTTTGCGGGACAAGATGACGTTTTCAGCGGTACCATGTTTATTTATATCAGTCTTTTTGATCGCGTGTTATTCCACTATTTCCAAGCGGTATGATGATACAGCTTGGAAAAAGTATAATTTGCTACTTTTTTGTGTTTTTTTTTTACGTCGTTCACTGAAGGGGTTAACTAGGGCAGGGTTCCCCAACTCCAGTCCTCAAGGCCCACCAACAGGTCATGTTTTCAGTATTTCCTTTGTATTGCACAGGTGATGCAATTATCACCTGGGCAATACTAAGGAAATCCTGAAAACAAGACCTGTTGGTGGGCCTTGAGGACTGGAGTTGGGGAACCCTGAACTAGGGTGACGCTTTTATAGATTGGATTTTTACGGACGCGATGATACCAAACAAGTGTATTTTTTTTTTTACATAAAAATGTGTATTAGGGAAACTTTTTTTATTATTTTTATTATTTTAATCTTTTTTTACATATTTTTTTAAAAATGTTTTTTTACCTAGTCCCTGTATGGGACTTTTACTTTTTAACTTTTGATTGATGGTATAATACATTGCAATACTCCAGCATTACAATGTATTATGCCTATGCAGAAAGCTTCTGAGACCATGCTGTGAGGCTTTCCATAGCTGGATGACCGCCCTGCGATTATATCGCAGGGACGCCGATCTAAGGCAGAGGGAGCTCCCGACCCTCAGCCTCCCCCCTGAACACTGCGATCGCGCTTGATCGCAGCAGTCAGGGGGTTAACAGCCAGGGTCGGGCGCGGACACCGCTCCTGGCTGTCAGTGCAGGAAGCTCAGCCACCGCAGCGCTGAGCTCCAGCACGGACCACGCAGGAGATGCTGAAATTTAAGCATCTTCTGCCTGATCACGCTGTGTTTGGTCAGTCAGATTGACTGACCAGTCACAGCGCTCTGTGTGCGGGGACCGACTGCAAGGGTCCCCGCACCTCTTGCCATGCCTGTCAGCTGTCATAGACAGCTTTCGGCCGGCACTGAACTGTCACTGCGTGTTTACACGCAATGACTGTTTAAATGCATGACGTGCACAGTCCGTCCTGGTGCGGGAACTGACATCCTGCCATGACGGACTGTGCACGCCAATGGACATTAAGGGGTTAATCAATAGATCTTGGAATATTAATAACTTCCACAATTGGATGTGTTTAAAAAAATGTTCCTGTGCAGAGATCTTATAAATGTGCCCCTGCTGTGTACTGTGTAATGTCTGTGTCTGACCGTACAGGAACATGGTCTGATCATACCACAGCTACTGGACAGGGAGGATGAAAAGAGTGTACATTATAGCAGGGGATTGCAAATGATACTTTCTGTGAGAAAAAAAGCATTGTTTTTAAACAGGCAGGGAATGTTTTGGGGTGCTTTCACATTGCATTTAGATCCGCTCAGTGGGTCCCATTGAGGCTTATGTCTGTACCCAACACAAAACAGGATTCGGACGTATGCGCCGACGGGGTCATAGACTAGAATGGTGCTGGTAGAGTGAACGTGCGCTCTGTTGTGCATCATTTTCGGGCATGGATGCCACTCAGACATATTAGACTGCATCTGAGTGTCTGCGGCCTGTGACTATGCACTGTGTACAGTCAAATCACTATTGTGTGTATTGAAAATGTGCCATCCAACCCAGCAATGAACTCCTCAAAACAGAGGTTTCTATTATATTAAATTTTATTTCTCTGTGGGTAAAACATTCTATATATATGTCTTCATGATGGGTCAATATTGAAAATGTAATATGCTTATTTGCAGTATGTTTTGTGTGTCCTTTACTAATCAGTTCTGATTAAAAAAGCCAACTTGGGTGAAAATCATACAGGACAGTTTAAAAATTTGCTGCAAACTGTATTTTGCTCCCACTATACTGCCCTTCTAAAAATTGTTAGGTTAGGTTCACAAAATGAGCTTTCGACATTGCGTATTTTTAATACGTTAAAACGTATTTATAGAAATCTCATGTCCACTGTGCTTTTCTTTTACGAAACGTAAACTGACCTGTGGTGCGTGTTTGAAATCTGAAACATCAAAATTTCTCTTTCGAGTATGCTGAGTGTTAGGGCTCGCTCACACTCTCGGATAACACGCCAGTGATATGTTATGTTATACTATGGGGCAGTGCAGATTCGGCATGAGAAAACAATCGCAAAATACTGCGAGTGCATCGGATCGCACGCACCCATACAAGTTTATGGGTGCATGTGAAACATCGGACTGCACTCAGATGTCATGGAGGATAATGGAGAAATGACTTTCTCCATCTTCTCCACACGTGTGCAGTGATACTCTCATGCCAGAGAATCGGAGCACAGTGAACTGACACACAGAGTTGGAGGCGAGTGTCATTTGCATAATTGGCCCGATTCTCTCTCATAAAAGAGTCAACAGTCATGTGACCCAGTCCTTATGTGTGAATTTTCCACCACAGCCTTGGAAAAGATGAGGAAATTCGGCAGGTAAATACTCATGCACTATTAACACATTTAATTCGCAAATCGCTGTATCAATATCGTTTTGTCAAATAAGTGAATACACTATATACTAAGGAACTGTGCTGTACATATTAAGTGAGTACACTATATACTAACGGACTGTGCTTACATAATAAGGCAGTAAAGATGTATATCTTAGTACCGTGTTAGCCATTAAAAGGACTCTCAATTCTAAATATTTTTCTACATAATAAGGCTACATTCATGTATCTGTGAGCAGTGTCGCTGTGCTGTACGCTTTTACAGATGCATTGAACATATCCTATTCTGATCCTTAAAATTTGATCAGAAGAGGACATTCTCTGATATTCATGAATCTCATTCTCACACCCATGATTTTCACAAATGTGTGATTGGACCTTTAAAACTCTACGAGTTTGTGTGCTGTCTGATAAAAAAATCTGGAAGCACATGGACATTTTGCACAAATGTGAGAATGTAGATTAAAGGATTTTACAGATAACATTATCACTCCTAGTCACACAATCCAGATACAGAATAATATTTACATCCAGGAACTTACCGCTGATGTCTCGTCTGATTAGAGCAGTCTTCTGTTTCTGTCCATCTGGTCAGACCTTCATGTCGACATCTCCCAGCCAAACTCGTTTTGTCACAATGATCATCGCAGCCCTGAAAATAACAAGGGCCCATCCATTGTATACATACATATGTCTCCCCTGAATACAGATATATATCCCACCATTAAAAATATAAAGTGATAAGCAGTACTGTGTCCCCCAATAGCTATAATCTCCGCCATCCAATAATATAAATTATTCAGTATGTGATTGTCCCCAATTAACTGTAAGACTATGTGCACATGGAAAGTATGCAAGGTTTTAGAGTACAAGTGAAGTGAATGAGATCTTGGAAGTGTCATGCACACGTTGCATATTATTTCCTTGCAGATTTGCAGCAGATTAAAATCTGCATAATGTCTATTCTTGCAGCGTTTTTCACCCATACTAATGAGTGGTGGAAAATATGTAACAAAAGCATGTCAAAAACATTGCAAAAAAATAAATGTATTTTACACAGCGTTCTTCCTGTGAACACATTAGGATATGCAGCAGAATTTTCTCCTGCAAATAATGAAAGTGTGCACATAGCCTTAGCCCCTCTCCTGTGTCCCTCCATTAATTATAAGTCCTTGATAGCATCATAATGAATTTGGGGGTGGGAGAAGTCACTATCAGGTACTGAGCAACCTCCGCCACCTCCCAATTCATTACAAGTCCAGCATCTTCTCCCACTTTTCAATTCATTGTAAAATGCCCTATGCACCTTACCACCTCCTTTTCTACTCTCCAATAAATTTTAAGTCCCCGATAGCATCACAATGAATTGTGAGATTGGGGAGGACGCTATCAGGGGCTTAGCACCCTCCTCCACCACCCAATTCATTTTACATCCATATCTAACATCCTCCTCCCCGTTCATAAGTCCATTATAAGTCCCACTCCCTCCTATCCCCTACATCCCTCATTGTCCTCCCCTACGCATCCCATCATTGCCTTCTCCCCACACCATCATTACCTCTCCCCACCTCCATCATTTTCCTCTCCACCACCTCCATCATTGCCTTTTCCCACCCCATAATTGTCCTCTCCACCACCTCCATCATTGTCCTCTCCACCACCTCCGTCATTTCCCTCTATACCACCTCCGTCATTGCCCTATCCACCACACCCATCATTGTCCTCTCCCCACCTTCATCGTTGTCCTCTCCCACATCTCCCCAATGTATTGTGAAAAAATAAAATAAAAACACCACCACTCACCTCTCTGCACATTCACCCCCAGCTGCAGCATCATCGTCACAGCAGCTTTCTCTCTCGGACACACAGAAAGCGCCGGGCAGGAAGCAGAGGACGGATCCTTGCAGCTCCCCTCCGCTGACATTTTCTCCTGTAGGCAGCAGAGATGCAGGCATCGCACCATGGCCACCGCACATGAGGACAATCTGGCCATGGGCCCCTCGGGGATGGAGAAACAGGCCAGATTGCCGTCATTAGCCATCCTGCAGGGGTCCCACTCCATCTTCGGACACCGGTGCAGCTGCACCGACGGTATGTCTGCCGATGTGTGAACTAAACTTAGTGGAAACAAAAGAAACAATGATTATCATAAGCTCATGGTTCATACTGTATAAATCAAAGAAAAATTGGCAACCTTTTCAATGTATTAATACATTGTAGATAAAGAAATTTATATTTGTGAATCAGTTCCATTTTTTGTGCAGATTACACGTAAGTGAGGTGTTCTGCTATTCTGCACTATGGGCAGTATATGTATACTTGTTGACTAGCTTGTTAATGATTAACAGCAAGATAAATGCTTTTTGCCCTCCACAATTGAGGAAACTTGGATGCCCTAAACACAGTCATATTATGGATTTGTTTGATATGCGTTTCTGATGGAACATCATAGAATTCCTATATATATAGGCAGCATAATGATGTAAAGCTATGCTTGCTGAGTTCAGGAATTTCAGCTATCTAACTACCATGATAGACTGAAAGCAATAATTCCTTTATCCTCTCCTGTTTTACCAGCCTGACAATAGAGTATGTCAGCTAATTTAAATTAAACTATATATTGTTAGCGCAACTAAAAAAACAAAACAAAAAAAACACAAAGCGATCTAATTCTATTGATGTTTGAGATTCACATTTAAGGAGCATATACCGTATATACTCGTATATAAGCCGACCTGAGTATAAGCCGAGGCACCTAATTTTGCCACGAAAAACTGGGGAAACTTATTGACTCGAGTATAAGCCAGGTATGCATTGTCCCCTCATCGCTATCCTGGTTTACATGGCTCCTCATCCCTATCCTGGTATGCATGGTTCCTCATCCCCATCCTTGTCTGCATGGCTCCGTATCCCCATCCTTGTCTGCATGGCTCCTTATCCCCATCCTTGCATGCATGTCTCCTTATCCATATCCTTGCATGCATGGCTCCTCATCCCTATCCTTGTATGCATGGCTCCTCATCCCTATCCTTGTATGCATGGTTCCTCATCCCTATCCTTGTATGCATTGCCTCCATGAGAAAAGCATAAAAAAAACCAAAAAAAAAACAAAACCATCCTACTTACCTTCCCTGCGAGTCCTCACTGCATCTTGTTCCGGTGCCCGCAGCTCCAGGTGCCAGCCGATCACGTGTGCCCGCTCATTAAGGTAATAAATATTCACTCCACGCCTATGGGAGTGGAGAGAGGTGAATATTCATAACTCTTAAGTAACGCGCACCAGTGATAGCCCGGCTGGTGATGGAAGTCAGTGGCTCTGGCTGACACTGCATGCTATAAGAGAAATGAATATTCACTGCCAGTGAATATTCATTTCTCTTTAGCAGCGGGCACAAGCTTTAGCCGCAGCCACCGTCTCCTGCCTCCTGTGACCCGCTGCTCCCCCTCCCTTGCAGTCTTCTGTGACAATGACTAGAATATAAGCCAAGGGGGGCGTTTTCAGCACAAAAAAAAAATGTGCTGAAAAACTCGGCTTATACTTGAGTATATACGGTATATAGGCAGCATGGTGTCTCACTGGTCAGGGTTCAAATTCAACCAAGGACAACACCTCCAAGGAGCTTGTATGTTCTCCTTGTGTTTGTGTGGGTTTCCCCCCGGTGCTCTGGTTTACTTCCACACTCCAAAGACATACTGATAGGGAGTTTAGATTGTGAGCCCCAATGGGGACAGTGCAGATAATATATGTAAAGCGCTGTGGAAATAATGGCACTGTAAGTGAGTAAATAAAAAATTATATATATATTTATCTAATATTTACTTACCTTGTAATGTCTTCACATCCTGTTCCATCCAGATGTGTCCGGATCCCAGAATTCCAAGTGGCAGAAGTTCACCAGCTGCAATATTGGGACACCCAAGTGAAGGGTGTCTCAATATGGAAACTGGTGGTGGTACCAGCCTCTTGCATGGTACTACCAGCGGAACACCGTTGCACCACACACACACTGTATGCGCCGTACGCAACACACACACACACACACACACACTGTATATGCCGTACGCGCCACACACACTGTATACGCCATACACACCACACACACACACTGTATACGCCATACGCACCACACACTATATACACCTTACGCACCACACACACTGTATATGCCATACACACCACACACTATATGCCGTACGCACCACACACACTGTAAATTTCGTAAGCACGACACACACACACACTGTATATGTTATACACACCACACTGTATATGCCGTACACACACACTGTATACGCCATACGCACCACACACACACTGTATACACTGTATGCACCACACACGATACGCACCACACACACACATTGTATACGCCGTACGCAGCCTCTTGCACGGTACCACCAGGGGAACACCAGATACCGTATGGTATATATAAATATAAAGCACCTTTGTCATAAATTTTTCCATGTTAATAAAATGTTAACTTTACCTACTTTGCTTTCATTTTAACACAGGGGAGGGGTGAGTGCACATAGGAAAGAGGATACACAGGGGGAGACAGCTCAAATGAGAGAACACATGAGGGAAGAAGACAGCACAGTGGTGGAGAGAGAGCAGACAAGGGGAGAGCACATGGGGTACACAGGTCAAAGAAGAGATGACATGAGAGAAGACAGCATATGGGGGATAGAGAAAGCGCACAGGGTGAAAGAGACAGAGCACGGGGGAGACAGCTCAAACGGGACAGCACATGAGGGGAGAACACAGCACAGGAAGGAGAGAGACAGCAGACAAGGGGGATAGCACATGAGGTAGACAGGTCAAAGAAGAGAGCACAGACGGGAGAAGTCAGCACATGGGGAAAGAGAGAGTGGATAGGTGGGTGAGCACATGGTGGGAGAGATTCTCAACGCTGCAAAGCCTGCCCTCATCCTGACATTACCGCCCTCCCAATGCGATAGCATCAGGCCTCTATCTAGTATACACGCAATCTTTCAGGTTTAATGACAATCTAGAGAAATAAAACTGTACTTGCTATATATGCCATATTACAGAACAATGCCATTTCACCTTTTATGCTCTGTGCACATGTTAGTGCCATGTATAAAAGCTTTCGAATATACAAATCCATGCAGTTCACTACATGACAATGGTGAAATAAGAAAGTCTTCTTTTTTTTCTCATATTTTTCTGAATAACAGTGTAATGTCTTGAAGAATATTCTTCACTTTTTCTTAGTGAGAGATTTATGAGTTCACTGGGTACACACACTCTCTGCATTGGCTGTATAATGATGTAAAGCTATGCTTGTTGAGTTCAGGAATTTCAGCTATCTGTAACTACCATAATAGGTTGAAAGCAGTCATTCCTTTATCCTCTCCTATTTTACCTGCCAGACAATAGAGTATGTCAGTTAACATAAATTAAACTATAGATTGTCAGTGCAACCAAAGAACAAAAAACACCAAGCACTCTAATTCTGTTGATGTTTGAGGTTCACATTTGAGAAGCGCTCCAGGCAAAATTATCAAAGGCGAGCATGGTGACACAACAGCTCTTCAACTGCAATAGCATTTATGGTTTACCAACGCAAAAAAATAATTTTAATAGCAATAGGTTATAAAATGTCCTCCTTAAAAAATGCATGCAGATCCCATGACTTTAGGGCCGCTGTCCTATGTAGAAAATTTGCACTATGGATTCTTCACTAAATACTCATGTGAAGCACCTAAAGTTTTTGTTGTGGATGTTGGGTCAAATACAACATTCACGACCCATAACCCCCAAAGCATGAATAAGGCCTGAATGAGAGAAATTATGAGGAATGGACTGTCATGAGCATGGAAGAGACAGTTCAAGTGCATTTCCAGCCTAATTTACATATGACATCTAAGCATAATTTCTGATGACTGCCACATTGGATGTCTACAAAAATGAATTTTATTAGAGGGACAAGTGTGTACACAGCCTTACTACTACTTCTATATCTAAAAACATGCAGACAGGTTCACTTTAACTTGATCATGAAATGTTCATTGAGTTTTTGATATGTTCTTATGTACAAATTACATTTTTATGCCTAGACCAAAAATATTGTGCATCCTTATTTTATATACAGTTTAATTTCCTGTCCTTAGAGGAATCTTCGTTTTCTTTAGTCAAACATCAAACAAGATGGCGGCAACACAGAATACCGATGAGACAACCGCTCACAGCCTACCAATCCATGGAGGGGGCGACTGCTTGGTATATTAAAGCACAATGAAGACTTGTATGTGGCGCTGTTCACACAATGGAAATGCACAGCATCCAGGTTAACAGCCCATTAGTGACGCCCTTCTATTAGATCAAGCGGGCTGCCCAGTGCCATCCAAATGCATCCCATGTGAACAGACACCACAGTTTACGGTCTTGTAAACGGTTGTCTCATCGGTATTCTTGCACCTGTGTGGCTGCCATCTTAACTATATGGGTCCACTGCACCCTGATAGTGCATTTGTTTGGAGGCATGGACAGGTAAGCATCTCTGCTTTATTGCTGGGTTTTTGAATTTTTGGAGGATTTTCAAGTCCTCCTTTAGTGCTATTTCAGTTTAGTCAAACATCAAACCAAATTGTTTTTCATACATTGAGGTAATGGACATATTACCGCCACTCTTTTTAATAAAACCATTTATGCAAAATAGCATCATCCTGAGGTCCCAGAATGAGGATGTTCTTTCATCATTAAAACAATCCATAGATGAGTTTTATATCTTTGGGTTCTGTAAATTGAAATGGACCTTCTACAGTATAATCATCATGTCCTTCCCTGTGATCTTTAATTCTTGAGTTACCGTAATTCTTAACTCCAAGTGAAGTGTGAATAAAGTGGAGGACCTATTTTTTTTAAAGTATTAAACTATAAATATACATTCACTGTCTGTTACTACTTTTAAAAAGCAAAATGACTTTGTCACCACATTCTGAGTACCATAGCAGTTTTATTTTTGCTTGATAGGTCATTTATTTTACAAGGCAACTATAACTTGTATTGGTAGTATTTTGGGGTGTATACAACTATTTATTTGCTTTTTAATACATTTTTACAGAAAAATTGTAATTCTAGCATTTTTATATAGTTTGAGTTTTAAGTGCATACCGATACAAAATAAGTTTTTTCATTTGTTTAAAAAAAAAAATTGATAAACTTGGGTGATTTTGTGACAGAAGTGCCAATATAAAACATACTAATACCGTCATTAGGCCTAACCTCTCATGATCACCAATCGGCACCCTCTGATATCTGGAATTTAAATTGTCTCCACTATCTAAGGGTTTAAACTGCCATAATCAGTGCTAGCTTAAACCGTAGCAGTTACAGCTGGGAGCCAGCTTTATCATACACTTGGCTTCTGTTGAACATCAATTTCAGAAAGGGGCTAAGGCTAAATGGTTATTATAAAAACAGTTGAAAAAGTTTTCATGCCAACTGGTTAGAGTGGCTATGCCCACTCAACATATTCATTGCAGCAGTTGTTTCTCATACCAGAAATGTTACTCCAGTCCAGGCATACACCGCTGAGCCTCCTAATAAATTCATGTTATTGCTGCCCGCTAGTCTTAATAAATTGGGACTATTTACATCATTTTTTTCGTCCACCCGTTTTTATTGATCCGATGCCAAGAGTCAATGGATAAAAAAAAATCCCTAAATTCTACCTCTTTCAGATTTAAAAGACGGATGACAGAAGGAAGAAAAACTATTTTTCAAAAATGAAAAAAAAAAAACAGAAATGGATGTGTGAATGTGAGAGGTTATCCCGCACTGTATGATGTCTGTAATTAAAGCAAGCACAATTTAGTAAATGTACTATGTGTACACATTTGGTATTGGCGCTATTTTCTTTTGTTTATAAACCCAAGTTTTAACACACCCTATTGTGGGCTGAGCTGGAGGACTGTATAAACTGAATTGCTAAATTTAAATGCCTATTTTATGTACAATAAAAAAAAATCATAAGGCAGCTGCATTGTAAAACTACTTGTATTTGAAACCTAGAGAAAGCAAAATGGAGTAATAATTACCTATAGCAACTAAGGCAGAGTAAGATGATATGTTTTCACATAGAACCTTTCACATTTTTCATATAGTGCAAGTTTATGAATCACTCTTTTTCCAGCAGTTTAAAGAAGCACTCCCATGAAGATTGTTTTCATATGTCTGTGTATATGTGTATGTAATGTAGGGTAGTGAGTATGTATCAATAGACTCACCTAGAGCCGCCTTCTCTGGGATCCAGCATCGTTCCGCTCCTCTTCTCAGCTATGTCACAGCTCTTCAGACTCTTTGGGTCACACTGCGCTCTGACCTGGAAAAGTTTTTACAATATAAGCCCATGGAGCATCAGAATGAGGCTTCATAGGTTTATATTCTAAAAGAGACTTCCGGCTCATGCATAGAGTTGATCTGGATAGTATTAAGTGTGTTGATGTCACTGAGAAGAGGAGTGGAACAATGCTGGATCCCGGAGAAGGCGGCTCTAGGTGAGTCTATTGATACATACTCACTACACTACATTACATACACATATACACAGGTTTATTAAAAAAAAATCTTCACGTCGGGGATTAACAAGAGAGTGCTAGCATACCTTATGTATTGCAGTGTGTAACAACAAGTAACTATCAAAGTCCTCTGGTGGGCCTAAACAGAAATACAAAAATAAAGTTTAAACCCTCTCTGCCATCCGACGTACTATCCCGTCCATGAAACCCGTGACAATCTGACCATGGACGGGATAGTACGTCGAAGCGATCAGCTGCCAGCTGTTTATCACAGCTGACACCCGGCACTATGTGCCAGGAGTGGTCACGGACTGCTCCCGGCACATTAACCCCTGGCACACCGCGATCAAACATGTACCGGGGGCACAGGGCAGCATCGCGCAGGGAGGGGGCTCTCTGCATGCTCCCCTGAGGCCCTCAGAACAGCGCGATGTGACCGCGCTGTTCTGAAGGCCTCTTCCCTGCAGGATACCGGATCCAAGATGGCCGCCGGGTCCTGCAGGGAGGCGGCTTCCTCAGTGCCTGCTGAGAGCAGGCGCTGAGGGAGCCTGCAGCACTGCCTGTGAAATCGCTGGTCTCACAGTGTGCTGTGCACACTGTGAGACCAGCGATCGGACCCTATACTGTAATGTCCCACCCTGGGACAAAGTAAAAAAATAAAAATAACAAGTGTAAAAAAAAAAATTCCAAAATAAAGGAAAAAAAAATATTCCCCAATAAATTCATTTCTTCCTGTAAATAAAAAAAACAAACCAAGTACACATATTTGGTATCGCCGTGTCAGTAACAACCCGCCCTATGGAACTGTCCCACTAGTTAACCCCTTTAGTGAAACCCTTAAAAAAAAAAAATCAAAAAATCAATGCTTTATCATCATACCGCCAAGCAAAAAGTGGAATAACACGGGATCAAAAAGACCGATATAAATAAACATGGTACCGCTGAAAACGACATCTTGTCCCGCAAAAAACGAGCCGCCATACAGCATCATCAGCGAAAAAATAAAAAAGTTATAGCTCGCAGAATAAAGCAATTATTTTTTATATAAAATTGTTTTTATTGTATAAAAGCGCCAAAACATAAAAAAATGATATAAATGAGATATCGCTGTAATCGTACTTACCCGAAGAATAAAACTGCTTTATCAATTTTACCAGACGCGGAATGGTATAAATGCCCCTCCCAAAAGAAATTCATGAATTGTTGATTTTTGTTCATTCTATCCTCCCAAAAATCGAAATAAAAAGCGATCAAAAAATGTCACGTGCTTAAAAATGGTACCAATAAAAACGTCAACATGTACCGCAAAAAATAAGACCTCACATGACTCTGTGGGCCAAAATATACAAAAATTATAGCTCTCAAAATGTGTTGATGCAAAAACTGTTTTTTGCAATAAAAAGCGTCTTTTAGGGTGACAGCTCCCAAACATAAAAACCCGCTATAAATAGTAAATCAAACCCCCCTTTATCACCCCCTTAGTTAGGGAAAAATAATAAAATTAAAAAAATGTATTTATTTCCATTTTCCCATTAGGGTTAGGGTTGCGCCTAAAGTTAGGGTTAGGGTTGTGCCTAAGGTTAGGATTAGGGTTAGGGTTGGGATTAGGGTTAGGGGTGTGTTAGGGTTAGGTTTGTGGTTAGGGTTATGGTTAGGGTTGGGACTAGGGTTAGGGTGTGTTGGGGTTAGGGTTGGAGTTAGAATTGGGGGGTTTCCACTGTTTAGGCACATCAGGGGCTCTCCAAATGTAACATGGCGTCTGATCTCAATTCCAGCCAATTCTGCGTTGAAAAAGTCAAACGGTGCTCCTTCACTTCTGAGCTCTGCCATGCGCCCAAACAGTAGTTTATCCTCACATATGGGGTATCAGCGTACTCAGGACAAATTGCACAATAACTCTTGGGGTCCAATTTCTTCTGTTACCCTTGGGGAAAAAAAATTGGGGGCGAAAATATAATTTTTCTAAAAAAAAAAAAAATTGATTTTTTTTTTTGTTTTTACGGCTGTACGTTATAAACTTCAGTGAAGGACTTGGGGCTTCATAGCGCTCACCACACATCTAGATAAGTTCCTTGTGGGGTCTATTTTCCAAAATGGGGTCACTTGTGGGGTGTTTCCACTGTTTAGGCACATCAGGGGCTCTCCAAACGCGACATGACGCCCGCAGACCATTCCATCAAAGTCTGCAATGCAAAACATCACTACTTCACTTCCGAGCCCTGATGTGTGCCCATACAGTAGTTTTATCCCACATTTGGGGTATAAGCGTATTCAGGGCAAATTGGACAACTTTTGGGGTCCAATTTCTCCTGTTACCCTTGGGAAAATAAAAAGTTGGGGACTAAAATATCATGTTTGTGGAAAAAATATATTTTTTTATTTTTATGCTCGAGCGTTATAAACTTTAGTGAAACACCTGGGGTTCAAAGTTTTCACCACACATCTAGATAAGTTCCTTGAGGGGTCTATTTTCCAAAATGGGGTAATTTGTGGGGGGTTTCCACTGTTTAGGCACATCAGGAGCTCTCCAAACACGACATGGCATCCAGCCAATTCTGCGGTGAAAAAGTCAAACGGCGCTCCTTCCCTTCCGAGCTCTGCCATGCACCCAAACAGTGGTTTACCCCCACATATGGGGTGTCAGCGTACTCAAGACAAATTGCACAATAACTTTTGGGATCTTGATATCCTTGGGAAAATAAAAATTGGGGTGAAAAGATCATTTTTGTGGAAAAAAATATGATTTTTTAATTTTACGGCTCTACGTTATAAACTTGTGTGAAGCACTTGGGGTTCAAATTGCTCACCACAGATCTGGAAAAGTTCCTTAGAGGGTCTAGTTTCCAAAATGGGGTCACTTGTGGGGGGTTTCCACTGTTTAGGCACATTAGGGCTCTCCAAATGCAACATGGCGTCCAATCTCAATTCCAGCCAATTTTGGTTGGAAAAAGTCAAATGGTGCTCCTTCCATTCCGAACTCTGCTGTGTGCCCAAACAGTGGTTCCCCCCCACATATGGGGTATCAGCGTACTCAGGACAAATTGACAACAACTTTTGTGGTCCAACTTCTCCTGTTACCCTTGGGAAAATAAAAAATTGGTGACTAAAAGATAATTTTTGTGGGAAAAAAAATAGGATTTTTTTATTTTCATGCCCGGGCATTATAAACTTGTGTGAAGCACTTGGGGGTTCAAAGTGCTTACCACAGATCTAGGCAAGTTCCTTAGGGGGTCTAGTTTCCAAAATGGGGTCACTTGTGGGGGGTTTTCACTGTTTAGGCACATCTGCTGCACTGCAAACGGAACATGACCCCATCAACGTGTGCATTCCAAAACATTATTGCTTCCTTTCCAAGCCCTGCAGTGTGCCCAAACAGTTTCCCCCCCACATATGGGGTATCAGCGTACTCAGGACAAATTGGACAACAACTTTTGGGGTCCAATTTCCTTGGGAAAAATCAAATTTGGCACTAAAAAATCATTTTTGTGGAAATTTTTTTTTTTTCTCACCCAGGCATTATAAACTTTTGTGAAACACTTGGAGGTTCAAAGTGCTCACAACAGATCTAGATAAGTTCCATAGGGGGTCTATTTTCCAAAATGGTGTCACTTGTGGGGGGTTTCCACTGTTTAGGTGCATCAGAGGCTCTCCAAACGCGACATGGCGTCCAATCTCAATTCCAGCCAATTTTGGTTTGAAAAAGTCAAACGGCGCTCCTTACGAGCTCTGCCGTGTGCCCAAACAGTGGTTTTCCCCCACATATGGGGTATTGGCATACTCAGGAGAGATTGCACAACAACTTTATCTGTTCATTTTCTCCTTTTACACTTGTGAAAATGAAAAAAGTTTGTAAAAGTTCATTTTTGTGACTAAAAAGTCAAATATTCATTTTTTCCTTCCACGTTGCTTCAGCTCCTGTGAAGCACCTGAAGGGTTAATAAACTTCTTGAATGTGGTTTTGAGTACCTTGAGGGGTGCAGTTTTTAGAATGGTGTCACTTTTGGGTATTTTCTACCATATAGACCCCTCAAAGTGACTTCAAATGTGAGGTGGTCCCTAAAAAAAATGGCTTTGTAAATTTTGTTGTAAAAAATGAGAAATCGCTGGTCAACTTTTAACCCCTATAATATCCTAACAAAAAAAAATTTGGGTTCCAAAATTGTGCTGATGTAAAGTAGACATGTGGGAAATGTTATTTATTAACTATTTTGTGTGACATATTTCTCTGTTTTAAGGGAATAAAAATTCAAAGTTTGAAAATTGCAAAATTTTCACCATATTTGCATTTTTTTCAAAAATAAACGCAAGTTATGTCGAAGAAATTTTACCACTAACGTGAAGTAAAATATGTCACGAGAAAACATTCTCAGAATCGCAAAGATCCGTTGAAACGTTACAGAGTTATAACCTCATAAAGAGACAGTGGTCAGAATTGTAAAAATTGGCCCTGTCATTAACGTGCAAACCACCCTTGGGGTGAAGGGGTTAAAATGTTAAAAACCACAAAACAAACACACAAGTTTAAATCACGTTTCCTATTTGTCATAATAAACAATAAAAAACAAACATATTTGGTATTGATAACAATTAACACTACAGCTCAACCTGAAGAAACAAGTTGTCACACAGCTCAATCAATAGAAAAAAATATATATGTATGGATTTCAGAATGTTGTAACCGGGTACTGGATCTTATGCCCTTCACATAGTGGGTTTGGGGACCCTCATTGTTATGACTGGGAGGGTCCAGTGGAATGGTTTCAGTGGACATACACCTATAATCTGTCATTTGATGTTGATAATTATAATTAATGGGAAGCTTGTCAAACATATAGTTTTAAGTTCACACTGAGGTTTTTGGTGCAAATTTTGGAGCTGATTTTGCATGAAAATCCCCATCAAAAACACTCCTTCGATAAGTATTCTATTGACTTAAGAAAATCACATTACATTGCTGTTCATAGAGCTGAGCTTTTTTATGACCAATTTTGAAAGGAAATCTGTCTGTAGGATCAACCCTCCTATGTTGTCTGTATGGGCATGCAGATCACGGAAAATTGAATAAAATTATACCATGATATCTGCAATCCAATGTCTTTTTTTCCAGGAAATCCATGTATTTCTTAATATATAAATGAGCTGTGAAGAACTATGGACCAGACCTGTGATCTCCTTGAGAATCTGTAGAGTTTATTTTAAATGAAAGGAGACTTTACTAGTGTGCAACTTTTGTATCATGAGAGCAGACTGTCAGTTATTACATGTCTCACACTGGTTTCCACTCCTTTCTTGCAATATGAGCTCCGGATGCAGGTTCTCACAGAGATCTTTGATCTTCCCATGGATTTTAAAAGCTCATTTATATATTACGAAAAATGTAGATTAATCTGGAATAAGACATCGGATCGCAGGTTTCAAGGTAACAGTTTGTTCAACTTTCTATGACCTACATGTCCATACAGACGGCTTAAGAGAGTTGATTTTAGTGAAAGGTTCCTTCTAAAAACCATACCACAGAAAAACAGGAGAATCCACACCAATCATGAACTTCATGTCAAAAAGGTGCAAAGTAACATCTGAAAAAAAATGCTTTAAACCCACATCAGAACTGAAAACCACCTCAAAAGCTACATTGATTTCGGACGTGAATTAATCTTGAAAACCACGTTGAATTTTTCCACCTCAAAAATAATTTGTGAACATACTGAGAACACAAAAAAGAACAATCTCACAGCAGCCCTAGTGCAATGTATTCAGAGGGCGGTCATTGGGCAGATGGGCAATCCAAGTTCATGGCATCAGCCAGACTGATGGGAAGGACTTATTTACTGTCTTTAAAGAGAAACGATCACCCGATTTTGCTAGCCCATCTGACATCAGCATAATGTAGGGGCAGAGACCCCGATTCCAGGAATGTATCATTTATTGGGCTGCTTGCTGCAGTTTGCATAAAACCCATTTTTTTCTGCTGCAGATCTACAAATTCTCTGAATGTTGAGCTCTGTATAACCCCACCCACACCTCTGATTGGCAGCTTTCTGTGTACACTGTGCATAGGCATTAAGCTGCCTATCAGTAGTGGACAGAGATCGAGAATATATATGGCAGCTAGTTTAGCAGTTCTCTAATGATAATCTTCTGCTTATAAAACAATGATTTTTTTTAATCCAAACTACAGCCAGCGGCTCAGTGACACATTGCTATCATATTCAGAGGCAAAAAACTGCTATTCCCTATAAAAACCTAGATTACCTATAATGCACCCCATGAAAAACAACTATCACTCACTCTAATGCTCTAATATGACGTCTGCTCTTACAAAATTGTTTTCTATAGCAAGTTACCCTACAAAGGTACCTGTGGTACGACCATGATATAACTTTAATTTTGGCTTTATGATTAAGATTATTCCAACCTTTCCAAAAATGTTCCAAAGATCAATAAATGTCATGGAAATCTGGTTTTAAAATCCCTATGTTAAATAGTCACATATTTTTGAGGTCATATGGAACACACTTGGCTCCTATGCAATACCTATGCAAAGAAAGCAGGTATTTAATTTGCTTGTAAGTTGGCACACTCAACTGATGATTGATATTTTACATTATTAGTGCACTTGTTTGTGTTGTCAACATGTCTTGTGTCAGATAGCATTGTAGTGTTTAGGATCACAGGGTTCATGGTTTATAGCACAGGAAGCAGGGCGCTCTCAGTACGGTGTTGACATTGAGGCACACCTGTGTTGGAGAAGCTATCCGGTATATCTCCAGAGGGAGCGTTATTGAGGAATGGGGAGGAGGGCACCTGTGGAATGTGCCTCGGGCAGGTTAACTCCTCCCTTTCTTAATCCTCCACGCTACACTTCTTGTACCATTAAGTTTTTGCCAGTCTTTTTTTTAATAAATCAAGACAAGATGTTTTCACTGTGCAAGACAAAGCTCTTTTTTATGTTTATTAGTCTGCCTCCCATTTTACACATTGTATAATTACTGTTAAAGACAGTGATTCACATATGCCCAATTAGGGTTATCGAGAGAACCAGATACAGTAGATAATATTTTTGCCAGTTTGGGTGACTGTACTTTTTATCATCATGTGTAGCATAGTCCTGAATGCTATTATTATGGTCAGGAATGCTAAAATCCTGAAGAAACTTGATGTACTTGATTATTAGTCAATCGGATCTGTCAAGACTCATCAGCATTCACATGAAAATGGAACTGACATAGCATTCATTTATAGCCAAGTAATTACAGCTATGATGCTAGCATATACAGACTTTAAATATGCCATCAATATCAGACTGGTGGGTGGGACAACACCTGGCTCACCCACCAACCAGCTAATATTGGCATCGGCGATAATGTGTAGCAGCCACAGTTGAGAACTGCGGACCAGCTCCAATTAATTTGAATAGAGGGTGATCTGCAGGATCTATTGATATGAAGAGTCATATTGATAGGTAATTTTACTGCACAACGAATGGCTTAAAAAGAAAACCTAAAAAGCAATGGCACAGTTGTTTTCTTTTTTCACCATTTTGTTGTGACTAATTTTTCTCCTGTTTTTATCACAATGTATGGGTAACATTCATGGTATCATTCAAACCTACAAGTCATCTCATAAAACAAGTCCTCGTATGTATATATCTCAGAGGAAATCAAAACGTTATAAGAAGTGGAGAAAAATAAAAGTGTAAAAATAAAATAAATTAATGGCACGGTCTTGGCGGGTTGTCTGGGAATAGAACATTGATGCCCTAGGATGTTCTAGGATATGTAATCGATATCAGCTCAGAGAGACGATGAACAGTCAGGTCCATTTATTGTTTAGTAGCTGCTGCCAGTATGGCCGCCATCACGGCATTACTGCACTGACTGACGTATGGGGCGCATCGGGCCCCATCTCATCTGCCCATTGGGCCCCAGCGGCAGGCTTCAACCAATGCAGTAACTGAACCTGCGTCCGAGACGCAGGTTCAGTTAAACTCTATTGCCATGCGGGAGCACGGCAATAGTTAAAAGCCACCTGCCAATCGGAGGCTGGCAGCTGACATCAGCACGCACGTCGCCGGCGTATGACGTCATTGTGGAGCCAGGAATGAGACACATGGGGCCAGGATGGAGAATATTACTACATTAGGGGATAATTAAGGGATGATATTACTGCAGTGATGTATTTATTTTATTTTTTGAGGATACTGTTTTAAATGGGGGAGGCGGTCCTGTTACTGTGCAGAGCGACGCTATGTCGCCTTTTTTTCTCCATCTGGTGTAGTTTAGAAGTTGGGAAAAAATTAATAATGTGTTCTGCAAGCGGTCCTCTAGATAACTTATTTCCTGCAGAGACGAGCCCTGGCTGAAAGTGATGGCGGTCTGTGCTGGATGAAGATGAAAAGCGAAGATGAAGGACTTCACCTAGAGACGTCACTGGTGAGTCAGTGTGTTACCTGTACACTGACACTATACACTGTATACTATATACAGCGGTCCTGTGTACAATGTCACCAATTATCACTGTATTACCTTTACATTGACACTATATACAGTGCTCCTGTGTATAATGTCATTGATCACTCTATAACCTGTACAATATATACAGCACTTGTGTGTATAATGTCACTGTTGATCACTGTATTACCTGTACACTGATACTGTATACAGAGCTCCTGTGTATAATGTCACCGGTAATCACTGTATTATCTGTACACAGACACTTCATACTAAGTACAGATCTCCTGTGTATAATGCCACTTATGGTGATTTTAGTATTGTGTTTTTTATTAGTGATCAGTATTGTAGTCATTATGTGGTGGTAATATCTTGTCCGGCCATGGTGTGGCAGTATTTGTTCCTTGTATGTGCTATTATTTGGTCACTATGTGGTGGTATATGAGGTCTGGTCATGGTGTGGTGGTATTTGTTCCTTATAGGTGGTATTATTGGTCACTATGTGGTAGAAATATGTGATCTGGACATGGTGCAATGGTATTTGTCCCTTGTATGTGATATTATTGGTCATTTTAAAAATTGAAAAAAAAATAAAAATATACCTAAATTGCATTCGATATGTTAACAAATGTTTAATAGGTTAGAGTGGAGTAGGGCCTGGCCAAAGAGTCTACCTTGTCGTGGTGGCTGCTTAAAAAAATCTTTTGGCCAAAACAAAAGCTGCTGGCTATATGTGTGATCTGGTCATGGGAACTGTTAATGTGTGATTGGTGACAAGTGGAGTTTTTCCAAGAGAGAGCAGTGGGACTGTGGATAGTTTGAAGGGTGGAGGCAGGGCTGGGGTGGAGCCTGGGTGGAGTCTCAAGGGGGCCCAAAAATTTTGCCAGTATGGGGCCCCGAAATTCTTAGTTGCAGTCCTGTCTTCCGGGTACAACACATCAGCTCCTATTCATTAAATGGAGCTATGCTGCTCCATCCCATTGATGGTTTACATTCAGCCATTCTGTGACGCGAGTCATGGCAGTAACTATGTATACTACTTACTGTAAGTAAAGGGAGGTCAAACAATCCAAGGTCAAGTCTAGGAAATGGCGCAGTACGACAAAGGGAAATCAGAAACGAAGTCCAATACATGAGCTGAGGTCAGGAAAGCCAGAGAGACAAAACAGTTACAGGGAGCAGGCACAACCAAAGTCGGGTCACTAGCAAGGGGTCAGAGTCCGGGAAGAGAATCAAGTCAAGCTGGGTCAGGCACAGAGCGCAGTGGGACGAATGTTCCACAGGCAACAGCAAGTGTACGATTGACACTGTGGAGAGAAACTAGCATGCTTATGAAGAATCCTGATTAAGGAAAATGAACACAGGTGATTGCAGCACAGATCCAGCACAGACTGACAGCCCTGACATAAAGTAACAAAAAGACAGAAACAGAGTGGAAATCGTGACAGTACCCCCTCTTCAAGGGGGGGGGTCACTGGACCTCCAGGTTTCCTAGGAAACCTCCGATGAAAGGCCTGGACCAACCGATCAGCCCTTACAGAATGAGCTGAAACAAATCAATCCCCAGTTTACTGCAGAAAGCCCTCCAAAATCTAGATATGACTTGTACACCTCTATCAGATACAATAATTTAGAGGAATCCCATGCAATCGTACCACATGAATAATAAACAGTTTGGAGAGAGTTTCAGCATTGGATAATCCAGATAATGGGATGAAGTGAGCTTGTTTGCTGAAGCGATCGATTACCACCCAAATAGCAGTCATCCGCAGACAATGATCTTGAAAAAGAAGTTCAGCATTCAACAACACCTTATCAGATGAGTAAAAGGGTACCTGTAAGTCTGAGTGACCTCCTCAACAATCACCGAGACTTAGGCATTTCCTGACAGTTTGTTTGCTGCAGGTCGTGCTAAGCAATCCCTTAAGAAATGTCCACCTTGGCCACAATAGAGACAAAGTCCAAGTTCCCGCCGATGTCTCCTCTCCTTAATCTTACAGCTGGCAGTACCAATCTCCATAGGTTCCACCTCAGGTGCACAAACTGGGCCAGTTGGACAAAATGGAGCCTCTTTTTGCACTTTGTGTCTTTCCCGCATCCTCCGATCCATGCGGATAGCCTGAGACATGGCCTCCACCAAACAACCAGCTGGAGAATGTAGAGCCAGAGCGTCCTTAAGAGACTCCGAAAGACCCCTGAGGAATTGGCATCTGAGAGCTGTGTCATTCCACAGGACATCAGAAGACCACTGACGAAACTCAGTACAATAGTCTTCTGCTGTGCGGGTCCCCTGCATCAGGTTCATGATCCTTGTCTCTGCCACCTTGACCCTGTCAGGTTCGTCATAGATCTGTCCTAAAGCGTCAAAAAGGTGTCCACCGAAAGACGTTCAGGAGCAAGAGAGAGGAGGGAAAATACTCAGGTCTGGGGACCCCCCCCCCCCCCGCAAAAGTGACATTACAATTCTCACCCGCTGTGACTCATTCCCTGATGACTGGGGGTGCAAGGTAAACAATAATTTGCAACTCTCTTTAAAAATTCTGAACTGGTCCTTTTCTCCTGAAAACTTGTCAGGGAATGCAATAACAGGTTCAGGGGGCTGAATGAGACATCAGATGGTACAGGAGTCATAACAGTGGTCTGAGGAGAGGGATTTTGAGGGGCAGTAAGAGTACCAGAAGTCTGGCCCTGTAACTGAGCATGAGAGGAAGCCAGTTTGTGTTGTTCCAAGGCTAAATCTTGGACTGAGTCAGATTCGCCATCTGATCATACAAAGTATATAATGGATCCATAGGTGTGAAACTGAAAAAATTTCAATGGTCAATCATAATGTGACGCAAGTCACTGCAGTAAATATGTATACTACTTACTGTAAGTAAAGGGAGGTCAAACAATTCAAGGTCAAGTCCAGAAAATGGCGCAGTACAACAAAGGGAAGTCAGAGACGAAGTCCAATACACGAAACGAGGTCAGGAAAGCCAGAGAAACAAAATAGTTACAGGGAGCAGGCACAAGCAAAGTTAGGTCACAAGCAAAGGGTCGGAGTCCGGAAAGAGAATCAAGTCAAGCGGTGTCAGGCACAGAGCGCAGAGGGATCAATGTTCAACAGGCAACAGCAAGTGTACGATTGACACTGGGGGAGGAACTAGCATGCTTAAGTAGAATCCTGATTAAGGAAAATGAACACAGGTGATTGCAGCACAGACTGACAGCCCCGACACAAAGTAACAAAAAGACAGAAAGAGTAGAAATCGTGACACATTCCTTGAGCTAATAACAGTTGATCAGTGATAGTGCTGAATGTCGGACCCCCACTAATCTGATATTGGTGATCTATTCAAAAGATTAGCCATCAATATTTTATGCCTGAACAACGTCTTTAATTTCTACCAATAATGAATAATGTTTATCACTTACAGTAAATAATTGTGTTTATTTATTGTATGTCAGCATGTTTTTTTGTACTCTTTCCTTTTGTCTTCATGGAAAATGCTGACTGCAAACTCTATGATACAGAAATCTTTGGTTCCTAATCTCTTCATCTGTTGTAGGATGAGTCAATGACATGTAGAGATTTAGGGTATTAAAAGTTTTAAACAAGTATTTCTCTGATAACACGCTGTCCTATGAGAGAACTTCACCATAATCTTAAAGTAACATAATATTTTACATGTCACCTTTGCAATGAAAATATTAACAAAAACGGTGAGGAACAAATATTACTGATTAAAAATCAAGCTAATCTGTAAAAATAACAAAAGCTAATATATACATATTTATATCCGTATTAATAACACTAGAGTAAAACAGGTGAAGGGAAACCATTAAAAAAGAGGCTACTTGAACTCTGGAACCAAAACTGAGTAACAATAAAACACTAACCAAAATTATCAATAAACATACATGCAAAAGTAAGAACGCATGATATGGATATATTACCAAGAGAATGTGTAAATCGAGGGAGCAACTAACATCTGAAACGCGTTTCACGTATGAGCTTTATCTGGGGTCTATACCTTGTGGGATTTTATTTGTTATTCTTCATGATAAAATAGATGCATTGTAATGTATGAAATTGCATTATATTTCTATTAAGGTACCTCCCCAAAATTTGACCAAATAGTTGTGATATGAAAAAGCAACTTTGGACATTTGAATGGGCACACATTTACTCTAATGGTTTCTACTTATATGAGAGCTGTGACGTAACCTCAGATATGTGTAAAATTTTAAAAGTATTTATGACATGAGCAGATACTGCTAGGGAGTCTATGAAACACATATAGCGTAAAATGGCTAGTGACACAACAGCATATTGTATCATAGACAAAGCATGAAAACAGTGTTAGCCACAGTGCTCCAATAAGTTGCCAGCCCTTTTATAACCACTACAAAAGGGGTCGAACTGTGTCAATCAGTGCATGCTGGCAGTTGCAGTTTCTTAGTGCTGCAGATTGTTGACCTCTGCACAATAATAACCTCATTTTTGCCAACCCCTGCGTGCCCATGGAAGAATCAGTAAGGGCATTGCAATAGATGTACTTATTGGTGGGCTGTATATTACAAAACTATTTACATGTTGTGGATTTAACATCCACACCAAGTGTCAATTTCCATGTAGATATTTCCACAGCATTTGGATGTGATCTCTTAGAATTAGTTTTGTATTAATCTAATTGTGGGTTTGCTCAGGTCACAAGCAAAGGCTAGAGTTTAGCCAAAAGCTAACCAAAGCCCTGGTCCATCGTCTGTGGTCACAAGACCAGAGCATTGAAAACCTCCTACCATTTGTGACATCCCTGGCACATCTTCTGTTTAATAGACCACCGCAACATCACTACGTTGTGAAGCAATGCATGCATAACAATGCAAAATGCATTGCGACCAGGGTCCTGAGAATCTATCAAAAATCTATCAAATATCTCTTGCTTAGGCTTTTGAACATCAGGTCTCTGAAAAAAACAAGCAGTTAAAATAAGACGCTCTGTATTTCACAATACAGGTCAAAAGGAAAGTTCAAAAGTGACTTGGACGTCTTTTGGATCATATTGCCAATGTGTTGCTTTTCTAGAGGTTTCTTTGTTATTCAATGAAGTACAAAAAAATTACCGGAAAATTACAATAAAAAAGGCATCACAATAAACATGGAAAAACTCTATAAAAAAAAAAATCCTGATGGAAGTCATAATTTCCAGAAGAACGCTCAGAAAATGACCGAAGAAACCACACAAAAAGATGCTTCAGGAAGAAAAATACCAGTTTCCTGATGTGCTTTCTGCTTAAAAACTTGGCAGGTTCACTTGAGCATTAACAGAGGTCATGGTGATCATGTCAGCACATAAGCTGTAAAATCACAAAATAAAAGAGCAATCAAAAAGAAAAAAATATTAAACTAATAATTATGTATATTTGTCTAAAAACAAAAATAAACAAAAAAAAAGTACACATTTGGTATCACCGCATCCAGAATGACCAGATCTATAAAACTGTTACGCTAGTTAACCCCTTCAGTGAACAGTGTGAAAAAAATAACAAAACTATGCTTTTCATTATACCACTGAACAGTAGAATTATTATCAAAAAGAAAAATGTATAATCCCCAACCTGATATTGCCTCAACAAATTGGGTTTGTCCACGGTAAATCCATAACATACAACATACGGACGGCTTTGGGAGCTATCTCTTACGGAAAATCTCATGGCTGTTTAGAGTCTATTGTGGTCAGCCTGGATGCTTTCAAAGCGACAGGGTTGCATGGGATTATCTCCTCGACATCCTGGAGTTTAGAAACTTTGGTCCATGGTTCTGTGAGGCGATAAAGTTGTTATATAAAAACCCGGTGTCCAGGCTGGCCATAAATGGTATACTCTCTTCCACATTTGAAATCCAGAGAGGAACGCGTCAGGGCTGCCCCTTATCGCCCTTACTTTTCAACCATGCTTTAGATCCTTTACTTAGAACTCTCCAAAACTCTTCAACATACAGGGGCATAGAGGTAGGCTCCACCTCACTTAAAATTGTGGCATTTGCCGACGATATACTCCTATTCATCTCCAATCCCAATGCGGCAATACCAGTTATCATGGAGGCCCTAAATCATTTTGGCAAATGCTCAGGCTTTAAAATAAATTATAATAAATCAGAGGCCCTGGCTCTGTTTGAGCAAGGGAAATTAAATAACTCGACACTTCCTTTCCAATGGAGCACATCATCTATCAAATATTTGGGTGTCCATCTCCCGGCAGATTTGACGTCCTTATACCACATTAATATTAGACCCCTAATTACGTCCATATTTAATCTTCTAAACTCCTGGAAACACTTTACTTTGTCTTTTTCTGGACGATGTCATTTAATTAAATGATAATATTACCAAAACTATTGTATATTTTCCAAACACTCCCTGTAAGGAAAGGGACGTCGCCATTTTGTATAGGGCCTATACCAGCCTCCATTTTGTCGGTTCACAGAGCCACAGACTATTAACTACACAGGGCCTATTAGCATATGCAGTACGACCGGTTTTGATGTCCACTAGGAATCAAAGGGGCTTTAGCATGCTAATTAGTTTAGGCCAGTGTCTGAATAAGATGGTCAGTCGTATGGTAAATAGCTCAAGCTCAAGCCATTGTTTCCTGCTCCATATGAATTGCAGGCCAGTTAATATGCGTGCTTCAAAGCAAAGGGGAAGGGCCTAGCAGGTTTAAGAGCTGTAGCCAGGTACAGGCTGTGCTCATTCCATTTTACACACAGAAGCCAAGAAGATGGTCTAGGAAGCACAAGGGACAGATCTGATTTGCCTTGCCAAATGGAGCAGCAGCACATGCTTTGGGGACTGTCCAGCAACTGAAGACTGTTACCTGGGGAAGGCCGAGCTCCCGCCTCCCCATGACCATACAACCCGGTAATATTGATCTATAGCTTATACCTTTAAGCCTTGTACATTATCGTTGTATTTTTACTCTGACTGCAATTCCATTGTAATTACGTTGTATAGCTTTACTGTATATTTCTGTAATTATCTAGTGCGCCCTTAAGGCAATTAAACCATAAAATTAATCTTGGGCTGATGCTTTTACTCTGATCACGAATCTTAGAATACCCAGTGGGTAACAGGACAACCTCCCCGGCGGCCATTTGCTCTAGGTGCAGCTCCCTTACTGACCTGAGAGACAAAGGGGGCGCCGGAGAGCTGTACCTGTGGAGTTACGTCCCATTGGTGACGTGGGAGGAAAGGGGTCGTCCTTCACATTTGGTAGCGGCGGTGGGATCAGAAGCTGTGATACCCGGGCTACAGTGTGGCGGTCGGCTTAGTTCCTCACACTACCTATTTTGTTGACACGAGCAGATGTTAAAACTCTAAACACTGCTTTTAGGAATTTTATTTGGGGAGACAAAAAGCGTACACGCATAGGTCTAATCAAACTACAAGCCCCAAAGGAGGAGGGTGGCATCAATTTCCCAGACATTGCAAAGTACAATCTAGCAGCAAATCTCAGATACACCATTGATTGGTTAAGAGGTAAATCACATTTCGCAAATGTACTTTTAGACCAACAATTAAGTCCCCATGTCTCCTTACCAGCATTACTACATATGGCCAATGATGACCTTATTGCAGACTTAAGAAACCACCCCACCATATGGCAAACTATACAGACGTGGAGGAAATGCCAGAGACTATGTCATTTGAGAAGCGATGTCTCTCCTTTCGTGCCCTTTCTGGGTAACCCGGGCTTTATGGGAGGTAAACCACCCTTATCTTACATTGAGCTGGCTGGGCAGGGTTGCATCTTGGCAGCTGACCTATTAGATGATAGATTCTCCATGCTTGCATTTGACATAGCAGCACAACATTTCCCAACATTTGTAAATAAGCCCTTCCTTTTTCTTCAAGCAAGGAGCTTAACTTTGAAAAGTATAGCAACTAGGGGTGGAGATAGAGGGAGGAACGCTTTGGATGGCTTCGTTAGGACCGCCAGGGTGCAGATAGCCTCGGCAAGCAGTATTTACACACTGTTGCATAAGCAATGGTCATGGGAGGGCAAAAAGACAGTTCCAGCACTATGGGTTAATGATATACAGAACATCACAGTCGGGGAAATCTTAGATGCCACTTTGATGCAACGGAAGGTGATCCCCTCCAGTAGTTATGCAGACATGTCTTTATTACTCCTTCATAGAGCTTATATTACCCAAAACATTAAGTCTAGGATGTCTCCAGGGGGCACATTCACCTGTTCCAAATGTGGGACAGGAAACAGAGACTTACTTCATCACATGTGGGGATGCCCCAAAGTGCAAAAATTATGGCAGTCTATCCATGCCGAATTGCAGAATCTTGGTGGGATATTGTTTCCTTTGACACCGCAATGGGCAATATTTAATATTTTAGATAGCTCTCAACACAAATTCCCCAAACATGTTAAGGCCATGTTGATAATATGGGCCTCAGCTGCCAGGAAAAGTATCTTGCAGCACTGGCTAAATCCATTGCCACCACCCAAATCTCTCATATACTCCAAAATAATGTATATTTTTCGAATGGACTGGCTAGATACCCTGACAAAAGAGAAATTGACTGGGAAGTTTTTAAGCACATGGTCATTGTTCATCCCATCACTGTCTCAAGACACCAGGGACAAACTAAGGACACATTTTGAAAACACCCAGTGGTATCTTCTTCAGAAAATTAGCGGACATAATCCTATTCCTTGAGCTTGTTGATTGTTAATCAAATGCAGAGTCGTTTAAGGGGTTTATATGTTGGGGGGGATGGGAGGGTTAAGGGAGGAGGGAGTACATTTATGAGTATTATGCCTGTCAAATAAGCGTCGAATAAGCTTGATACCTTCAAACCTGTATGACTTACTTTTTGGTAATGCTCTTTAAATCAATATTGTGAGTTTTACGCCTGTCAAATAAGCTTGTTACTTCAAGACTTGTATGATTTTCTTTCATTGTAATACTCTTAAAATCAATAAAACATGTTGGAAAAAAAGAAAAAATGTACATAAAAATGGTATCTCTGAAAGTATCATCTTGTCTCCCAAAAAACAAACCGCCATACAGCTCCGTCAGAGGATAAATAAAAAAGCTTTAGAGCTCAGAATAAGGCCATGCAAAGCAATGATTTTTTTCTATAAAATTGTTTTATTGTGTAAAAGCAGCAAAACATTAAAAAAATGATATAAATGTGGTATCACTGTAATCGTACTGACCGAAGAATAAAGGTATTTTACCACTTTTACCACAAAATGAACGGCATAAAAAATCAACAGCGGTTTCAGTGTGTGATTGTAAGGGAAGAGACTGACCGATAGTTACATCTACCGTACGTCCCTAAACACCCTAGGTGTGTGCACATGTGTACTCTTGAATTGTGGTCACTCTCATCTGCATGTTTCAGTACCCTGGAGCAAGTTGGAACCCTTTGTTGTCTTAAAAAATGAGCGTTATTCATAAAATAAACTCCTGTTTACTTGGTCTTAAAACTATGTACAATAGGTAGTAGGTAAAAAATTCAATACTTCATCTGCATTATATGATAGAGGCACAAACATTTCGATTGCGGGCAGCGGTCCATAAATTGTGCGGAACATTACTGCAGAGCAACAAGTTGAGGACCTCTATTTTCCCAGTACAAGGCAAAGTCTGCACTATAATGTGGCGCTCCTTCCCTTCTGCGCTTTCCACTGTGCCTGAAAAGTAGTCTCCGATTACATGTATTGATTGGCGCACTCAGGAAAAAATGGACCTCACAGTTTGTTGTGTAATTTCTCCTATTAGCTCTTACCATTTTACTTTTAAAAATTTAATTATTCTTTCTTCTCCGCCCAATGGTATAAAATTATGTGAGGCACGTGTGGTGTCAACATGCACCTCTATATGAATTCATTGAGGGTTGTCGTTTGTAAATGGGGCGACTTATGGACAGGTTCTGCTGTTCTGGTACCTCATGGGCTCTGTCAATGTGACATGGCACCCTCAAACAGTTCCAGCAGAATCTATACTCCAATATGGTGTTCCTTCCCATCTAAGCTTTGCAATGTGCCTCAAAAGTAGTTTTTGCCCACATATGGGGTATTTGCGCATTGAATTAGGGGAAAAAATGCTTATAGTTCATTTACTCAGCCCAATGTTATACAATTCTGTGAATCACTTGAGGATTAAAATTGTTCACAACACCTCTAGATGAATTCCTTTAGCGGTACAGTTTCCATAGATCACATGTGCGGGTTTCTGCTGTTTTGACATGTTAAGGGCTCTTCAATGTGAAATGGCGTCCATAATCTATTCCAACCAATTTTGCTCGCCAAAATTCAAAACGCTCCATCCCTTCCGAGCACTGCCATGTGCTCAAACAGTAGTTTTCACACACATATGGGGCGTCATCATACTCAGGAGAAATTGCAAAACAAATTGTGTGGTCCAATTTCTCCCACTTCTCTTGTGAAAATGAAAAATTTGGGGCTAAGCAACATTTTTGTTGGAAAAATGTATTCTTTTATTTTCAGGGCTCAACATTATTAAGTTCAGTGAAGAACCTATGGGCTCAAGGTGCTCACTACACCTCTAGATAAATTCCTTGAGGGGTTTAGTTTTCAAATGGTGTCACTTGTGGGAGGTTTTAACTATTTAGGCACATCTGAGGCTCCACATGGCGTCCTCTATCTTTTCCAGTCAATATTGTGCTACCAAAGTCAAATGGGGCTCCTTACCTTCCCAGCCCTGCCATGTGCCCAAACAATAGTTTTCCACCACTTTTAGAGTATCAGGAGAAATTCCACAACAAACCTCATGATCCATTTTCTCCTGTTATCCTTGTGAAAATGAATGTGATTTTTTAGCACTTCGTAGGGTGCTGTTTTTAAAATGGTGTCACCTTTTGGTATTTTCTGTCACATAGGCCCCTCAAAGTCACTTGAAATGTGATGTGACCCTTAAAAAATAATTGGCTTTGCAATTGGCTTTGTATTTTTGTTGTCAAAATAAAAAAAAGTTGAGAAACTTAACCCTGTGAAAAATCCTAGCAAAAAAAGATAAGTTTAAAAAAATGATGCTGATGTAAAGTAAACATATGCTAAATGTTATGTTTTCATGATTGTGTGGTATAACTATATGGTTTAAAAAAAAATACCAAACAACAATATCCCTCACCTGTCTGACATACTGTCTCACGCTGTAATCCATGTCTGCGATAGTTTTCAACCTGGACGGTGCCACGATGCGACCGTCCAGACTGAAAACCACTGGGGAATGAGCTGCTGCGAGTACAGCGTCAGTGAACAGCCGTGACCTCATCGAGGTTACCGCTGGTTACTGAGGTTGCATTCCAGCTGGACCAATGAACTACAGTGACCTCACTAAGATCACCGCTAGCACCGTTAAAAAAAGTCGCACAGCGCTGGGCTCAGCGAGTTCACCTTGAGAAATTCTCATGGTGAACTCACTGAGCACAGAGCTGCACAGTGAGACTTTCTCACCGTGCTAGCGGTAATCTCATTGAGGTCACCACAGTTTACTGTGAGGCCCACTCTTGTTTCAGCAAGTCATTCTTTTCTGGCTATCGCTCATGCCGATGAGCAAATGTTGCACAGAAGGATTATGACGTGGGACACACTGGATTCTTTCAACTTCAGACAGGTGAGGGATATTGTTGTTTTTTATTTTATTCTTAATTTTACACTTGAATACAACTCTTTAACATTGTCCCCTGCTCACAATGTTTGCAGGCAGAGCAGGGGACAACGATGTAAGTTGTCTTCAACACCCAGTATCCGGAACTGTTCGCACTGTTCTCAGTTTTTCTCAGGAGCCGGTACGTGTGATATTGATGTGGCACCCGTTTGTCACACCTACACACAAATATTTCCGGTACTGGTTTTTCCAGTACCGGAAATATCAAGACGTGTGAAAGAGCCCTAGGAAATCACTAGCAAAATGCCTAAAGGGATGAACACATGCAGTTCTATGTAAAAATGACTTGGTGTTCATACGTTCAAGCTTTTGAGTGTGTTTTAACAGCGTCAGGTTACCCAAATGCCAAGCAGTTAAAAGAAATGAGCTGAACATTCTTCTAGCATTTTCCCTCTATGTAGATACTTACAATACAAGTCAATGGAAAGACTAAAGGCTGGGAATCTTTTCAAGCAGGATTTTAATTTTTGCTTGAAAAACTGCTAGCGATTTCTTAATTCTGGAATTGAGTTAAATAAGAAGTTTGGAAAATGCAAATATAAAATCCGTGCCAATGCTGGAAAAAAAAGCTAAAAAAAATTAAGACTTTTGGTAATCACCGTAAAATCTGTTTCTCAGATCGTCTTTATTGTGGGACACAGAGAATCAAGGGATTGTCTGCTGCCACTATTACATTCTAAATGAAAATTGCCTCCTCCACAGCAGACTATACCTTCCCTGGTAGCCTCAGGCTCCCTCAGGTAAAGGGTATGCCACACTAAACAATATCGCTAACGGGATCGCTAAAAAACGTCACTATTTAGCGATCCTGTTAGCGATGTTGTTCAGTGCGGCAGCTTCCAGCGACGAGCTTCCTGCTGTGATCTCGCTCGTCGCTGGAATCGTTCCGGACCCTATTTTCTCGTCGGCGCTCCCGCTGGGTAAGTATATATCGCTAGTGTGGCACCTTTTCTTAGCGATTTAGCGGTACTTTTGTACCGCTAAAGTCGTTAAGAAGTTCGCTAACGGCGATAGCGTCGTTAACTATATCGCTAAATGTGGCCGCATTTAGCGATATAGAAACAATCCCGCTAGCGATCGCATTAGTATGCGTCGTTATCGTGATCGCTAGCGGGATTGTTTAGTGTGGCAGTACCTTAAGTGAGAAAGCAGGAGAAGCAAAATAAATAAATAAATGGATTTGGAATAATCAATTACACACTGGAGAGGAAAACAACATAAAACAGGCAACTAAGTGGGTGCTGTGTCCAGTCAATGAAGACTATCTAGAAACAGATTATACAGCTAATGCCAAAATTCTTAATTTTTTTGGCCGCTTCATTGGGGAACATAGAAAACCAAGGGACATCCTAAAGCTGTACCTGGAATGGGAAATAAATGATATACTGTTACTACCAAATTTTCAATGCTTGCTCAAGTTGAAGACTGAGCAACTGCTGCCTGCAAAATTTTCCTGCAAAGACTTGAATCCGAAGAAGTAAGGTGTGGAACCTGTAAAACTTGGAAAAGGTATGTATCAATGACCAAGTAGCTGCTTTACAGAGTTGCAGGACCAAATGCATGGTGGTGAACTGTCCAGGAAGCCCCCACTGCCCATGTAAAGTGCGCCTTAACCGTAAAAGGAGGTGCCCCGGGCTTCGCATTATAGGCCTGAATGATGGCAGTTCTAATCAAATGATTAGTAGTTCACTTAGAATCATCCCTGCAAGGGCAGTCTGATATGACAAACACGGAATCAGACCTACTAAATGGGGCGGTGGTTGATAAATTGCACTGTACAGCCATGACATCTAATTTATGCAAAGCCTTCTCGATCGGATGAGAAGGTGCAGGGCAAAAAGAAGGCAAGACAATGTCCTTGTAAAGGTGTAAAGCTGAAATCACCCTGGGAGGAAGGACAGAACAACTACAGGTCTCAACACTACCATCTTGGTACAGGATAAGGTAATGAGATTGACAAGAAAGAGCTGCAAGCTCTGATAATCTCCTAATAGAGGTTATGGCTATAAGGAAATCTACCTTATAAGCAAGATGAAGCACAGAAATCTCTGAGGGGTTAAAAAAGTGTAGACTGAAGTCTCCAACACTAGATTAAGGTTCCAAGGATCAATGAGAGGCTGCTAGTGGGCGCTAGACCACCCTATCCCCTGAAGAAAGAGAGGCCATATCTCTCTGAAATAAAATAGCTGACACCTGTCCCTTGAGAGAACTAATCATGATTCCAACCGGACTGAAAGAAGGAAAGAATTATAGATAGAGAAAACAACATTGGAGAAATTCCAGAAGTCTCACACCAGGGAAAGTAGATCTTCAAAGTGCTGTAATAGATGCGCAGCGAGGGTTTCCATGCCCTGATCATGGTTTGGATAACTGATTCCAACAAACCAAACCCGCTGCCCTCAGAATTGCAGCCTCAGCATACATGCCATTATATTGAGCGACTGTAAATTTTGGTTTAACCCCTTAACGACCAAGCCATTTTGTAGGTTAAAGACCAGGCCAATTTTTACAATTCTGACCACTGTCACTTTATGTGCTTATAACTCTGGACGCTTCAACGGATCTTGGCGATTCTGAGAATGTTTTCTCGTGACATATTGTACTTCATGATAGTGGTAAAATTTCTTCAATATAACTTGCGTTTATTTATGAAAAAAAACGGAAATATGGCAAAAATTTTGAAAATTTTGCAATTTTCAAACTTTTAATTTTTATGCCTTTAAATCAGAGAGATATGTCACAAAAAATAGTTAATAAATAACATTTCCTACATGTCTACTTTACATCAGCACAATTTTGGAACCCAAATTTTTTTTTGTTAGGAAATTATAAGGGTTAAAAGCTGACCAGCGATTTCTCATTTTTACAACAAAATTTACAAAGCCATTTTTTTTAGGGACCACCTCATATTTGAAGTCACTTTGAGGGCTCTATATAGCAGAAAATACCCAAAAGTGACACCATTCTAAAAACTGCACCCCTCAAAGTACTCAAAACCACATTCAAGAAGTTTATTAACCCTTTAGGTACTTCACAAAAATTGAAGCAATGTGGAAGGAAAAAATGAACATTTAACTTTTTTTCCCAAAATTTTTCTTTCGACACAATTTTTTACATTTTGTCAAGGGTATCAGTAGAAAATGAACCACAATGTTTGTTGTACAATTTCTCTGAGTACACTGATACCCAATGTGTGGGGGAAAACCAATCTTTAGGCGCACGGCAGTGCTCAGAAGGGAAGGAGCATCATTTGAGATTTTGAATGTCAAATTGGCTGGAATTGAGAGCGGACACCATGTTGTGTTTGGAGAGTCCTTGATGTACCTAAACAGTGGAAACCCCCATAAGTGACCCAATTTTGGAAACTAGACCCCCAAGGAACTTATCTAGATCTGTGGTGAGCACTTTGAACTCCCAAGGGCTTTACAGAAGGTTATAACGTAGAGCCGTAAAATTAAAAAATCATATTTTTTCCACAAAAATTATCTTTTCATCCCAATTTTTATTTTCCAAAGGATAAAAGGACCCAAAAAGTTATTGTGCAATTTGTCCTGAGTACGCTGATACCCATATGTGGGGGTAAACCACTATTTTGACGCATGGCAGAGCTCGGAAGGGAAGGAGCGCCTTTTTCAAATGCAGACTTTGATGGAATGGTCTGCGGGTGTCATGTCATGTTTGGAGAGCCCCTGATGTGCCTAAAAAGTAGAAACCCCCCACAAGAGACTCCATTTTGGAAACTAGACCCCCCAAGGAACTTATCTAGATGTGTGATGAGCACTTTGAACCCCCAAGTGCTTCACAGAAGTTTATAACGTAAAGCCGTGAAAATAAAAAAATCATATTTTTTTCCACAAAAATAATCTTTTTGCCCCCAAATTTTTATTTTTTATAAGGGTAACAGGAGAAATAGGACCCCAAAAGCTATTGTGCAATTTGTCCTGAGTACGCTGATACCCTATATGTGGGGGGGAACCACTATTTTGACGCATGGCAGAGCTCGGAAGGGAAGGAGCACCGTTTTTAAATGCAGACTTTGATGGAATGGTCTGCGGGTGTCATGTCGCGCTTTGGAGAGCCCCTAATGTGCCTAAACAGTAGAAACCCCCCACAAGTGATCCCATGTTGCAAACTAGACCCCCCAAGGAACTTATCTAGATGTTTAGTGAGCACTTTGAACCCCCAAGGGCTTCACAGAAGTTTATAACGTAGAGCCGTGAAAATAAAAAAATCATATTTTTTTCCACAAAAATTACCTTTTTGCCCCCAAATTTTTATTTTTATAAGGGTAACAGGAGAAATAGGACCCCAAAAGTTGATGTGCATTTTGTCCTGAGTACGCTGATACCCCATATGTGGGGGGGAACCACTGTGATCGCCTTACTGCGATCTTTGGGAGGCAGAATGAACAAATCCACAAAAGAATTGTTTTTCTTTTTTACGCCGTTCCTCGTGCGGTATTAGTGATTAGGCGACTTTATTCCTCGGATCGGTGCGATTACAGCGATACCAGATTTATACCCTTTTTTCATGTTTAGCTTCTGTCACACTCTAAAAGACGCTTTTTTTTGGAAGAATTTTTTGTAAGAAATTTTTGCATCGCCGTATTTTGAGAGCTATAATTTTTCCATATTTCGTCCGACAGAGTCATGCAAGGTCTTGTTTTTTGCGGGACGAGTTGACAATTTTATTGGTACCATATTCGGGCACATAACGTTTTTTGATCGCTTCCTATTCCGATTTTTGTGGAAGAATGAACAAAAACGAGCAATTCAGGAATTGGGTTTTTTTTTTCCTCCGTTCCACGTGTGGTAAAATTGATAAAGCAGTTTTATTCTTCGGGTCACTACGATTACAGCAATACTTCATTTCTTTTTTTTTTATGTTTTGGCGTTTTTTACACAATAAAACATTTTATAGAAAAAATAATTATTTTTGCATCAGTTTATTCTGCGAACTATAACTTTTTTATTTTTTCGCTGATGATGCTGTATAGCAGCTTGTTTTTTTGCTGGACAAGATGACGTTTTCAGTGGTACCAAGATTATTTATATCCGACTTCTTGATCGCGTGTTATTGCACTTTTTCCAAGCTGTATGATGATACCGCTTGGAAAAAGTATAATTTACATCTTTTTTGTGTTTTTTTTATGGCTTTCACTGAAGGGGTTAACTAGGGTTACGCTTTTATAAATGGGATTTTTATGGACGCGGCGATACCAAACATGTGTATTTTTTATTTTTTGTTTTTTTTTTATTACATAAAAATGTGTATTTTTTAGGGGAATTTTTTTAAATTATTTTTTAATATTTTTTTACAATTTTTTTAAAAAAAATGTTTTTTTTTTAACATGTCCCTTTATGGGACTTTCACTTTTTTACTTTTTATTGCAGTTACAATGCATTGCAATGCTCCAAAGGTCCCCGCACCGCTTGCTGTGCCTGTCATCTGTCTGTGACTGCTGTCGGCACTGAACTACCACTGCGTGTTTACACGCAGTGGTAGTTCAAAGGCATGACGTGCACAGTCCGTCAAGGTGCCAAAACTGACACCTTGCCATGATGGACTGTGCACGTCATTGGACATTAAGGGGTTAAGAATGGAGTCTGAGACATCAGATCTGAACTGTGAGTAAGAGTCCAAGGAAAATCCGCCAAAAGGTTGATAACGTTCGAGTAGCAAGCCCTACGAGGCCAGTCTGGTGCGATGAGGATAACTGGGATCCCCTCTGCCTTGACATTCCTGAGAATTTCCAATGCATCAGCTGTGACTGAGGATTCCGAGATCTTGCGACAAATCTTGGTAACTTGTGGTTAAATCTGGATGCCAACAGATATACATCTGGTGTACCCCACTGACGACAAATGTGCTTGAACACCTCAGGGTGAAGAGCCCATTCTCCTGCATCTACGTGCTGGCAGCTCATGACGTTGTCCATGAACTACCAAGATCAGTAGAATCTTTTTTTTTCCGTCCATCTCAGTATCTCCGCCACATCTGACATGGCGGATACACTCCTCATCTCTCCTAGAAAGTTGATGTATGCCACTGCCATGGCATTGTATGACTGGATACTGATGGGCAATCCTAGAACCAGGTGTTGCCAAGGTAGAAAGACCAGGTGGACAATAGCTCCAATACAAAACTGGAGATAATGTCTCTCTGGCCACTTCAGAATGCGGATAAGGATAGCAGAGTTAGCCTCTTCTCTGCAACGAAGATTGATACTTGCACTGCGCTTAATATCTTCACTAGAAACCGAAGCTGCTGTGTTGGAATTAAGGCAGACTTTGCCCTGTTGACAATCCACCCAAACAGTTCCAGGGAATCTAAAACAATCTGCAAACTCTCCACGTTCTGGGAAAATGAAGGCAACTAGACCAGAATATTGCCCAGGTAGGGGTTTGCCACCACTCCCATAGTCCGGAGTAAAGCTATAAGTGGGGCCCAAACCTCTGTAAAAATCTAAGGTGAGGTTGCCAGCTGAAAGGGAAGGCCCTGAACTGAATGTGATCCCGATTGTCTGAAAAAGCAAAGAAATTGTGATTAGCCGAAAACATAGGTACATGAAGATAGGCGTCCTGAATGTCTATCGACGACAGAAACTCCTTGGCCTCCATTGTTACCGCGACTGACTGGAAGTGACTCCATCCTGAAATGACACAGCTGCACCCATTTGTTTATCAATCTTAGGTCCAGAATGGGTTGTACCGCATCCTTTTTAGGGAGGATGAATAGGTTTGAGTAGAACTCTCTAAAGAGTCCTGAAGCAGGAACCCTCATGATTACTCCTGCTTAAGACAGGGATTCTAAGGCTTGATCGAAACTGGTTTTTATACTGTGGGGATGTAATCTGAAAGTATTAAGTTACTTACCGGTAACTGTATTTTTTGGAAGCCCATGACAGCACCACGAGAGAGAGGAACCACCCTTCAAGAACAGGAAACTTATAGATACAAAAAGGGTGGCGCCTCTCCCACGCATCAGTTGTATTTCAGATCTTGAGAGGACTACCACGGTTAATGACACAAACATATACAATATATACAACATATACACTCAATATACAAACTACACATCTTCTAAAAATAATTTGCATCCGTGAAACCTATAAGAGGATGTGCAGCAGCCACGTGAAGGGGAGGGAACTAAGGGTGCTGTCATGGGCTTCCGAAAAATACCGTTACCGGTAAGTAACTTAATACTTTATTCGGACTCCCATGACAGCACCATGAGAATTACAGAGATGTAAGGTAACCTAGGGAGGGACTATAGCCTGCAGCACCCTTAACCCGAAGGTGAGCTCCGAGGAGGCCCCCATGTCCAACCGATAGTGTTTAAAAAAGGCAGACGGAGATGATCATGTGGCCGCCTTACAAATCTGGTCGGCTTGATACTCCAGATCTTTCTGCCCAAGATGATGCCATGGCCCGGGTGGAATGCGCACTCAGATACTGCAGAGCTGGACACCCACCTGTTGTGTACGCCAAAGAGATAGCCTCCCTAATCCACCTGGCTAATGTGCATTTTGACACTCTAAGCCCTTTGCTAGAACCTTGGAAGGATAAAAATAATGCACTATCCTTCTTCCAGTAAAGATGTATATCTTTGTACCGTGTTAGCCAGTAGATAGAAAAATATTTAGAGTTTGTCTTACCTATTGCATTTTTTCTGTGCTGTTTTGTGTATAAATATGTGATTCTTCATATGTTGTATTAGTCTTTGCCTGATGAAGAGACCTGAGTAGTCTCGAAAGCTTGCAATTTGTTACCATCTTTTCAGTTAGGCTGAAGTCACACTGGCGACAGAATCGGACGACTGCAATGCGATGAAAAATCGCATTGCAGTCGGACCTATGTTGATCTATGGAGCAGCTCCCAGTATCAGATTTTTTGTGGTCCGTTTTAAACGTCCGTGTACAATCGCAGCATGCTGCGATTGTCACCGATTGTCGGTCGACAATCGCCAATGCAAGTCTATGGGAGCGATGAAAAATCGGATTACAAACGGACCACACTGTGTGACTTGCGATGAAATCGCATCGGTGTCCTTTAGAAAAGCCGGCAATTCATCCCCGGCTATACTGTAAAATCACACTGACAGCTTTAATAAAGAATAGAAAGAATAGATATACACACATAGAATACATATATATATATATATATATATATATGTAATTGTGACATATGTATATATATATATATATATATATATTTATATTTCCTAGACTTCTACATACTGTAATAGCCGCAAATTCAATTGCCGGCTTCTGTGAAATCACAGAAGCCGACATGAAATGATACATTGTTTCCACACAGTTAACCATGTCATTTCCTGTATTTTGATATTTGTTTAGAACTTACAATTACATGAGTGTATTTGTGCAAAATTTCAGACATGTAGGGGTTAATTAAAGGTGTAATTTTGTTGAAAAAAATGCTTGGGCTCCCGCTGTATTTTCTCCACCAGACAGACAAAGCAAAGCGAGTGGGGGCAGATAATAACAGCCTAGGGAGGGTACATTTTTTGTGCCCCCCTGGCTACTAACATCTGCCCCCAGACACCCCAGAAAGGGCAAATCTATAATTAGATTCGCCCTTTCTGGCACTTTGCCCGTCTATTCCCATTGCCCTGTAGCGGTGGCGAATGGGTTAATAATCTCACCTTACTGTCACCTTAGTATTGAAAGGTGACCTTAAGGCTGGTTAATAATTGAGAGCTGTCAATTAGACAACTATCAATTATTAATCCTATTGTATGAAAGAAAAATCAAACACACACAGTTTAATAAAAAATAAGTTTAATTAAATAATCACAGTTTTTTACCATATTTTATTTTCCTGCTAAAACCATTTCCTGTAATAAAAATAAAATAAAAAAGCAAAATTATACTTACCAATCCGATGTACAGTCAGGTCCCACGCAGTAATCCATCAGAAAGGGTTAAGAGGTTACAGTTAGCAGGGAGATAATTCTGTCTACTAGCTCTAACCCCATGAATGAATAAGTTCCTCTCCCAGCGAAAGTAGAGGAATAGATTCATGAATGGAGCTTAATTGATTTATTGGCAATTTAACTTTAGTGACCTGACCTAAAGGGAAAGTGGACACAATCAATTAAGCTTCATTCATGAAACACATCCTCTCCTGTCGCCAGGAGAGGAACTTATTCATTCAGGAGCTTTGAGCTGAGCATGCAGGATTACTTGCACTGCTTGGCTCAAAGCTAGTTAACCCTTTGTGAAGGATTACAGCGTGGGACATGACAGATCAGCGGAATAGGTAAGAATAATGTTTTTTTATTTTTTTATCTTTATTTTAGGAGATCAATGGCTTCACACAGATTAAGTGTAAAATAAAATATGGTCAAAAAAAGTGTTTTTATTTCATTAAAATTAATTTTTATTAATGTGTCTGTGTTTTTTTAATTTACTTCAATAGGATTAATAATTGATAGTTGTCTAATTGACAGCTCTCAATTATTAACCTGCCTTAAGGTCACCTTTCAATACTAAGGTGACAGTAAGGTGAGATTATTAACCCATTCGCCACCGCTACAGGGCAATGGGAATAGACGGGCAAAGTGCCAGAAAGGGCGAATCTAATTATAGATTTGCCCTTTCTGGGGTGTCTGGGGGCAGATGTTAGTAGCCAGGGGGGGCACAAAAAATGTACCCTCCCTAGGCTGTTATTATCTGCCCCCACTCGCTTTGCTTTGTCTGTCTGGTGGAGAAAATACAGCGGGAGCCCATGCATTTTTTTTTCAACGAAATTACACCTTTAATTAACCCCTACATGTCTGAAATTTTGCACAAATACACTCATGTAATTGTAAGTTCTAAACAAATATCAAAATACAGGAAATGACATGGTTAACTGTGTGGAAACAATGTATCATTTCATGTCGGCTTCTGTGATTTCACAGAAGCCGGCAATTGAATTAGCGGCTATAACAGTATGTAGAAGTCTAGGAACTATAAATATATGTATATGTACATGTCACAATGACATGTATATATATATATATATATGTGTTCTATGTGTATATATCTATTCTTTTTTTTGTGATTGAAATACTATTCTTTTGGATCCATTATATGTCAGTTTTGCAAGTCTGCGAGAAAATCTCGCAAGTCGGATGAAAATCGGATGTTACAAGGTACACACACATGCGACTAAATCGCATCTTTGAAGGAAAATCGGATGCCAGAAGGATGTGTGATGTTTGCATTTTGATCCGACAATCGACCGACTAAAACGGACCGATTTTTTGTCGTTGTGTGTGACTCCAGCCTTAGCCATTAAAAGGTATCAACCACTGAGGACTCTCAACTCTAAATATTTTTCTATCCTTCTTCCAGGAATTAGTAGCCGATATATATTCTAATAGGCATCTCCTAACGTCTAGCGTGTGAAGTTTCTCTTCTTTAGCGTTAGAGGGGTTAGAGAGAAAGGAAGGTAGGACTATCTCTTGTGACCTGTGGAAGTGTGATGCTTCTTTGGGCAAGTAAGCTGGGTCCGGCCTCAGGATCACCCTGTCATGTAAGAATTCTGTATAAGGCCGGGATCACACATGCGAGTAAATCGGCCGACACTCGCATGTGAAATCCCAGCTCTGGCGCCGGCACTCGGGAGTGGAGCGAGCGGCTGCATGTCATTATATGCAGCAGCGCGCTCCACTCCTGAGTGCCGGCGCCAGAGCTGGGATTTCACATGCGAGTGTCGGCCGATTTACTCGCATGTGTGATCCCGGCCTAAGGCAGTAACCTGGAAAAAGCCTGAATATCCCCTATTCTACGTGCAGATGTTATTGCTACCAGAAACGCTGTCTTAAGAGATATCTTAATCGAGGCTGATTCCAGGGGTTCAAACGGGGCGTCTGTCATAGCTGAAAGGACCAGATTCAAATCCCACGGCATACTTCTATTTCTGTGTATGGACTCCCAATAAGAAAGAAGGAAGCTTTACTACCATAAAATAATCAATTTTATTCAAAAATATTTAAAATGAACATTTAAAACATAAGCGCATACATGCACATGGGGACAACTGATGCAACAAATTATGCAACAAAAAAGAGCCTAAATAGGGTATAGAGGTATAAGTAAATGGATACAATTAGGTTTCATATTCAGTTAATGCTGCCTAAGGAACGGTGCGCACACCTGCAATGTAGTGCAGAAAATGAAATTACTCCCATTGAAAACAAATTCCAATTCACACCCCATATAAAAGTCCAGCATATAATTCCAATACATATGGCGTAATAATTATATATAGCCTAACGAAAGTGCATAGTGCAAACGGCAATATATATCTGTAAGTGCAGATGAAACAACGCCAACAAAATAGAGAAAATGTTGCATATATATATATATATATTATATATATATATATACTATCCAGAAATGGAAGTATGTGGCAACTGCTGGCGGTATAGTACTCTACCTCAATGAAGGCTGCGGCACCCCTGACGTGCGTTTCGCTCGTAGCTTCTTCCAGAGGGGATGTGCGAGGGGAATATATATACTTGGAAGTGCCACTGAGCTAGGCAGTTACTTTATATGTGATTTCTATTTCTGTGTATGGGTCTAGACCTACCTGCTGCTGTAATAAATCTAGAAATCCAGTAGTTATTAGCGATATCACAAGAAAACAGGGCACCTAGAGCTGAGACCTGTACTTTTAGTGTGCTCGTGACAAGACCTAATTCTAGACCTCTTTGAAGGAACTAAATTCAGAAGAGGCTAGTAATCGCTTCCAGGTCATAGCGTATTCGTTGTAATCTGCTTCCTAATCTTCAAGAGAGTGTCAATTAAATTCGAGGAGAAGCCTCTGTTAGTCAGCAACGACCTCTCAAACTCCACGCCGTCAAATGAAGTCCCTTCACTCGCGGGTGGATGATCGGCCCCTGGCAGAGCAGATCCGGAAGGTCCAGAAGTACCCAGGGATCGCATACTGACATAGTTCTGAGCCATGCGAACCAGGCCCTCCTGAGACAAAATGGGGCAATTAGTATGACCCTTGCTTGATCTCTGATCTTCCTCACCACCAGAAGTAACAGGGCTATTGGCAGAAAAGCGTAGGCCAGGGAGAAGTCTCATTTTGATAAGGCATCCACTACCAGAGGATTTTCCCTGGGATTCAAAGAACAGAATTTTCTTACTTTTCTGTTCTCTCTGTTGGCAAAGAGGTCTACCTCCGGCTGGCCCCATTTGCGGACAATCTGATTGAAGATGTCCATGTTCAGACACCACTCTCCCTGCCCTCGGCCACTGCGGCATCTAATTTAGGGGCTTTGGCCCAGGTGTTGACTGCCGGATCCTCAAAGGGGTATCTGCGCTTAAGAGATGGTGGTAAAGAGCCTCTTTTTTCCAGCTTCTTCCACTCTCGACAGATTAGTTCCTGGATATTTCTATTTAAGGGGAAAGACCTTCGTTTCCTCTGCTCCAGCCCTCTAAACATAACATCCTGCATGGACAGCTGCAGCTTGGGTTCAGCAATATCCATTGTTCCCCTGACCGTCTTTACCAACTTATCCACTCGGTCCAGTGGCAGACAGAAGCAAGCAGAATCTTCCTCCGACGAAGAAGACGAGGAAAATGGCTCAGAGGAGTCGTCCTCCTTCTCCCTTTCCGCCGAGGAATCTGATTCCATAGAGGCCCTGTATTTAGAACTGCCAGCCTGGGACAGGGACTCCCTTACTTCAGCCCTGACTATATCCTTCAGGCTTGCCACCACATTAAGTGATTCGTCCGCCACCTGAGGGAGGATAGTAAGAAGAACATCGTCTATCTAGACCTAATGCCTCTCCTCCTTCCTGAGACCTCACCGTCTGCTGGATACAGGGTTTACACAACTTTTTGGGGCACGAATCTGGTAGGGGGCGTCCACAGAGGGCGCATTCTCTGTGTTTTGCCATAGCCGTGCATTTCTTCCCCTAAATAAAAAATATAAAGGGGGACCCACTTCACTGAGTGAACATTCAAGTAGCTCACTTACCAGCGGCCGTGGTAAATATGTACCGCATTACGAGGGGGGTTATTCCCAGTCGATGCTCCCGACCCCTGCCTGGAGGAGCTCTTACGACTGGACTGGTCACTCCATCTGTCCCGCTCTTTCGACTTATCCTGCTTAGGCTTCCGCAACTCTTCCAGCAGCTGAGGCTGCTGATCTGCATCACTCTCCATCATCCCGGATATTGAGGCCAGAAGCATGGGTCATCTGATAGATCCTGCTTAAATCCCCCTCCTCCGGTGAGCAGCTCCACTTAGTGCCCCCCCGATTGGCCCCCCAGGTGTCTGTGGCCCCCCGTGGGACGCTCAACATCCGACATCCCAATGCGATGGGCGCCGCCACATTTTATAAATGTTTCAGGTTTATAAAATACTAGAGGAAGGGAGCAATTCCTGAAGACTCTTCGGCTTGAAAACCATGTTTTGGCAGCTTGAAAAGGACAGAGTGAACAAACCCTTAAAATGGCTAAAAATACTGAGGAAAACCAAGGGCTATTTTGTGAGATATATTCTTGTTAAGTTATGTGCACGTGATGTCTTTAAAACTCAGGTGAACCCGTCGAATTTTTAAAGCGGAGGATGCTTCAAAACACCCTGGTATTTTTTTCCTAAAGCGTCCTTTGTGCCGTTTTTTTTTTTTGGTCGATTCCTAAGCGCTTTTTTCAATGGGTTTTGGCCATCGGGTTTTTTCTTGGAAGGGTTACCCATGGTTTTTGAAATATTTTTATTTATTTTTAATTTTTTATTGTACTTTTCTAGTTATTTTTTTTTCAGTGATGAAACTGCTAGGATTTTTTTTTTTCTTTAAGTAAAAGTGAAGACAAAGCTCTCCACAAGATGTCCTGGTGTCTTTTGTGCTTTCCCATTGACATGTAAAGTAAACAGCATTTTCCTACCAGAGAACACCAGAATAATGGTCAAGTCACTCCTTTTAACTGCTTAGCCTTTTTACAGGGGCTGTGGAATCAGGAAGCAAACCTCTGAGGCTGTGTTTCCACGATCAGGAAACACAGCGCTTTGAACGGAGCGGAAAGTCCGCTCCGCCCAAAGCCCCGCCCCCTACTGAACGCGCGGTCAATCCGGATGTGTTCATGGAACACATCCGGAACACATCCGGAATGACCGCAGGGCTACATAGCCCTGTGTTATTTCCCTTGCGGCAACGCAGCGTCGCCGCAAGGGAATAGGACATACTGCGGTCTAAAAAGAAGCGCCGCATGTCCGTAAACGCAGGTCTTCCGCCTGCGTGTTTTGAACCATAGTGGAGACGGGATTTCTTGAAATCCCCTCCACTATGCTGTAACATCTGGACGCTGCGTGTTTGACGCTGCGCCAACGCACAGCATCAAACACGCAGCAAATCCTGACTGTTTCCTGACCGTGGAAACATACCCTGATTCCTCAATTTCCCTGACTCCGACTTCACAGCACTGGTCACTACTGAGCATGTACATAAAGTGCAGCACAGATTCATCTCACCTCGGACCCGCAGCACTGGTCACTGAGCATGTACATAAAGTGCAGCACAGAATCATCTCACCTCTGATCCCACAGCACTGCCTCACTACTGAGCATGAAAGTGCAGCACAGATTCATCTCACCTCCGACCCCACAACACTGCCTCACTACTGAGCATGTACATAAAGTACAGCACAGATTCATCTCACCTCTGATCCCACAGCACTGCCTCACTACTGAGCATGAAAGTGCAGCACAGATTCATCTCACCTCCGACCCCACAGCACTGCCTCACTACTGAGCATGTACATAAAGTGCAGCACAGATTCATCTCACCTCCAACCCTACAGCACTGCCTCACTACTGAGCATGTACATAAAATGCAGCACAGATTCATCTCACCTCAAACCCACAGCACTGCCTCACTACTGAGCATTAAAGTGCAGCACAGATTGATCTCACCTCCGACCCCACAGCACTGCCTCACTACTGAGCATGTACACAAAAAGGAAGCACAGATTCATCTCACCTCAAACCCCACAGCACTGCCTCACTACTGAGCATGTACATAAAGTGCAGCACAGATTAATCTCACCTCTGACCCCGCAGCACTGGTCACTGAGCATGTACATAAAGTGCAGCACAGAATCATCTCACCTCTGATCCCACAGCACTGCCTCACTACTGAGCATGAAAGTGCAGCACAGATTCATCTTACCTCCGACCCCACAGCACAGCCTCACTACTGAGCATGTATATAAAGTGCAGCACAGATTAATCTCACCTCCGACCCCACAGCACTGCCTCACTACTGAGCATGTACATAAAATGCAGCACAGATTCATCTCACCTCAAACCCACAGCACTGCCTCACTACTGAGCATGTACATAAAGTGGAGCACAGATTCATCTCACCTCTGACCCACAGCACTGCCTCACTACTGAGCATGAAAGTGCAGCACAGATTCATCTCACCTCCAACCCCACAGCACTGCCTCACTACTGAGCATGTACATAAATTGCAGCACAGATTCATCTCACCTCTGACCCCACAGCACTGCCTCACTACTGAGCATGTACACAAAAAGGAAGCACAGATTAAACTCACCTCCGACCCCACAGCACTGGTCACTGCTGGGCATGTGCATAAAGTGCAGCACAGATTCATCTCACCTCCGACCCCACAGCACTGGTCACTACTGAGCATGTGCATAAAGTGCAGTACAGATTCATCTCACCTCCGGCCCCACAGCACTGGTCACTGCTGAGCATGAACATAAAATGCAGCACAGATTAATCTCACCTCCGACCCCACCGCACTGGTCACTGCTGGGCATGTGCATAAAGTGCAGCACAGATTCATCTCACCTCCGACCCCACAGCACTGGTCACTACTGAGCATGTGCATATAGTGCAGCACAGATTCATCTCACCTCCGGCCCCACAGCACTGGTCACTGCTGAGCATGAACATAAAATGCAGCACAGATTAATCTCACCTCCGACCCCACCGCACTGGTCACTACTGAGCATGTACATAAAGTGCAGCACAGATTCATCTCACCTCCGACCCCACAGCACTGGTCACTACTGGGCATGTGCATAAAGTGCAACACAGATTCATCTCACCTCCGACCCCACGGCACTGGTCACTACTGGGCATATGCATAAAGTGCAGCACAGATTCATCTCACCTCCGACCCCACAGCACTGGTCACTACTGAGCATGTGCATAAAGTGCAGCACAGAGTCATCTCACCTCCGACCCCACCGTACTGGTCACTATTTGGCATGTGCATAAAGTGCAGCACAGATTCATCTCACCTCTGACCTCACAGCACTGGTCACTACTGAGCATGTACATAAAGTGCAGCACAGATTAATCTCACCTCCGACCCACAGCACTGGTCACTACTGAGCATGTACATAAAGTGCAGCACAGATTCATCTCACCTCTGACCCCACAGCCTGGTCACTACTGAGCATGTACATAAAGTGCAGCACAGATTCATCTCACCTCCTACCCCACAGCGCTGGTCACCACTGAGCATGCACATAAAGTGCAGCACAGATTCATCTTACCTCCGACCCACAGCACGGCTTCACTACTGAGCATGTGCATGAAGTGCAGCACAGATTAATCTCACCTTCGACCCCACAGCACTGGTCTCTACTGAGCATGTACATAAAGTGCAGCACAGATTCATCTTACCTCCGACCCCACAGCGCTGGTCACCACTGAGCATGCATATAAAGTGCAGCACAGATTCATCTTACCTCCGACCCCACAGCACAGCTTCACTACTGAGCATGTGCATGAAGTGCAGCACAGATTCATCTCACCTCCGACCCCACAGCACTGACTCACTACTGAGCATGTACATAAAGTGCAGCACAGATTCATCTCACCTCCGACCCCACAACACTGGTCACTACTGAGCATGTACATAAAGTGCAGCACAGATTCATCTCACCTCCGACCCCACAGCACTGGTCACTACTGAGCATGTACATAAAGTGCAGCACAGATTCATCTCACCTCCGACCCCACAGCACTGACTCACTACTGAGCATGTACATAAAGTGAAGCACAGATTCATCTCACCTCCGACCCCACAGCACTGACTCACTACTGAGCATGTACATAAAGTGCAGCACAGATTCATCTCACCTCCGACCCCACAGCACTGGTCACTACTGACCGTGTACATAAAGTGCAGCACAGATTCATCTCAACTAAAAGCCGACATCCTTAGATCAGGAACAGAACAGACATTTATTGGACATTTCATAACGTTCCCAAATTCTTATGAGAACATTTACAGCACATTATGCATTGCACTACTGTACACAATTTATTATTTTAGGAGTCTATTTTAGGCTACTTTCACACATCAGTTTTTTGACATCAGACGCGATACGGCGTGTTTTTAAAAAAACGGATCCGGTACCGGATGCGTTTTTTTGCAATTGACTTTCATTAGCGTCAGATCGCGCCTGATGTCGTTGCGTTGCATCCGTTTTGGCCAGCGGAAATGTATATTCCGGCGGCTGGACAAAACGGTCACTGCAACGTTTGTTTTTTTTTCCAGACTCGCCTGATAGTGCCTGAAGCGGCGCATCAGGCGGCCGGAAATAATACAAGTGTATGGAACCAGACCAGTCCTTTGTGCAATCCGTCAAAAGACTGATCCGGACTCTGGAAACCAAGGTGTCTCTCTCTCTCTCTCCCTCTCTCTCCCCCTCTCTCCTCGGTCCGCACATGCGTACCTGCATTTTCCGGCTGCAAAACTTATTTTTCCGGGTTCAAAAGTTCAGGTCGGATCCAGCAAAAAAACTGATCCGTTGCATCAGTTTTTTCATTTCAGCGCAGGATCCGTCCTTTCAGGTATTTGACGGATTATGCCTGACACAAAAAAACTGATATACAAAAAAATGGCCTATATTTATTGTATCTGCTCTCAATCATATTAATAATCCCCAAAATTCGGTGCAAATGCTGCCCGAAAAAAAGCGCAGATTCTTCAATAATATTAAACACGAAATAATTTTATTATCAAAAAATTCAATATTATAATACAAATTAGTTCCATATCACAAAATTGGTGCAGAGATAAAAAGGGACAAACCTGAGCCTCCTATTAGGATGTATAAAGGCGAAACACACAGAGGTTAACAGCCACCACTCAATATAAGAGAACTAACACTGGGTCATAAAGACCAACCGTGTGGTGTCAAATAAGTAAATATATTCACACTGTGTCTTTAATGTGTCACCTACAAGCCATGATTCACAATGATGCAAAAAACATCTATATATTAATAAGTGGCTAGGCACACTAAAAGACTTTCATATTAAATGATATATTGGTGGCTGATGCCTTTACCTGAGTGTCGGCCGTATGATTGAAATGGTGGGAGCTCCTGTCCCTCAGCCCCAATCAATCATACGGCCGACACTCAGATAAAGGCATCAGCCACCAATATATCATTTAATATGAAAGTCTTTTAGTGTGCCTAGCCACTTATTAATATATAGATGTTTTTTGCATCATTGTGAATCATGGCTTGTAGGTGACACATTAAAGACACAGTGTGAATATATTTACTTATTTGACACCACACGGTTGGTCTTTATGACCCAGTGTTAGTTCTCTTATATTGAGTGGTGGCTGTTAACCTCTGTGTGTTTCGCCTTTATACATCCTAATAGGAGGCTCAGGTTTGTCCCTTTTTATCTCTGCACCAATTTTGTGATATGGAACTAATTTGTATTATAATATTGAATTTTTTGATAATAAAATTATTTCGTGTTTAATATTATTGAAGAATCTGCGCTTTTTTTCGGGCAGCATTTGCACCGAATTTTGGGGATTACAAAAAAAACTGATGTGCGAAAGCAGCCTTAGGCTGCTTTCGCACATCAGTCTTTTGATGTCAGGCGCGATCCGGCGTGTTTTTAAAAAAACGCATCCGGTACCAGATGCGTTTTTTTACCATTGACTTTCATTAGCGCCGGATCGCGCCTGATGTCATAGCGTTGCATCCGTTTTTGGCCGGATCCGTCGGAAATGTACATTCCGGCGGCCGGACAAGACGCTGGCTGCAACTTTTTTTTTTTTTCCGGAGCCACCTGATAGTGCCTGAATCGGCGCTTCAGGAGGCCGGAAACAATGCAAATCTATGGAACTGGACCAGTTTTTTGACATATCCGTCAAAAAACTGATCCGGAAACCAAGGTCTCTCTCTCTCTCTCTCCTCGGTCCGGACATGCGTGCAGGGTCGGACTGGCCCACCGGAGAACCGGAGGATTCTCCGGTGGGCCCTGGCATCTGGGGGGCCCTGGCACCTGCTGGCATACAGGGGCCAGTTGCCTAGGGCCCCCGCTGCTCCAGGGGCCCCCAGCCGGTGGCGTGTCGCTAATAGCGGCACACCACGCAGCTGCCATGGGGCCCTGTGCCAGCGGAGCAGCAGCGGGTGACAGGAGGCAGGAGCCCCTGTCCCCGCTGCTAAAGAGAAATGAATATTCACTGCTTCCCACGCCCACATGGGCGTGGGAAGCAGTGAATATCATTACTTACCTGTCACCCGCTCCAACCGCTGAGCGCCGCTGTGTCCTCGCGTCCTCTCTTGCTGCGATGTTCAGGCAGAGGGCGCGATGACGTCATTAGTGAGCGCCGCGCCCTCTGCCTGATCATTCACTGCTGGAGGACCCGGAAGACAGCGGCGCTCAGCAGTGGACCCGGTGACAGGTAAATATCGCAGGTGTCGGGGCCGTGAGCGAGCGTTGACACCGGCACCTGTCCCCCATAGCGCGCCGGTGTCCCCGCCTGCTCAGGACACCGGCACCTGGCCCCCAGCAACGAGAGGTGAGTATGTCTTTTTTTTTTTTTTTTTCGTTGCAGCAGCATCTATGGGGGCATAGTTTATGGGGGCATAATCTGTGGAGCATCTATGGGGGCATAATCTATGGGGGCATAATCTATGAAGCATCTATGGGGGCATAATCTATGGAGCATCTATGGGGGCATAATCTATGGAGCATCTATGGGGGCACAATCTATGGAGCTTCTATGGGGGCATAATCTAAGGAGCATTTATGGGGCACATTCTATGGGGGCATAGTCTGTGGAGCATCTATAGGGGTATAATCTATGGGGGCATAATCTGTGGAGCATCTATGGGGCATAATCTATGGGGGCATAATCTGTGGAGCATCTATGGGGGCATAATCTATGGGGGCATAATCTGTGGAGCATCTATGGGGGCATAATCTATGGGGGCATAATCTGTGGAGCATCTATGGGGGCATAATCTATGCAGCATCTATGGGGGCATAATCTATGGAACTCCTATGGGGGCATAATCTATGGAGCATCTATGGGGGCATAATCTATGGGGTCATAATCTGTGGAGCATCTATGGGGGCATAATCTAGAGGGGTTGAATAATCTATGGGGGCATAATCTGTGGAGCATCTATGGGGGCATAATATATGGGGGCATAATCTATGGGGGCATAATCTGTGGAGCATCTATGGGGGCATAATCTATGGGGGCATAATCTGTGGAGCATCTATGGGGGCATAATCTATGCAGCATCTATGGGGGCATAATCTATGGAACTTCTATGGGGGCATAATCTATGGAGCATCTATGGGGGCATAATCTATGGGGGCATAACCTATGGAGCATCTATGGGGGCACAATCTATGGAGCATCTATGGGGGCACAATCTATGGAGCTTCTATGGGGGCATAATCTAAGGAGCATTTATGGGGGCATCATCTATGGAGCATCTATGGGGGGCACAATCTATGGAGCTTCTATGGGGGCATAATCTAAGGAGCATCTATGGGGGCACAATCTATGGAGCTTCTATGGGGCATAATCTAAGGAGCATTTATGGGGGCATAATCTATGGAGCATCTATAGGGGCATAATCTATGGGGGCACAATCTATGGAGCATCTATGGGGGCACAATCTATGGAGCATCTATGGGGGGCACAATCTATGGAGCTTCTATGGGGGCATAATCTAAGGAGCATCTATGGGGGCACAATTTATGGAGCATTTATGGGGGCATAATCTATGGAGCATCTATAGGGGCATAATCTATGGGGGCACAATCTATGGAGCATCTATGGGGGGCACAATCTATGGATCTTCTATGGGGGCATAATCTAAGGAGCATCTATGGGGCATAATCTAAGGAGCATCTATGGGGGCATAATCTAAGGAGCATCTATGGGGGCATAATCTATGGGGGCACAATCTATGGAGCATCTATGGGGCACAATCTATGGAGCATCTATGGGGGGCACAATCTATGGAGCTTCTATGGGGGCATAATCTAAGGAGCATCTATGGGGGCACAATCTATGGAGCTTCTATGGGGGCATAATCTAAGGAGCATTTATGGGGGCATAATCTATGGAGCAAATCTATGGGGCACATTATCTATATGGGGGCACAATCTATGGAGCATCTATGGGGGCACAATCTATGGAGCATCTATGGGGTGGCACAATCAATTATGGAGCTTCTATGGGGGCATAATCTATAGGTAGGCATATCTATGGGGGCACAATCTATGGAGCATTATGGGGCATAATCTATGGAGCATCTATAGGGGCAATTATCTTATGGGGGCAAATCTAGGAGCATCTATGGGGGCACAATCTATGGAGCTTTATGGGGGCATAATCTATAGGAGCATCTATGGGGCATAATCTATGGAGCTTCTATGGGGGCATAATCTAAGGAGCATTTATGGGGGCATAATCTATGGAGCATCTATAGGGGCATAATCTATGTGGGCACAATCTATGGAGCATCTATGGGGGCATAATCTAAGGAGCATCAATGGGGGCACAATCTATGGAGCTTCTATGGGGGTATAGTCTATGGAGCATCTATAGGGGCATAATCTATGGGGGCACAATCTGTGGAGCATCTATGGGGGCACAATCTATGGAGCTTCTATGGGGGCATAATCTAAGAAGCATCTATTGGGGCACAATCTATGGAGCTTCTATGGGGGCATAATCTAAGGAGCATTTATGGGGGCATAATCTATGGAGCATCTATAGGGGCATAATCTATGTGGGCACAATCTATGGAGCATCTATGGGGGCACAATCTATGGAGCATCTATGGGGCACAATCTATGGAGCATCTATGGGGGGCACAATCTATGGAGCTTCTATGGGGGCATAATCTAAGGAGCATTTATGGGGGCACAATCTATGGAGCTTCTATGGGGGCATAATCTATGGAGCTTCTATGGGGGCATAATCTAAGGAGCATTTATGGGGGCATAATCTATGGAGCATCTATAGGGGCATAATCTATGTGGGCACAATCTATGGAGCATCTATGGGGGCATAATCTAAGGAGCATCAATGGGGGCACAATCTATGGAGCTTCTATGGGGGCATAATCTAAGGAGCTTCTTTGGGGGCATAATCTAAGGAGCATCTATGGGGGCATAATCTATGGAGCATCTATGGGGGCATAATCTATGGGGGCATAATCTATGGAGCATCTATGGGGGCACAATCTATGGAGCATCTATGGGGGCACAATCTATGGGAGCATCTATGGGGGCATAATACATGGGCAGCATATGGGGCACAATCTATGGAGCATCTTGTGAGGCATAATACATGGGGCAGCATATGGGGCATAATCTCATTTTCCACCCTAGGCTTATACTCGAGTCAATAAGTTTTCCCAGTTTTTTGTGACAAAATTAGGGGGGTTGGCTTAGGCCTCTTTCACATTTCCGGCGGGCGCCTGGCGGCGCCCCTGGAATTTTGCCGCAGCGCCGCATCTGAAAATCTGATGCGCCGCATACGGCTTTTTTCGCATTGACATGCATTAGCGCCGCATGGCGCCGCATGTCAATGCGTTGCATGCGGTTTTGTTCGGATGCGGCGCAAATGTACATTGCGGCGGCCGGACAGAAACGCTGCATGTAACGTTTTTTTTTTTTGCCGGATGATTTCTTATCTCTCCAAGCATCAGAAACCATCCGGCAAAAAACCGCATTTTGGCCGCCGGAAGTGTGAAAGGTTTTCACATGCGGCGCTGCGGCAAAATGCCGGGGGCGCCGCCAGGCGCCCGCCGGAAATGTGAAAGAGGCCTTATACTCGAGTATATATGGTATCTATCTATATCTATCTATATATATATATAGCATTATACCCTATGAGGGGGGCAGCATTATCCCCTATGAGAGGGCTGCTTTATAATCTATGAGGGAGGCTACCCCAACTCCTGCTACATAATTAAGACATGTACTACCTTATATTATACCCTGATATTAGTGTGTTTTATTGCACAATTGATGGTCTTGTATTTATTTCTATGTAGCTACATAGTGGGCCCCAAGAATGATTTTCTCTGGTGGGCCCAAGGTGTTCCAGTCCGACGCTGCATGCGTGCCTGTATTTTCCACATATAAAATTTATTTTTCCGGGTTGAAAAGGTCAGGACGGGTCCAGCAAGAAAATTGATCAGTTGCATCAGTTTTTTTAAAATCAGCGCCGGATCCGTCCTATCAGGCATAGGACGGATTATGCCTGACACAAAAAGACTGATGTGTGAAAGTAGCCTTATACTATCACTACAGCCCTAGTTGTTACAAACCTGAATCTGTTAAAAAACCTGAACAGCAAATCATAGAAATGCAAACAGTTGCTTGCGTTTTTTCAAGCAGTTTCTGAGGCAGAATCCGTACATACGCATATTTTGGAGCACACGTAGAAATGACACCACAGCAATAAAAAGTGCCAGTATTAGGAACCTGCATGTATAGATACAAGCATGTCTAATCTCCTATCCATCAGCAATAGCTCCTGGCACAGGGTGTCCTGGGCCACTGCCACACATGGCTGCTGTGTTAGGTGTACACATGAGGTGATGACTGGCAGCGCATTACATGGGAGGAGTACGGTCACATTCACAGACTACACCTTGCACACAGCAGTCACACTGACTGCCATTGCTACATGTGCAGCAGGGGCCCCTTGCAGTGTGGCAGCTCAGTCCTCCTGTACTTTGGAGCCCGCTCCCACTCCCCGCCATTCCTGGCTGCCTCAGGCAGAGCGGCCATTCTCTGGAAGCTTCGTCCATGACTGATCACCTCAGCCAGCGCTGCCTGTCTATGGCCTCTCGGGGGAATTCTGCGCTGCTGCTTTCATGTGAGTATATTCTGAGAAGTCCCTGACTGACTCACTGCCTGTCTAAACACAAGCTTCTTTTATGTGGGAGTGACTGACAGGTGAATCGATGCTACTAGTGCCATCTAATTTTTCCCGCCTAAACTTTTGCAGCTATCTATACAAGCCTCCCGTGCAGACACGGCTCTTATAGAAATACTTTGATGCTTTGTGCTAAAATCATCGCACAATTTTAGTGTTTTGCCATCTAGAAAGGTCACATTGTGACTCAGGAGCCTGCAGAGTCTGGTATTCTCCACTAGGGGGAGCGCAATCTTTAGTGGCAGAGCCCTGAGTGTAGGGCCAGTGCTCGGAGGTGACGGTCCTAGCTGCACACATACACGGTCCCGGCTGCGGTACAGGACGATGGGGACCCAAGGTAAATGATCACATTTCTATGGAGGGATCTCCTTAGTCATAGTGCAGATTACTGTCTGTAACACCACTGTCCTCTCTGTGAGGTTCTGACAGGTGGGCTATGTGCTGTCACAGGTGAGACCCCCTCCAAATGATCATCTACCTGATTTAATAATGTCCTGTTCCCACATAGTGTAAACAATGCGTTTTTTTTTTTTTTAAATCTGCTGAGTTTAACCCACAGGATTTTTGTAAGCTTGAGTTGTATTCGTCAAGGACAGCATTACATCTCCTAGATTTTACTAACTCTTTACAGGGAGACACAGAAAAGCAAAAGTAGAAGTTATGTTTTTTTTCTTCCACTATACCAAATTTATATAGTTTTGTTATTTTGTGCAATCAATGCCGTTTGAGCAAAAATCATGTCTTTTTTATTGTTGCCGTATTCTGAGATCTGAATGTTTTTTCTTCCAATGGAGCTGTATGACGGCTTATTTTTTTTACGTGCTTCCATTTTCTGATACATACGACTTTTTGATTCCACTTTTTTTGAAGGTAGAATAAAAACGAAAAAAATTCTGGATTTTAATTTTTTCTTCATGCCTTCCCGTCACATTGAATTTTTGTTTTTTTTATTTCCCTTTCCCTTTTCCTAGAGCCATAACTTTATTTTCCCATCCATATAACCGTATCATGGCTTGTTTCTGGCAGTGCGAGTTGTAAGAGGTGCTGTTCAATTTACCATTCAATGTACGGGAAAAAAATTTCTAGTGTGGTGAAATTGGGCAAAAATATGCAATTCTGTCATGGTGTTTTACTTTTACAGCGTACATTTGTGCTAAAAGTTACTGAGCCATGATTCTCCAGGTTGGTACTGTCATGACGATGCCAATCCTGTATATTTTTCCATCGACTAAGCACGGTGAGAACTTGTTTTTTGCATGACTAGCTGACTATTTTATTGGTACCTTTTTTGGGGTCTCTATGATCTGTTTTTATTTCATTTTTTTAGGGATTAGTAATGCCCCCAGCAAAAAAAAATGCATTTCTTTTGTTTGATTTTTGTATTATTTTTTTCTTGTTACGGCATTTACCGATAGGGTTAATTAATTTTATATTTTGATAGTTTGGACTTTTAGAAACGCTGCAATACCAGAAACATTTTATTTTTTTTTTTTTTTTAATTTTCAGTTGGGGAAACGAGGTGATTTGTATATATTTTAAAAATCTTTTTCTTATATTTTAGTCTATTTAGGGGACTTTAACCTGCGATTGTCCAATTGCTTTTACTATATACTGTGGTACCACAGTATTGCAATGTGTAGTGTAAATCTTGATCTCCTTATAATCTCAGCATATGGCCGGGGTCATACTTGCGAGTGCAATGCGAGAAACTCGCCTCTATACCTGGCACTGCTGCCCGCACTCAGACCTGAGCGTGTGGCTACATGTATTTCTATGCAGCCCCACACTCCGGTCCAACTGCCAGCGGCAGTGTCGGGTATTGAGGCGAAGGACTCGCCCGAGTTATTCGCATAGCACTCGCTTGTTTGACCCTGGCCTAAAACTGAGCTTCAGAGGGAGTACCAAGATGGCAGCAATTGGGGCCTTTAGCAGACTCTGGCTGTCATAGTAACTAGAGATGAGCGAATTTGATTAGGTCCCTGCTTATTTGGCAAGCTATAGCACTTGTTGAATGAGCTGCAGAGGGAACCCGGCTTCCTGGATCGCTCCGGATGACAGTCACATGGAAAGCCTGTTTGTTTTTGTAACAATATTGCAGCCCTGTCTGCCTGTGAGATGGAACTTGTAGATGGGTCAGTGACAATCATACACAGCTCTGAAGTGAGTGGCCATTACACATCACTGGTAATGCCCCCTTTTATTTATAATGGCCCTTAGTCCTGAACAGCTCATTTACATATAAGAAAAGTGGATTTCTGAAATAAGATATTATAGCTATCACAGATATCAAGGTATCATTATAGTCAACTTTCTATGACCTTCATGCCCATATAGACAGCTTAAGAGGGTTGATCCTACTGACAGATTCCATTTAGGCTGGTTTTACACTTGCCGTGTTTTTTAGCCCCTTTTTGCAGCCCCAATGCATTTCTATGGGGCCGCAAAAATTTGTTGGAGCGCCGTAAAGCCGTGAGGGCCGTATTTACGGCCATGAAAAAATATTGAGCTTGCTCGATATATTTCACGGCCTACGGACACGGCCCCCATTGAAAATCAATGGGGCCGCAAAAACAATGGAAATTTGTTTTTGCGGTGCACCGTGACTTCCGGTTTTGCGGAACACCGTTTTTTTCCAATACTTTTTCCATAGTACTAGCTTGGCCCATCGAAATTTTCGCACATTGGTCGTTGGGGGTGCAAGCAATTTCAGAAAAAGCAAGCTGGTCAAATGTAAATGTATTTCATGAGATGAACACGGACAGGTATTTACAGTATATGTGTAGATTGGTAATACAATAAATTGGTTTGATAAGTAGAGGCCAAAAAATGTCTTCTGGTTGAGGTGCCACCTGCAGGTCACTGTCTTTCTGTAGGTTTATGAGAAAAAATGTTTACACTGTATTTAGTGATAAAATTGTGAGTGTGTGGTTTGTTTGGCTCTTTTCTTGCTGAAGGGAGGAAGTTTACCTTTCAAATCGTGTATCATTTGTGTGTGTGTGTGGGGCGAAGTAATCAGCGAAAAAGCAGTGCATCTATACAAATGTGTTTGCACATGTGACTCAACTGCAGTGAAGTGTGCAATCCTCCAATGTGCCTGAAATAGGCTGGGCAAGCACTTGGGCAAGCTGGAAAGACCCCAAGGCAAATGTTTGGATTTGTTTGTGATGTCGGTAAGCAGCTTTGAGGTAGTGTACTGCCACCTGCAGGTCATTTCACCTTTCAAATGGTGTAACATTTGTTTGCTTGGGTGGAGTATGAACGGAGCAAGTGTGCAATTCAATAGGCAGTGCATGTTTACAAATGTGTTTGCATATGTGCCTCACCTGCAGTGAAGTGTGCAATCCTCCAATTTGGCTGAAATAGGCTGGACAAGCAGTTCGGCAAGCTGGAAAGACCCCAAGGCAAATGTTTAGATTTGTTTGTCATGTATGTAAGCTGCTTTGGGGTAGTGTGGTGCCACCTGCAGGTCATTTTTCCTTACTGCAGGTTTATGAAAATTGATGTTTAAACTGTATTTTGTGATCAAATCGTGGATGTGTGGTTTGTTTGGATATTTACTTGCTGAAGGGGGCAAGTTTACCTTTCAAATGGTGTATCATTTGTGTGTGTGGGTGCAGTATGAACGGAAATACAAAGTAATCACCGAAAAACAGTGTTTAGACATAATAGAATAGATTGGAAACCCTAAAAATGGCGATCTGCAAGTTTTTTGCGGTCCGATATTGCGGCATACCTTGAAAATTGTGGCGATACGGCCCACAATAAAGGCCTGCAACAACCGGATGCAAAATACCCGGTAAGTGTAAAAGAAACCTTAAAGGGAGTCTGGTGGCACAGATTGACTGTTCAAACCAAGCACAGTCGCTCAGTGTACCCTTGGCGTGATCATATTTTTAAGTGCATCTTCCCACCTACTTGTTTTCCACCCATCTCACTCTTCTCTAAAGGTACTGTCACACTAAGCGAGATCGCTACTGCGTCACCGATTTATGACGCAGTAGCGATCTCGTTAGCGACTTAGCTGTGTGTGACATGTAGCAGCGATGTGGCCCCTGCTGCGATGTCGCTGATCGCTTATGAACGTTCTGAGCCGTTTTTTGGTCGTTGGTGTCCCGCTGGTGAGCCTGAATCGCTGAGTGTGACACCCTTTATGAACGACTTTACCAGCGTTGCAGGCGGGACTAGGTTTTCCCAACGACCGCAGAGGTCGTTATACAGATCGCTGATCTCTGATGAGATCTTTGTGTTTGGAAGCTAACTAGCGATCACATAGCGATCGCACTAGCGATCTCGCCAGGTCGTGTCGTTGTCGTGATCGCTAGTGCGATCGCTAAGTGTGACAGTGCCTTTACTCTATAAAGCCGGAGCTGTCAATCTAAGAAGTGGGTGGTGGAGATGGTGTCGTTTTTTTTTTTTTTTAAATCCCGTTTTGAAGATGGCACTAGTACTTGCTGGACATTTCTGGGCACCCCGAGTCCTTCTTCACATTTGAACTTTTCTTTGAAGTTCTTGATGATCCGATAAATGATGATTTAGGGGCTATCTTACAAACAGAAAAATCCTTGGTTGTAAAGCCTTTTTGACGCGAAGCAATGGTGATTGCATGAGGAGACACCCAAAGTTAACAGAAGATAAACATTTTAAGACCCCCCTCATTTTAAACCAATCTGTTCTTATAATTCAATTAGCATGACAGTATGATATTACCTATCTTGTCGTTCACACATTCTTCTGCGCTAATGAGGTCTCTGAGAAGGATCGTTTCTCCTTGCGGAGATCGACATGCTAAGCATGCCGAGATGAGGAGACTTAAGGCTGCAATGCTCCTCTGAGAAATATGCTAATTATGCAAATTGTCTCTGCAAAGCGGAGATCTGGTTTGGCTGTGTGACAAGGCTCGTTAAAGGGTCAACATTGACTTGTAGGATTGCTACCTTCCAATAGGTGGCACTAGAGTTCTAGCTCTCTTCCTCTCTGAAGAGACAATTTACATAATTAGCATATTTCCCAGAGGAGCATTGCTGCTTTAAGTCTTCTCATCTCGACATGCTTAGCATGTCGATCTCTGCAAGGAGAAACGATACTTCTTGGATAATGGTCGGACGACTCTCAAACAGCCAAACCAAATCTCCGCTTTGCACTGACGAGGTGCAAAGTGTCCTGGATACCTTGAGTGCTGTCTCTTGGCCTTCCGGCATCGCCACTTCGGTGGCTTAAGCTGGTTGCTGCTTTTGGGAGATAGCCAGGAGGATTCAGGGAGAAGATCCTTGGAGTTGTGGACGATAGGAGTCCGACTTCAATTCTCTGGGACCGGTGATAGCCGGGTCAAAAATGGATTCTGGATTGAAATTGCTGAAGATAAGTTGCATTTTTCCCTGGGATATTTGGTCAACATGGTGTTTTATGACATCTTGAAGATTCGGAAGTCCGATATAATATGCCTGCAGGAGTTCAGGAGGGAAGGCAGGTATGTGCTGGTGCTATCTTCTATGGCGGCTTGCCAGAATTTGTTTACTGCCCTGAAAAATGGAGTTGCAAATCCTTTGCTGGAAGGACTTACCTTTACTGTGCTATACTCTAAGGGGGATATTCCACTTGTGGTTTTCATGCACAACCCTTTTGTTTCCCTGGAGGACATTACTTTATTTTTGAAAAGACATTGCATTTATGTTCAGTGTTCCCACAGGGTCCTGAATGGAGAAGGGCTATGGACCGGGAAGTACAAATTTTTTGTGAGATTTAGGATGGATCCCCAAGGCCCGGGAGGCATCCATTACCCCCCTCTTAATTTTTCAATTGGGAAAAATAGTGTTTTTTTGTTTTTTCCAGATGCCCCGATGTATTACAGGAGGTGTAAAAATTTCGGGCATACCCAGGATAGTTGCAAGGACATGCCAACTTGTAGGAATTGCAATGGTTCCGGCCATATGGCAAAAGACTGCACAAATCCTGTTATGTGTAATGCTTATGGTGAGGAGGGCCATAAATATCGGGATTGTAAGGCCAGGATCAGTCCTAGGTCTTACGCTGAGGTCACAGGTGGGGCAGCTGCGCCCCCTGCTGCAGTTGTTGACATTCCACAGGTTACAGACCCGGATCTTATTGAGGAACCTGAAATCATGGATGCACATGAGGAGGTCCTGCCCCAAACGGAGTCTCCCAGCCCAGATGTGGCAGGTTTGGAACTTGCTGAGGTTGAATGTGAGCTCCCTCATCAGTCTGATATCTGTGGGGAGGGGGAGTTGGAGGGTTCTCTTGGTAATACCCCCAGTATATCTTGGTTAGCTACTGAGGAGGAGTTGACCAGTTGTGGAGATCAAGGTGACTTCACTCTTGCAAGGCCCTCTGAGGAGGAGGAGGAGCCTGGAACTTCCCGTAAGAAGCCCAGAACGGATTGGGCAGACGCCGGTGAAGATTGTTTAAGTCCGGTGAGTGAACGTAGTTACCCTCAGAATGTCTTCTCTCCAGACACCAATGTTTTTTTAGGCATTCCCGCAGACGTAAACAGATTCGGGGAGTTGCAGTTCCAGATGGAAGACGAAAACGGCTGAAGAAGAAGTGGCCTGTTTGTCGTCATGTAAATAACACCATCATGTTATGGCTCCCCAAGCTGGTTGGGGCATTGCGTCCCTGAATGTCAGGCAAATTAGATCTAAATCCAGGAGGGCAATCATCCTAGATTATATTAAACAGATGAATGCTCACATCTTTTGTCTTCAGGAATGTGGGATTGTGGACGCTCCAAGCGATAAGGACTGGCCTTACGGTCAGCATGTATGGTCTGGCTCATGTGTTAATAGGAATGATGGTGTAGGGATATTATTGGGTAACAGGGAGATTAGTTTAGATAGCTACACGGTGGTAGAGGTGGGTAGATGCATAATTGCACATGTTAGCTATAGGGGGTGGCGGGCTAGAATTATTAATGTGTACTGTCCATCAGGAAAGGCCAGGAAAAAAGAGCGTCTGGCTCTTTTTGGAAAAATTAAGTTTGTTTCTTCCAGGCAAAATGCCTACAGTTTTAGTTGGAGACTTTAATTGCATCACAAAAGGGAATTGTGACATAACTGGTAAAAAGTTATCCAATCTTATTTCTGATTTTTCCCTTCTAGATGCTGCTGCTCTGAAATTTGGCATCCCACCACCGCCAACATACCATGCTGATAGGGGTGGTATTGCATCCAGAATAGATAAAATGTTGTTTTCCAAAAATATGTTGTGTATGAATTTTGAACAAAATGCTGTACCTTTTTCGGATCATGAGTGTTTGAGAGGTGTGTTTAGTGCGATTGATGACCGTGTGTATGGTGGTGGGGTTTGGAAGCTGAACGTTAGGTTGTTAGAAGATGAGGATGTGATGAATGAATTAAAAATAAAGTATAAAGAGTGGAGAGTATGTAAGAGGAATTTTGCGTGTGTGCTGGAATGGTGGGACTGGGTTAAGGTGTGTTGCAAAAAATTCTTCAAAAAATGGGGCTATAAAAAAGCTGCTATTTATCGGAAAAGATTTAATGATTTAACACTAGAACTACTGAGGTAGTCATTTTGACTACTTCGCACTATGTATTTGTATTGTGGTGTCACGAGTGCAGTAGTTCTAGTGGTTAACCAGGCGTATAGACTGGTTAAGGAAGTGTGGAGAAAGTGGGATGGACGTGTCTGATGTGCTGGCTGAGACAAAGAGTGAATTAAAGCGTGTTATGGATGAAAAAGGGAAGGAAATCATCTATCGCACCAAAATAGAACATCTTGAGAAAGATGAAAAGTGCTTATGGATGAAGTAGAAAACGTGATGAAGAGTGCTAAAAAGAATAAGACACCAGGGAAAGACGGATTGCCGGTAGAATTCTATGTGAAAGCATGGGATTTTCTGGGTGCTGATTTGACTGAGATATGTAAGTATATGTGGGAGAGTGGTAAGTTGTGTGAATCAATGAAAGAGGGGGTGGTTGTGCTTGTGTATAAGAAAGGTGAGAGAAAGTGTTTAGAGAATTGGAGACCTATAACGCTGCTGAATGCAGATTACAAAATCTATAGCAAATTGTTGGCGAATCGTATGCGTGAGGTGATTGGTAGTGTTTTGGATGAGGATCAGGTGTGTGCTGTGCCTGGGAGAAGTATGAGTGATAACTTATTGTTATTAAGGGATTTGATTGGGGACTGACTGCATGGGAAGGAAACGGAAGTGTATGGTTCTGACAATTGATTTTGAGAAAGCGTTTGATAGGGTCTCACATGTGTTTTTGTTTAAAGTTCTGGAGAGAATGGGATTTCCTAAAAGGTTTGTGAATGGGATAATGTCTTTGTATGATTCTGTGTCAATGAGTTTCTTGTTAATGGGTGGTTGAGTGAGAAAGTGAATATTATGTCTGGTGTAAGGCAGGGGTGTCCCATGTCCCCTGTCTTATTTGTATGTGTAATAGAACCTTTGTTGTGCTTGGTGAGACGTGATAAAGTGGTGCAAGGTTTGTTGGTACCTGGGAGTGGTGGAAAGCATGTGAAAGTTCTTGGATATATGGATGATGTTGTGGTGGTGAGTGAAAGTGTTGCGTCTATGAGTAGGGTTAAGTTGCTTTTGGAGTTTTTCTGTGGTGCGTCTGGCTTTAGAGTGAATTGGAATAAATGTAGCTTTAAATGTTTTGGGATGATAGGCTTAAAATGGAGGGGGTTAAGTGTGAGGAGGGTGCTCTCAAAGTGCTGGGAGTATTATTTAATAAGGGCTTGGAAGGTAAGGAGAGCTGGGAGGAGTGTGGATTGCGCATAGAGCGTAAGTTAAATTTTTGGCGACTGAGAGACTTGACCTTGAGTGGTAAGATTTTGGTCATAAAAGCGGTGATTCTTCCGATTTTGCTTTTTATTGCAACAGTTTTTCCACCATCTTATAGGAAAATAAAAAGAGTGGAAAAGTTAGTTTTTACTTTTTTCTGGAGTAGTAAAATAGAAAAACTTAAGAAAGTCTTTTTAAGGCATGTCACCATGGTGGCATGGCCTTTCCAAACATTGAGATTTTTCTGGGGCTTCAGTATATCAAAACGGTAGTTATTTTGTTGAATAAAGGAAATAAAGGAGCGTATATGGCAAGTTATTCTGCTGGTTGGATGTTGTATGGCTTGTGTTGGAGAAAGAGGGATGCTAGAGTGCCTGTTGCTTTCAAGTGTCTAGTCTGGTATGAGGTGATTGAAAAGTTTGTGAGGAAGCATGATTTACTGAGTGTGCCGATGAATGATTTTAGAATGGCTAAGAAGGTGATGAAAATAATACATAAGAATGATGTGCAGTGTAATATTGTAGGTTTGAGAGGGAATGATGTCTCGGTTGCATGGAAGAGTTTGAGAACGCATGGGATGTCTAATAGACAAAGGGATATTGTATGGATGTCCTTGCACAATATTTTGCCTGTGCGACAGGTTCAGAAGAGACGAGGTCTGACCAGAACGGATGTGTGCCCGAGAGAAGGTTGTGGTGGATGTGAGACTGTGTGGCATACTATGTGGGACTGTGATTACGCGTACAGTGTGTGGAAGTGTGTAGGTGGGTTGTGTAAGGAGTTAGCGGTTGTGAGTTTTATTGACTGGCGTGTTGCAATGTTTGGAATTGGTGCATGTGGTCGTGTGAAAAATAGAATCCTATGGTTAATTATGACTTGTGTGATGCAGAGTTTGTGGGATGTGAGGAATTTAGGAATTTTCAAAGAGAAGCATTTATCTGTGAATAAGTGTGTCGGGCTGATCCTTTCTAGATTATACTTGATTTATAAATTAGACAGTGAAGGCGGTGGTGGTTCTGATGCAGAGGGCGTTTGGAAATTTAAAAAATGGCAGCACCTGATCAAATATCAGTGAATTTTAGTGATGTTTATTGATGTTTATGATGTCTTTTGTGTATACCTTTGGTTTGTTATGCTAAAATAAATATGAGCCATGATGATGAGAGTTGAAACAACGACGTTTAAGTTGATGAGCTTATATTGAGTTGTTTTAAACTAACCTGAATGGTTTTAAAAAAAAAAAGAAACACAGTGTCTGCAAATTGAGATTCTGGTTTGGCTATTATCCTAGGTCATGTGACAAGGTTCGTTAAAGGGTCAACATTGACTTGTAGGATTGCTACCTTCCAATAGGTGGCACTAGAGTTCTAGCTCTCTTTCTCTCTGAAGAGACAATTTGCATAATGAGGTCTCTGAAATGATGTAAGGCAGGGTTCGACAAACCCGGGCGCCAGGTCTCCAGTGGCGCCTAGAAAATCATGCCTGGCCCTGAGCAGGCGGGGGGGCCCACTCGCCGTCGGGCACTGGGGCGCCCGTTAGCGGAGGAGAGCGGTGTCAGTGCCGCCACTGCCCCCCCCCGCTTGCTCAGGGCCCCGGCAGCAGCTGGCACAATACTCACCACTCCCCGTGCCTTCGCTGCCGCAGCTCTGGGCTCCAGGGGGCGCCTGCGCTTCCTCTCACAGCAGTGCCGCTGAATGACGTCATCATTCAGGGGCCGGCTGTGGCAGAGAGCGCTCGGACGCCGGACAGGTGAGATATGTGTGTGTGTATGTGTGTGTGTGTATGTAGTGCGGTGCTTTGTGTGTGTATGTGAGAGAGTGCTTGTGTGCTGCGGTGCTGTCTGTGTGATGGTGGTGGGGGAGGGCAGTGATGAAGATGGGGAGGCATTGATGATAATGGGGAGGCATTGATGATAATGGGGAGGCATTGATGATAATGGGGAGGCATTGATGATGATGGGGAGGCATTGATGATAATGGGGAGACATTGATGGTAATGGAGAGGCATTGATGATGATGGGGAGGCATTGATGATGATGGGGAGGCATTGATGATAATGGGGAGGCATTGATGATAATGGGGAGGCATTGATGATGATGGGGAGGCATTGATGATGATGGGGAGACATTGATAATGATGGGGAGGCATTGATGATAATGGGGAGGCGATGATGATGATGGGGAGGCATTGATAATGATGGGGAGCCATTGATGATGATGGGGAGGCATTGATGATAATGGGGAGGCATTGATGATAATGGGGAGGCATTGATGATGATGGGGAGGCATTGATGATGATGGGGAGACATTGATGATGATGGGGAGGCATTGGTGATAATGGGGAGGCGATGATAATGGGGAGGCATTGATAATGATGGGGAGCCATTGATGATGATGGGGAGGCATTGATGATAATGGCGAGGCGATGATGATGATGGGGAGACATTGATGATAATGGGGAGGCATTGATGATGATGGGGAGGCATTGATGATGATGGGGAGACATTGATAATGATGGGGAGGCATTGATGATAATGGGGAGGCGATGATGATGATGGGGAGGCATTGATAATGATGGGGAGCCATTGATGATGATGGGGAGGCATTGATGATAATGGGGAGGCATTGATGATAATGGGGAGGCATTGATGATGATGGGGAGGCATTGATGATGATGGGGAGACATTGATGATGATGGGGAGGCATTGGTGATAATGGGGAGGCGATGATGATGGGGAGGCATTGATAATGATGGGGAGCCATTGATGATGATGGGGAGGCATTGATGATAATGGCGAGGCGATGATGATGATGGGGAGACATTGATGATAATGGGGAGGCATTGATGATGGGGAGGCGATGATGATGATGGGGAGGCGATGATGATGATGGGGAGGCATTGATGATGATGGGGAGGCATTGATGATGATGGGGAGGCATTGATGATGATGGGGAGACACTGATGATGATGGGGAGGCACTGATGATGATGGGGAGGCGATGATGATGATGGGTAGGCGATGATGATGATGGGCAGGCGATGATGATGATGGGGAGGCGATGATGATGATGGGGAGGCGATGATATGATGAGGAGGCGATGATGATGATGGGCAGGCATTGGAGATGATGGGGAGGCCATGATGATGATTGGGAGCCAATGATGATGATGAGGAGGAGGCCATGATGATGATGAAATGAAAAAAAAATTCTGGCTCCTAAATTTTTTGGCTGGCTCCTAGATTCTGAACAACTTTGTCGACCCCTGATGTAAGGAGTTCATTTTGTACCTTGTCAATGGAAATGTTTTTTTTTATTAACCCTTTAGTGACTGGGCCAAATTTTTAAAATCTGACCAGTGTCACTTTATGGAATCTCTGGAACGCTTCAACATATCCCAGTGATTTGGAGTTTGTTTTCTTTGTGACACATTGTACTTTATGATAATGGTACATTTAGGGCAATATGATTTGTTTATTTATAAAAATATCAGAAATTTGATACAAATGTAAAAAAAAATGCATTTTTCAAACTTTGAATGATTATCCCTTTAATCCAGCTAGTCATACCACAGAAAAACAGTAATAAATAACATTTCCCTCTTGTCTGCTTTACATCAGCACCATTTGTAAAATGTTATTTTATTTTGATAGCATTTTAGGAGTTTAAAAATGTAGCAGCCATTTTTCCTTTTTTCCAAGGAAATTTACAAAATTGTTTTTTTAGGGACCTATCCAGGTTAGATGTGACTTTGGGGGTCCTATGTATTGGAAACCCCTCAAAAGTGGTACCATTTTAAAAAGAACACCCCTTGGCATATTGAAAACTGCTGTCAGGTAGTTTATTTACCCTTCAGGTGATTTTCAGGAATTAATGCAAAGTGTTATGAAAGAAATTTATTTTTACCAACTAAATGATGTTAAACTCTGAACAGGTCACTCAGTCCATTATTTGGTCATGAATTGCCATGGCAAGCATCAGGACCACACAGTCATGATCTCAGGGTATCAATAGGGATAAAGAGGAAGCCTCCACTCTCTGTTAACCATTTATATGATGTAACTATTGACAGCAGCATCTAAGGGATTTATTTAACAGATATGGACAGTGCTAACACTGATCGTGGCTAATGCAGCAAGTTAAATAACAGAAAACTGACTGAAACAGCAATAGCTAGTCTGAACAGGTACGTACCAAAAAAAAGTAACTTGCATATCAAATACGAAAATGGCTGCACTCAATCATGCTAAAGCAAGGCAATATGAAATACATGAAATGTGAATAGCAAAATGGCTTTTGAAATTTAGAAAAAATGCATATGAGATGCTTAGCACAAAATTTGACCAAATAGTGTGGGCCCATCAACCATCATCAAGGTGATCTCATGAGTCTGATGGGTCCCTGACCTAACTGCCCAGTGTGAACACTTACCTATGGCTAATGTTTGAGTGTATGGGTGAATATAAACACCTTTCTTGGTAAAGCCTACATTTATGGATTGGTCGGAACCTGATGTGATTAGATGTACCGTATATACTCGAGTATAAGCCGAGATTTTCAGCCCATTTTTTAGGGCTTGAAAGTCCCCCTCTCGGCTTATACTCGAGTCATATACAGGGGGGAGGCGGAGCGCAGCTGTTCTGTATACTCACCCCTCCGCCGGCGCGGTCTCTGCAGCCCCTGCTCTTCTCCCACGGTCTCCGGTGCCTGTGTTCAGCGGTCAGGTGGTACCGCTCATTAAAGTCATGAATATGCACATGTTCATGACTTTAATGAGCGGTACCACGTGACCGCTGAACACTGGCGCCGGTGACCGCGGGAGAAGGGCAGAGACGTGCCGGCGGAAGGGTGAGTATAAGCGATATTTACCTGTCCCGTTCCACCGCTGCTCGCCGTTGTGTCCTCTGGTCCTCTTGCTGCGATGTTCAGGCAGAGGGCGCGATGACGTGGTTACTGAGCGCCGCGCCCTCTGCCTGATCATTCACTGCTGGAGGACCCGGAAGACAGCGGCGCTCAGCGGTGGACCGGGTGACAGGTAAATATCGCAGGTGCCGGGGCCCTAAGCGAGCAGTGACACCGGCACCTGTCCCACATAGCGCGCCGGTGTCCCCACCTGCTTAGGACACCGGCACCTGGCCCCCAGCGACGAGAGGTATGTCTTTTTTTTTTGTTGTTGCAGCAGCTGTGGCAGCATAAGGGGCCTATTCAATGCAGCATCTATGGGGGCATAATACATGGGGCATCTATGGGAGCATAATCTATGGAGCATCTATGGGGGCATAATACATGGGGCATCTATGGGGGCATAATCTATGGAACATCTATGGGGGCATAATACATGGAGCATCTGTGGGGGCATAATACATAGGGCATCTATGGAGGCATAATCTGTGGAGCATCTACGGGGGCATAATCTATGAAGCATCAATGGCGGCATAATACATGGGGCATCTATGGGGCACAATCTATGGAGCATCTATGGGGCACAATACATGGGCAGCATATGGGGCACAATACATGGGCAGCATATGGGGCATAATACATGGGGCAGCATATGGGGCACAATACATGGAGCATCTTGTGGCGCATAATACAAGGGGCAGCATATGGGGCATAATCTCATTTTCCTCCCTAGGCTTATACTCGAGTCGATAAGTTTTCCCAGTTTTTTGTGGCAAAATTAGGGGGGTCAGCTTATACTCGGGTCGGCTTATACTCGAGTATATACGGTAATTAAAATCCCCAAATGGTGAAGGGCGGAGTGCTCAATCAAAAAGCAAAAAGTCAAATTTTGTGCTAAGCATCTCATATGAATTTTTCCTAAATTTTAAAAGCCATTTTGCTAATCACATTTCATGTATTTCATATTGCCTTGCTTTAGCATGACTGAGTGCAACTAGTTTCGTATTTGATAATGCAGCAAGTTGTCAGCTATAGTGTACAGCTGACAGCTGCTGGATTGTCACCTGTATGGGGATGCTATTCTCTTATATCTCAGGTCAGTAAAAAGACGTATTGGCGGTCATTAATTTGTTCAACCAGCCTCAATACTTCTGCGGCCTGTGATAGGCTGCAGAAGTCACCAAAGATTCTCTGTTCAAGTGTCCTGATTTCTGCAGACTATCATAAATGGTGTCTGTCCTGTAGCTGGTTGAAGGGTCACATGATCACTCCCAGTGCTGGCACAAACCTTGGAGCAATTCTTGCTGAATCCAGGAAGGCGATAGCAGGTAAGTAGGATTTAATTTTACAGAATCCAACCCTCAAATAACTAGCACCTTTTGCTCGTAAAATCCCTTCAAGGTGTCTACTATTTATGATACAGATCATGTTCTGTAATGAATTACTCAGGAACATGAATACTGTATGTGTGCTATTGAGTCATGGCTACATGAACACAGCCTGGTGATTGCAGTTTGAATTTTGACAACCCCATTCTACTTGCTTGTGGCTTGAAGATTTTCAGATGATTCACCAAGGGTGACAACAATAATGGGCTTCTCCTGAAAGTAAATGAAAGGATAATTTTATGGGTTACAGTATATGCTAGAGATGGGGTGCTCCTTTTTGACATTTTTAAAGTAAAAGCATCAAACAGATCGTAACTTTAGGGAATGGAAAAAATCATATTTCTTGTGACAACATTCGTTAAATGTGGCTTCATTTTAGCCAATGTTACAACTCAACTACCGTAATTTATAATGTTTGTATGTGTGGATTATGAACTGAAACTGTGTCATTTTTAATACGCCAAGGTATGTGTGAAGTAGTAATGCAGCTCTTGATCATTTACAACAAGTGTTTGGTGTTTTTTTTTTTTTTTTTTGTTATTTTCCTAATTCTGGCCAAGCAGTAACTCATACTCTCTTTTTACTTTACTTTTACTGCCTGCCTTGCTTGGTAGACTTGTTCTTCAGGAATGAATTTAGAAAGAGTGCTGTCCAGATGGGATAAGTCCCTTTCAATGCTTATTATTGTTAAGTATGACCAAGAATGACATATTATATGAGCTGGGGTGGCATAAGTGAGTAGCTATGTTGTATCATCTATAATTAGATACTGCAATAGGTTTACTGTGACAATTTTATCCCAATGACAATGATTCTTAAAAGTTCAAACAACTATATAATCCCATTGTTAGACATGTTACAAAAATGTATATCCTTTGTACAGTCCTGTCTTGTAAAGTTAGTCCTCCCCTATGTGTTCATGTACTTCCCAGTTGATGTTAAAGTAATCTTTACATCTTGCACCTGAAGTGAAAAATGCTCCACCTTCAGATTGCTTGGAAAGTCTTGTGCATAGAAGTCGTACCCTTGTGGGTCTTCAATGTTGTCTTCTATTTTTCCAAGACTGCATTTTCGGGTTCTACATAGGATTAATGTTAATATTCCTTCTAAAGATTTGATTTCTATAAAAAAAAAAGTCAGCCATTTCTTTAGTGCATTGATTGTAGAATAGCACAGTGACATCTTTCAATTCTACAATGGCTTTGATGTGCACATTGCTGTTTGAAGTATAATGGGTGGTGTTTGCTGATCTCATATAACACTGTGACCAATAAATTGGTCATTACATTTAACAAATGTCCCTGAATTCAATATAGGCTATTATAAGAGGCTTAGCGTACATGATTTTGTGATTCATAATGCATGCGTACCAAAGCTTCTTGTTTATGTTGCCTAAATAATTACCCCTTTTATGAGTTTTTTTTTTAAGGTATTGTAGCAAACTCCTCCTAATCAGGTATCAGGCAATTAAGCTTGTATTTCTGATTTATAATTAAGCAGCAAATATTTTCATTTTAATTCCTCACTAATTTAACAATGTTTTTCAATTGTAAACTTATTTTGCTGACTTGTTCCCAATTTGAATTTGGTTAAATGGATGTTCGCTTATGGCACATATTGTGGCTATTTTTTGAATGTAGGAAAATTAAACATATCAGAAACCATATAATGTGGTGAAACTATAAGGCTATGTGCACACGTTGCGCAAATGCTCCGTAATGTTGCGGAGCATTTGCGCTACTCCCCGCCGCAGGTAAAACGCATACGTAATTAGTACACGTTTTCCCGCAAAACACAAGCATTTTACAAGCGTTTTATGCCTGCAGAATGCTCGCTCTTTTCCAAGCGATTTGAAGCATCGCTTGGAAAAGTGATTAACAGGTTGGTCACACTTGTCAAGCATAGTGCTGACAAGTGTGACCAACTGTTTAGTACTGACTAATGTAAAAAAAATAATAAAAAAATATTGATATTCGCACCTTCTGGCGACCCCCGGAGTCTTCCCGCTCCTCAGCGACGCTGCTGGCAAGTTCCGTTCCCAGGGATGCATTGCAAGAATGACCTTTGCGACGTCGCGGTCACTCGACCGCTACGTCATCTGGGGTGATTCTCGCAATACATCCCTCGGAACGGAACTTGGCGGCAACTTTGCTGAGGAGCGGGAAGACTCCAGGGGCTGCCGGAAGGTGAGAATATCAATATTTTTTATTTTAATTCTATTTTTGACAGGAATATGGTACCCAGGGCCTAGAGGACAGTCTCCTCTCCTTCAGACCCTGGGTACCAAGCCCACATGAAGCGCTCACTTCACGCATGGTGGGCATAGCCACATGCGTAAAGTGAGCGTTTAAGTGCAATCCCATCGCCGCGATTACGCCAAAAGAATGGACATGCTGCTTATTTTTAACCCAAAAGTACGCAGCATGTGCACAGCAATACGTAATCCCATAGGATTGCATGGGATGCGTTTTGTAACAGTTTTTAAGCGATTACGCCGCGTAAAAATGCGGCAAAAACACGTGTACACATAGCCTAAGGGTGCTGAGGTTATGGTTTTCCCCTCGCCCAAGTATTTGAAATGGACAAAGATTTTTGATACTCCTAGGGACAGCTAATCTATAACCAGCACTTGACAGGTGGGGGGAGCCTTTGTACTACTAATGTAGTTTTTAACCAACTGTTACATGCTATTATGCATCATGTTCTTCAAGTTTGTATTGTGTATTGCTTAACCCCCAAGGGTGGTTTGCACGTTAATGATTTTTACAATTCTGACCACTGTCTCTTTATGAGGCTATAACTCAGGAACGCTTCAACGGATCTTCACGATTCTGAGACTGTTTTCTCGTGACATATTGTACTTCATGATAGTGGTAAAATTTCTTCGATATAGCTTGCGGTTATTTATGGAAATATGGTGAAAATTGTGCAATTTTCAAACTTTGAATTTTTATTCCCTTAAAACAGAAATATGTCACACAAAATAGTTATTAAATAACATTTCCCACATGTCTACTTTACATCAGCACAATTTTGAAACCAAATTTTATTTTTGTTACGAAGTTATAAGGGTTAAAAGTTGACCAGCTATTTCTCATTTTTACAACAAATTGTACAAAACCATTTTTTTTAGGGACCACCTCACATTTGAAGTCACTTTGAGGGTCTATATGGCAGAAAATACCCAAAAGTGGCACCATTCTAAAAACTTCACCCTCAAGGTACTCAAAGCCACATTCAAGAAGTTTATTAACCCTTCAGGTGCTTTACAGGAGCTGAAGCAACTTGGAAAGAAAAAATGAACATTTAACTTTTTAGTCACAAAAATGATCTTTTACAAACAATTTTTTTATTTTAACAAGGGTAAAAGGAGAAAATGGACAGAAAAAGTTGTTGTGCAATTTCTCCTGAGTACGCCGATACCCCATATGTGGGGGAAAACCACTGTCTGGGCGCACGGCAGGGCTTGGAAGGGAAGGAGCGTCGTTTGACTTTTTCAAACCAAAATTGGTGGGAATTGAGATTGGACGCCATGTCGTGTTTGGAGAGCCCCTGATGTGCCTAAACAGTGGAAACCCCCCACATGTGACACCATGTTGGAAACTAGACCCCCTAAGGAACTTATCTAGATCTGTTGTGAGCACTTTGAACCCCCAAGTGTTTCACTAAAGTTTATAATGCCTGAGTGTGAAAAAAAAAAATTTCCACAAAAATGATTTTTTAGTCCCCAATTTTTGATTTTTCCCAAGGAAATTGGACCCCAAAAGTTGTCCAATTTGTCCTGAGTACGCTGATACCCCATATGTGGGGGAGAAATACTGTTTGGGTGCACTTCAGGGCTCGGAAAGGAATTAATGACGTTTTGGAATGCAGACTTTGATGTGTGTCATGTTCAGTTTGCAGAGCCCCTGATGTGCCTAAGTAGTGGAAACCCCCCACAAGTGACCCCATTTTGGAAACTAGACCCCCTAAGGAGCTTATCTAGATCTGTGGTGAGCACTTTGAACCCCCAAGTGCTTCACACAAGTTTATAATGCCCGGGCATGAAAATAAATAATCCTATTTCTTTCACACAAAAATGATCTTTAGTCACCAATTTTTTATTTTCCTAAGGTTAAGGGGAGAAATTGGACCCCAAAAGTTGTCCAATTTGTCCTGAGTACGCTGATACCCTATATGTGGGAGAAAGCTACTGTATGGGCACACGTCGGGGCTCGGAATAGAAGTAGTGACGTTTAGTAATGCAGACTTTGATTGAATGGTCTGCGGGTGTCATGTCTCGTTTGGAGAGCCCCTGATGTGCCTTAACATTGGAAACCCCCCACAAGTGACCCCATTTTGGAAACTAGACCCCCAAAGGAACTTATCTAGATGTGTGGTGAGAACTTTGAACCCCAAGTGCTTCACAGAAGTTTATAACGTAGAGCCATAAAAATAAAAAATCATATTTTTTTCCATAAAAATTATATTTTCACCCCAATTTTTTATTTTCCCAAGGGTAACAGAAAAATTGGACCCCAAGAGTTATTGAGCAATTTGTCCTGAGTACGCTGATACCCCATATGTGGGGTAAACTACTGTTTGGGCGCATGGCAGAGCTCAGAAGGGAAGGAGCAGCGTTTGACTTTTTCAACGCTGAATTGGCTAGAATTGAGATCAGACGCCATGTCACATTTGGAGAGCCCCTGATGTGCCTAAACTTTGGAAACCCCCCAATTCTAACTCCAACCCTAACCCCAAAACACCCCTAACCCTAATCCCAACCCTAATCATAACCCTAATCACAAACCTAACCCTAACACACCCGTAACCCTAGCCCCAACCCTAACCCTAACTTTAGCCCCATCTCTAACCCTAACTTTAGCCCCAACCCTAACCCTAATGGGAAAATGGAACTAAATACATTTTTTTAATTTTATTATTTTTCCCTAACTAAGGGGGTGATAAAGGGGGGTGTGATTTACTATTTATAGCGGGTTTTTATATCTGGTTTTTATGATTGGCAGCTGTCACACGCTAAAAGACGCTTTTTATTGCAAAAAATAGTTTTTGCATCATCACATTTTGAGAGCTATAATTTTTTTCTTATTTTGGCCCACAGAGTCATGTGAAGTCTTATTTTTTGCGGGACGAGGTGACGTTTTTATTGGTACCATTTTTGGGCACATGACATTTTTTGATCGATTTTTATTACGATTTTTGGGAGGCAGAATGAACAAAAACCAGCAATTCATGAATTTCTTTTGGGGTGTTTATACCGTTCTGCGTGTGGTAAAATTGATAAAGCGGTTTTTTTCTCCGGGTCAGTACGATTACAGCGATACCTCATTTGTATCATTTTTTTATGTTTTGGCGCTTTTATACAATAAAAAAAATATATTAAAAATAATTATTTTTGCATCACTTTATTCTGCGACATATAACTTTTATATTTTTTGCTGATGATGCTGTATGGTGGCTCATTTTTTGCGGGACAAGATGACGTTTTCAGCGGTACCATGTTTATTTATATCCGTCTTTTTGATCGCGTGTTATTCCACTTTTTGTTCGGCGGTATGATAAATCATTGTCTTTTAGCCTTGTTTTTTTTTAATGATTTCACTAAAGGGGTTAACTAATGGGACAGGTTTATAGGGCGGGTTGTTACGGACGCGACGATACTAAATATGTGTACTTTTATTGTTTTGTTTTTTTTTATTTACATGAAGAAAGGAATTTATTCGGGAATATTTTTTTTTTCATTATTTATGAATTTTTTTTTACACTTGTTATTTTTATTTTTTTTAACTTTTTTTCTTTGTCCCAGGGTGGGACATCACTGTATAATACCAGATCACTGGTCTCACAGTGTGCACAGCACTCTGTGAGACCAGCGATCTCACATGCTGTGCTGCAGGCTTCCTCAGCGCCTGGTCTCAGCAGGCGCTGAGGAAGCCGCCTCCCTGCAGGACCCGACGGCCATCTTGGATCTGGGGTCTTGCAGGGAGGAAGGCCTCAGAACAGCGCGATGTGCATCGCGCTCTTCTGAGGGTCTCAGGAAGCACGCAGGGAGCCCCCTCCCTGCGCGATGCTTCCCTGTGCCCCGGTACACCGCGATCATGTTTGATCCCGGTGTGCCAGGGTTAATGTGCCGGGAGCAGTCCGTGACCGCTCTTGGCACATAGTGCCGGGTGTCAGCTGTAATAATCAGCTGACACCCGGCCGCGATCAGCTGCGCTCCCCCCGGGAGACCCCTGGGTCTGAAACAGCTGTTGTCCATGTCTGCACCCGCTCCCCTGCATCCATGTGTTGATTCTCTAAATAAAAGATGATTTTTTTTCCACCTGACCACCGAGCGCCACTCTTTCCCTTTCCTTTGACTGGATCCCAAGCCTGTTACTTGCTTGAAACAAAGTTGCTTACCCACAATTTTAGAAAGGTGCCAACAATTTTGTTCATCCCATTTATGGGATTTTGCCTGAAATGATGTCCAATTTGCCTTTTTCTCCTCTACTTTTTTGTTTTGTTCCAATATACACAAAGGAAATAAATGTGTATAACAAATCATGTGTAATTCTTATAATTTTCTCTGAGAAATACCTTAATTTCTGGAACAATTTCAAGGGTGCCAACCCATTTCAGCCGTTAGATAGACATATATGTGCAAGGCTCAGCATAAATATGTACACTTCAACAGATTTGTTATAAAACCTTTTGAGTTTCTTGGCTGAATCAACCTTTTTTTTGTAGAATACCATATTACAAAATATTCCCACAAATGTGGACCATTGATTGCAAATAGGAATTGTTTTACACACTACCAAAAGTAATTTTTTCTAACACGACAATGTTACAAAAATCAGTACACTCCAATAAAAGTCTTAGGATCAAAGGTAAAGTTTAGACTGCAAAATTAACAAGAATTCAACCACAGGTAAGTCTAATTATATTAAACAGATTTCCAGACGACAGTTGACTTTAAAAGTGGCTTTACTTAATAAAGAAATCCCCAACATATCAGACTCTCGCCTACCATGGAAACCTTCAAAAGGAACCCGAAGACCCACCTCTTCCTACAACCTGCAGTAACCCTTGTTCCACCTAACCGCTGCACGACCTGCTTTTTCCTCACCTACTGTATCCTCACCCACCCCTTGTAGATTGTGAGCCCTCCCAGGCAGGATCCTCTCTTCTATTGTACCAGTCATGACTTCTATTGCTTAACCCCTTCACCCCCAAGGGTGGTTTGTACGTTAATGACCGGGCCAATTTTTACAATTCTGACCACTGTCTCTTTATGAGGTTATAACTCTGGAACGCTTCAACGGATCTTCGCGATTCTGAGATTGTTTTCTCGTGACATATTGTACTTCACGTTAGTGGTAAAATTTCTTCGATATACCTTACGTTTTTTTTGAAAAAAACGCAAATATGGAGAAAATTTTGAAAATTTTGCAATTTTCAAACTTTGAATTTTTTTTCCCTTAAAACAGAGAAATATGTCACACAAAATAGTTAAGAAATAACATTTCCCACATGTCTACTTTACATCAGCACAATTTTGGAACCAAAATTTTTTTTTGTTAGGAAATTATAAGGGTTAAAAGTTGACCAGTGATTTCTCATTTTTACAACAAAATTTACAAAGCCAATTTTTTAGGGACCACCTCACATTTGAAGTCACTTTGACGGGTCTATATAGCAGAAAATACCCAAAAATGACACCATTCTTAAAACTGCACCCCTCAAGGTACTCAAAACCACATTCAAGAAGTTTATTAATCCTTCAGGTGCTTCACAGGAGCTGAAGCAACGTGGAAGGAAAAAATTAATATTTAACTTTTTAGCCACAAAAATGATCTTTTACAAACTTTTTTTTTATTTTCACAAGGGTAAAAGGAGAAAATGGGCAGATAAAGTTGTTGTGCAATTTCTCCTGAGTACGCCAATACCCCATATGTGGAGGAAAACCACTGTTTGGGCACACGGCAGAGCTCGTAAGGGAAGGAGCGCCGTTTGACTTTTTCAAACTAAAATTGGCTGGAGTTGAGATTGGACGCCATGTCGTGTTTGGAGAGCCCCTGATACGCCTAAACAGTGGAAACCCCCCTACAAGTGACACCATTTTGGAAACTAGACCCCCTAAGGAACTTATCTAGATCTGTTGTGAGCACTTTGAACCACAAAGTGTTTCACAAAAGTTTATAATGCCTGGGTGTGAAAAAAAACAAAACAATTTTCCACAAAAATGATTTTTTAGTCCCAAATTTTTGATTTTTCCCAAGGAAATTGGACCCCAAAAGTTGTTGTCCAATTTGTCCTGAGTACGCTGATACTCCATATGTGGGGTGGGGAAACTGTTTGGGCGCACGTCAGGGCTTGGAAAGGAAGCAGTAACGTTTTGGATTGCAAACATTGATGGGGGTCATGTTCCGTTTGTAGTGCCCCAGATGAGCCTAAACAGTGGAAACCCCCCAAAAGTGACCCCATTTTGGAAGCTAGACCCCCTAAGGAACTTATCTAGATCTTTAGTGAGCACTTTGAACCCCCAAGTGCTTCACACAAGTTTATAATGCCCGGGCATGAAAATAAAAATCCTATTGTTTCCCACAAAAATTATCTTCGTCACTAATTTTTAATTTTCCCATAGGTAACAGGAGAAATTGGACCACAAAATTTGTTGTCTAATTTGTCCTGAGTACGCTGATACCCCATATGTGGGGGGGGAACCACTGTTTGGGCGCACGGCAGAGCTCGGAATGGAAGGAGCACCATTTGACTTTTTCCAACCAAAATTGGCTGGAATTGAGATTGGACACCATGTTGCATTTGGAGAGCCTCTGATGTGCCTAAACAGTGGAAACCCCCCACAAGTGACCCCATCTGGGAAACTAGACCCCCTAAGGAACTTATCTAGATCTTTGGTGAGCAATTTGAACCCCCAAGTGCTTCACACAAGTTTATAACGTAGAGCCGTAAAATTAAAAAATCATATTTTTCCACAAAATTGATCTTTTCACCCCAATTTTTTTTCCCAAGGGTAACAAGACTCCAAAAATTATTGTGCAATTTGTCCTGAGTACGCTGATACCCCATATGTGGGGGTAAATCAATGTTTGGGTGCATGGCAGAGTTTGGAAGGGAAGGAGCGCCGTTTGACTTTTTCAACGCAGAATTGGCTGGATGCCATGTCGTGTTTGGAGAGCTCCTGATCTGCCTAAACAGTGGAAACCCCCCACAAATGACACCATTTTGGAAACTAGACCCCTCAATGAACTTATCTAGATGTGTGGTGAGCACTTTGAACCCCAAAGTGCTTCACAGAAGTTTATAACGTACAGCCGTAAAAATAAAAAATCTTTTTTTTTTTTTACAAAAATGATTTTTTCGCCCCCAATATTTTATTTTCACAAGGGTAACAGGAGAAATTGGACCCCAAAAGTTGTCCAATGTGTCCTGAGTACGCTGATACCCAATATGTGGGAGTAAACTACTGTATTGGCACACGTCGGGGCTCGGAAGGGAAGTAGGGATGTTTTGGATTGCAGACTTTGATGGAATGGTCTGGGGGCGTCATGTCGCATTTGGAGAGCCCCTGATGCGCCTAAACAGTGGAAACCCCCCACAAGTGACCCCATTTTGGAAAATATACCCCACAAGGAACTTATCTAGATGTGTGGTGAGCACTTTGAACCCCAAAGTGCTTCACAGAAGTTTATAACGTACAGCCGTAAAAATAAAAAATCCTTTTTTTTTTTTTTAAAAAAAAAATGAATTTTTCGCCCCCAATATTTTATTTTCACAAGGGTAACAGGAGAAATTGGACCCCGAAATTTGTTGTCCAATTTGTCCTGAGTACGCTGATACCCAACATGTGTGAGAAAACGACTGTATGGGTGCACGTCTGGGCTCGGAAGGGAAGTAGTGACGTTTTGGATTGCAGACTTTGATGGAATGGTCTGGGGGCGTCATGTCGCATTTGGAGAGCCCCTGATGCGCCTAAACAGTGGAAACCCCCCACAAGTGACCCCATTTTGGAAAATAGACCCCACAAGGAACTTATCTGGAAGTGTGGTGAGCGCTATGAAGCCCCAAGTGCTTCACAGAAGTTTTATAACATACAGCCGTAAAAACAAAAAAATCATTTTTTTTTACAAAAATGATTTTGTCGCCCCAGTTTTTTATTTTCCCAAGGGTAACAGAAGAAATAGGACAAATTGCACAATAACTCTTGTGGACCAGAGTACGCTGATACCCCATATGCGGGGGTAAACTACAGTTTGGGCGCATGGCAGAGCTCAGAAGTGAAAGAGCACCGTTTGACTTTTTCAACGCAGAATTGGCTGGAATTGAGATCAGACGCCATGTCACATTTGGAGAGTCCCTGATGTGCCTAAACAGCAGAAACCCCCCAATTCTAACTCCAACCCTAACCCCAACACACCCCTAACCCTAGTCCCAACCCTAACCACAAACCTAACCCTAACACATCCCTAACCCTAATCCCAACCCTAACCCAAATCTTAACGTTAGCGCCAACCCTAACCCTAACTTTAGCCGCAAACCTAACCCTAACGGGAAAATGGAAATAAATACATTTTTTTAATTTTATTATTTTTCCCTAACTAAGGGGGTGATAAAGGGGGGTTTGATTTACTATTTATAGCGGTTTTTTATGATTGGCAGCTGTCACGCTAAAAGACGCTTTTTATTGCAAAAAGTAGTTTTTTGCATCACCACATTTTGAGAGCTATAATTTTTGCATATTTTGGCCCACAGTCATGTGAGGTCTTATTTTTTGCGGGACGAGGTGACGTTTTTATTGGTACCATTTATGACCACGTGACATTTTTTGATCGCTTTTTATTTCGATTTTTGGGAGGTTAAAATGAACAAAAATCAGCAATTCATGAATTTCTTTTGGGGGAGGCGTTTATACCGTTCCGCGTGTGGTAAAATTGATAAAGCAGTTTTATTCTTCGGGTTAGTTCGATTACGGCGATACCTTATTTATATCATTTTTTTTATGTTTTGGCGCTTTTATAGAATGAAAACCATTTTATATAAAAAATTATTATTTTTGCATCGCTTTATTCTGCGAGCTATAACTTTTTTATTTTTTCGCTGATGATGCTGTATGATGGCTCGTTTTTTGCGGGACAATATGACGTTTTCAGCAGTATCATGTTTATTTATATCGGTCTTTTTGATCGCGTGTTATTCCACTTTTGTTCGGCGGTATGATGATAAAGCCTTGATTTTTTGCTTAGTTTTTTTTTTTTTTAAGGGGTTCACTAAAGGGGTTAACTAGTGGGACAGTTTTATAGGGGGGGTCGTTACGGACGCGGCGATACCAAATATGTGTACTTTTATTGTTTTGGTTTTTTTATTTACAGGAAGAAATGAATTTATTGTGGAATATTTTTTTTTTTTATGATTTTTTTTTTACCACTTTTTATTTTTATTTTTTTACTTTTTTAGTTTGTCCCAGGGTGGGACATCACAGTATTTTATCAGATCGCTGGTGTGACAGTGTGCACAGCACTCTGTCACACCAGCGATCGCTCTGGCATCGCTGCAGGCTTCCTCAGCGCCTGCTCCCAGCAGGCACTGAGGAAGCCGCCTCCCTGCAGGACCCCGGCGCCATCTTGGATTCGGGGACCTGGAGGGAGGACGGACCCTCGGAACAGCGCGACACATCGCGCTGCTCTGAGGGTCTCAGGGGAGCGCGCAGGGAGCCCCCTCCCTGCGCAATCCTCCCCTGTGCCCCCGGTACACCGCGATCATGTTTGATCGCGGTGTGCCAGGGGTTAATGTGCCGGGAGCGGTCCGTGACCGCTCCTGACACATAGTGCTGGGTGTCAGCTGTGATAAACAGCTGACACCCGGCCGCGATCAGCTGCGCTCCCCCCGGGAGCGCAGCTGATCGCCCATGACGTACTATTCCGTCCATGGGAATTAGGTCCAGGGTCACATGGACGGAATAGTACGTCGGATGGAATAAAGGGGTTGATTACTGTATTTGTTTTTATTATGTATACCCCTTTTCACATGTAAAGCGCCATGGAATAAATGTCTCTATAATAATAATAATGTAGCCAACTTGTTTATTTCATGGCTAGAAGACTTGATTCTGTTCTTTTAAAGCCATCGTGGGCATGCAAAATACTAAATATTTTTGTTTTTGAGGTGGAGTTTATTTTTGCATCAACTATTTAGAGTAAAACTGAAGATTTTATAATTAAAGTTATATTATTAACTTTCCTTTTATGTATTATAAAATGTTCTATAAAATTCAGTCTTGGAAAACCTTTGTAAATTGTGTCCGGTGAGTTATCTATTAAAATCCTACTTTTCCAAGGGGTGTATGCATTTATGTTTAGCCCTATGTGTGAGATTATATCTGATAAGAAAGAAGCATATTTCAATAATAGGATGTCTTTGCATTGATTTATGGAAGTTGTTTATAAATGAAGGTGTATTTGAACTGACCTTAAAGTATTGTATACTGCATGAAGTACAAATAGCATTGCAGTACTTTAAAGTCAAAGACCTGACTAGATGGCTTAGCTTATTCACATACTTTCCTTTGTCTCTGTCTCATCGCACATATGTGTAGCCCTGGTGTTAGGCACACGCAGTACCCTGGAGAGTGTGTGGCGAGACAGCAGTTTAATGCTAAATACCCATTCACTCAACATACACTAGACACACCCTTAGGGTAGTGTAGTTTACTATTGAGGGAGTGGTCAGGGTGTATGTTGTTGAGTGATTTTGAGTGAGTTCAGTTCCTGTCTTCGGACGGAGCAGACGTCTGGAGTTTAGCTGGAGGGAGGAAGCAGTCCAGCCTGCTCATCATCAGTTCAGAACGTGGAGGCTGGTACAGGTGGTCTAATTCACCTTAGCCTAGTCAGAGCTGTACCTCATCAGAATACATCGGAAGAAAGAAGAAGTTTAGTGCAGAAAGACTTCAGTCACCTGTCTAAAGGACAGTGAAAGGTTCAGAGACGTGCTCCTGCCTAGTGATAACTGAGCATCTGTAACTAACTTTGAAGGAAGTGAATGAAGGAAGTGACTACCCGACTTTATGCAAGTGTGAGTGTTTATGCTACTAGCGAGGACAAGGCGAAAGGCACAGTGGAAAGTTTATTGGAAAGGTGCGTTTGGATTGAAGAAGTCCTGCACATTGCAACCGGTCACTGGGGACCGAAGGATCACTATTAGCTTCAAGCATAGTGGTAAGAAAACCAGGGATTTACCGGACCTTAGGTCGCGGCAAACAGCCCCATATAGTCAGTACGTAACCGGAGTCAGGTGGAATAGGGACTTTGAGTCAAGCGCAGACAAAAGCAAGAACCTAGTTTCATCAATTGGAAGGCTTCACCACAAAACTGACTGGGCGGTACAGCTATGGATTAGCTGGAGTTATTGAGGGAACTACGCTTCAGGCTGGTTGTACTCATTGTGTTGAAAGTAAAGGAGGCCCCTAACTTGTCCAGCTGCTGTCTCAAGATACACTCTCCTTGGATCAGCCTCCCTGGGACCTGCCTGAACATCTTACAAGTAAAGGTATGGAAAGACGCTGACCGTGTGAGACTGTGTTATTTATCTGCACCCGACTTCACTAACTTCATAGACTTTGAGGGAAGAGTCCCACCTGTAGGGGACCCGACATCTAGCTGCCTCACCATCCCCTCAGAGATCTACAGCAGCGCTGGTACAAATTACCAGAAGACTACAGGTGGCGTCACGAACTGTATATAAATCTATCCCCTGTAAATATTCCCCCAACATACGCCAGACCGCCAGGGCCACAGACCGAGCCACCGCTACCTGTGACAATCCCCATAGACTTCTACGGGCTCGGCTCTGAGTACCCCATTGCCCTGGTAACCCACAATTGTGGTGGCGGGTCGACACAACTTGGCGTCACGAACAGGATGCGAAACTCGCAAAATTGCGAGCCCTGTGTGCCTAAGGAATTGTTTTTGTGAAAAAGGACTGTTTGCACTTTTGGCGCCAAAATCGCCATTTTTGTCGCCATATTCGCGCCCTCAGGCGCTGGAGAAGAAGGTGGGCGTACCTTCGTGGGCGTCTACCCCCCTGTGGCGCGAAGAAAATGCCTGCCCTCTCAAAGTGTTACTACAATATGCGATCCTGCCCTACAGCAAAGGAGGTCCGCCTCCTCTTCACCTTCCCTGCGAGGAGGAGGAGACGCAAACCCCGCCTCCACGGAAGAGACCGGATGTCTCCGCAGGAAGAAGAAAGAATCTTCTGGAACATCATGGAAGTAGGACGTGTGCAGCCGAGCAGGGAAGCGGAGGAAGGCAGGCCCCGTGCCCCAGCCAAGCTGCCACCAGCACCGGAGTTATCCGTGCTCCTGCACCTGCAGCAGGCGTTGCTAGAAACAAAAGAAGAAAATGCGCGCCTGAAGAAGATGGTCCAGCACCAACCTGGATTTGAAGAGATCGAGAGACGCCGGCGTACCCTGGAGCAGCGGAGGCTGTGGGACACGGTGATCTCTCCCCTCAACGACCCCCCACGATTCCAGTTACCGAAGATTCTGCTGCCCAAGGCGAAGGAGCAACCGGAGGCTGCCCCCGAAAGTACCAATCCTGATCCCACCGGTGAAGCGGTGGAGGCGAAGGAGGTTGAGGAGGTACCGCCAGTTCCGGAACGCCCGCCCGGCCAGGAGGCCGCAGCAGATGATCGATCCCCGGCAGGGACACCGGAGGGGTCCTGTCCGTCACTACCAGACGTGGACTGGGACGAGATGGCGCGCCTGGATGACGTCGCCTACACCGCCCAGTGGGAATATGAGTGGCAGCGTCGTGAGGAGAAGCAGAAACGCCAGCAGGAGGAAGAGCGGGAAGCTCAGCGGAACCGTCAGCGACAACATGCAGAGCTGATCGCGGACAAAGAGAGTGTCCGGAGAGAGAAAGGTACCCTGAGGGAACCGCGGCGGCAGGGGTGTGTGACTGAGTTCCAGCTCCGGAAGGGCTGGGGCTTCATCCGTGAACCGGGCCTCTACCCAGGGGTCTTTGTCAGCAGGCGTGACGTAGAATCCCACCTACCGCAAGGCCATCCCGGGAGGGACTTAGTAAATGGAGACATTGTCACGTATACACGGCACTGGGGAATGAAGGGATGGTATGCCCTTAACGTCACCATCGTCCGTGACCCCGTCCCCGACGCAGGTAACGTCACCACTACCGCAGCGTCCCCGTCTCCAGCTCAAGCAGTATCCGGCCGTGCCCCAGCATCGCCCCCTGCAAGTTCATCGCAAATTAAAGCAATTTCTACATCGCAACATGCGACCCAGTCTCAATCGCAATCCATGACACGGTCCATATCGTTAACTGTGATTGAAACGCAATCGGTGTCACGTGAGGAGAATGTACCCGTTGCGCCCCTAGAGGTTCGCACGAGAACTGTGGCGACCCAGACCCTAATCGCAGCGCATGATTTGCTAGTCCTGGGATCTAGGGCCCATTGCATTGTTCCAGCCCCCGGGGTGGAAAGTGTATTTGAAAATGAATAAATAGTAAAGGAGAATCGGTGAGATCCATATAGGGTCTACCATAAGTAATATTGTAGAAAGTTTCAGAAATGTTTTACAAAATTTTGCATAAGTTGAAGAGTATAATGCATATATATTTTGCTAACCGTAGAATGCCCGGCTGGGTAACCAGAAAAAGTTTTGCACTTTAGTATTATAATAATGTGATATTATATTTGTGTCTTTGGTTTTACAATGGACTTTGAGGTTGAGGACTGTGCCAACCCAGAACTTATTTGTACATAGTTGCGCTTCGGTGCCTTATCTTGGTTTTACATAAACCAGCACAACTACCTCTGAATACAAAAACCCGTGTGGTGTGGCACTGAGTGAGGTCTGCATTCGGATGTCCTGCAGCCCACCCAGGACCTACGTTGAAGGTTTGGTGCGGGTCCTTCACAAGAATACTGTATATTTATTGAATGCTATTTAATATTTGTATTTTTCTATATTGTTCGCAACGTTCAAGACATCCTCACCTCCCGGATGGGACGAATTAATGTTATTGTTGATGTTTTCATGCATAAACAAAATGTCTCTTTTGTATTTTACAGCCCGGGAGTGCTGTCTTTTACCATGGGGGAATGTGTAGCCCTGGTGTTAGGCACACGCAGTACCCTGGAGAGTGTGTGGCGAGACAGCAGTTTAATGCTAAATACCCATTCACTCAACATACACTAGACACACCC
>JARQOD010000005.1:300303690-300352402 GCA_033576555.1 Oophaga sylvatica
TTGAAATTTGTGAAGAATTTATTTCCTTTTTTCGAATGGGTACAGTGTTGCAGTTTAAGGCAATGTAAATATTCATCACTCTGTACCTAACGTGCTTGTATTCTCAATGTGAGGATATTTATTCCCATCCTTCTTCCGCTTAACCTCATCTGTCAAAGTAGGGAGGACCACATACACATAACTTAATCATCCTTTACTGCCGAAACTACAGATTTATCTATTTGATTTTTTTTTAATGTTTATGAGCGCCTAAATCCTCTTACTGTAATGGAAATGTCAATGTTTTATATAGGATCACTCAACTAAGTAATCATACAAATGAAGCTCTGGTTTACATAGGTTTTAGTTCATGGTCAGTAAATAGACCCCAATGCCCGGATTGACTGCGGGTCTCTTGACCCCAACTTACAACGACATGGACACTTACAAAGGCTGGAAGTTCAGGTTGGGGCACCGCGGTCAGTCATGATATTGTGGTACATATACTGACCGTGAAATAAGTCCATCTTAATTCAGCCCAAGCAAAATGTACAGAACTTATGTAAGCTGCAGGACTTTGTAGGAATTGACCTTCAGTTATTAAGTTCTCATAATATTAGACTCTCTGCACATGTCCATTAGTTATTTCTGTTTTTTTAATGCATTTTGGAATCATAAAAATGGAAATATAATGTTTCACTACAGGACCCATTCATTTCAGTGGGAAGGAAGTGTCATAAAATGTCTTCCCTTTGACTGCAGTTGTGTTGTCTGTTTTTTTTCAGCTGGATAAAAAAACATAATCTGCACAACTTTTTTTGTTTGGCTAAATAAACGGATGGCAGCTGAGTTTGCTTATTTTCTTTACATTTGAGGTCTATGAGAAATCTCATCAATGGTAATCAGTTATGTCATTCTTTATCGTATGCCCAGAACACTCTTGGTTTTCATTTACACCTACAGTTAAAAAAATATACATTTAATAATGGGGCAAAAACTGATAAAAACTAAAACCAAAATGTCCATTTTTAAATGGATCCATTTTTTTTAAAGACAGCCTTAGTTGAATGCCCAACCATAAGAGGATGTTCAGACTGTCTCTCCCTACAGTAGATATCTGAGAATGAAGATATGGAGTGTTGATTTCAAGGTGCCTGAATTTTTTTTCCCTACAGGAGATAAGGTGGTGTTGTATGACAGCAGCTCCTTCCCCTTTCTCCATTTTGAAGACATACATGCTTGAATGAGTCAGTGTGTGTGTGTGTGTGTGTGTGTGGTGTGTGTGTGTGTGTGTATAGGGGGTGTTGGGAAGAATCTAACGTGTATGGCCACATTTAGTTTTTTTGTATTGTTGTAGCACAGCCTGTTCATGATACAAGATAAAAAAAAAAAATAGTGGACGCCAGCAATGATATGCATGAGATGCACTGAATAACAAAGTTTTCTATGCAGAAATCCAGGGACTTGCCAAGCATTTGCCATAACATGATTCAGCATTTTACAGCCCAGCATGAATAAACCTGTCATCAGCGCTTAAGTCTGCCAATATCAAGGAAGCCTTATTTATCTACTACTTTCCCGCCTCATATTATAGCTTCTCTACTTATCTGCCAAATGCTATTATACTGTGGTGTGATCAAAGACCGAGGAATACAAATGTGGGTGGGAGATAACTGAGCTAGATAATAAGTGACAAAAAGCAAACACCAGCTCCCATTTGAATATCCTGGGTACAGTGCATATGGGCAGATTTTCCTGTTTGCTGGCAGACATGATGTGTTCCTTTGTTTTAGTGACTCCTATTATAGTTTACACATTAGTGATGAGCGAGCTTGCTTGCATAAGGCATTATGTGAGCATGATCGTGTTCTAACTGAGTTGTCTTCGGCATGCTTGAAAAATATGTTTGAGTCCCCGTGGCTGCATGTCTCGTTGCTGTTCGACAGCAGCAACGTATGCAGGGATTGCCTGTTAGATCACTAAGTCACATAAAATGTGATGTTGTCTCTAAAAAAATGGTTTTATAAAGTTAGTTGGAAAATTGAGAAATTGCGGATCAATGTTGAACCCTTCTATCTTTGTACAGTCATGGGCAAAAGTTTTGAGAATGACACAAATATTAATTTTTACAAAGTCTGCTGCTTCACTTTTTCTAATGGCAATTTGCATATACCCCAGATTGTTATAAAGAGTGATCAGCTTAACAGCAATTACTTGCAAAGTCAATATTTGGGTAGAAAATGAACTTTATCCCCCAAAACACATTTCAACATCATTGCAGCCCTGCCTTAAAAGGACCAGCTAACCTCTTTTCAGTGATTGCTCCATTAACACAGGTGTGGGTGTTGATGAGGACATGGCTGGAGATCAATCTGTCATGATTAAGTAAGAATGACACCACTGGACACTTTAAAAGGAGGCTGGTGCTTGGCATCATTGTTTCTCTTCTGTTAACCATGGTTATCTCTAAAGAAACATGTGCAGTCATCATTGCAATGCACAAAAATGGCCTAACAGGGAAGAGTATCGCAGCTAGAAAGATTGCACCTCAGTCAACAATCTAGCGCATCATCAAGAACTTCAAGGAGAGAGGTTCCATTGTTGCCAAAAGGCTTCAGGGCGCCCAAGAAAGACCAGCAAGCGGCAGGACCGTCTCTTAAAAGTGTTTCAGCTGCGGGATCGGGCTACCAGCAGTGCAGAGCTTGCTCAGGAATGGCAGCAGGCAGGTGTGAGTGCATCTGCACGCACTGTGAGGCGGAGACTCTTGGAGCAAGGCCTGGTCTCAAGGAGGGCAGCAAAGAAGCCACTTCTCTCCAGAAAAAACATCATGGACAGACTGATATTCTGCAAAAGGTACAGGCAGTGGACTGCTGAGGACTGGGGTAAAGTTATTTTCTCTGATGAATCCCCTTTTCGATTGTTTGGGACATCAGGAAAACGCCTCATTCGGAGAAGACAAGGTGAGCGCTACCACCAGTCTTGTCTCATGCCAACTGTTAAGCATCCTGAAACCATTCATGTGTGGGGTTGCTTCTCAGCCAAGGGAATCGGCTCTCTCACAGTCTTGCCTAAAAACACAGCCATGAATAAAGAATGGTACCAGAATGTCCTCCAAGAGCAACTTCTCCCAACCCTCCAAGAGCAGTTTGGCGATCAACAATGCCTTTTCCAGCATGATGGAGCACCTTGCCATAAAGCAAAGGTGATAACTAAATGGCTCAGGGAACAAAACATAGAGATTTTGGGTCCATGGCCTGGAAACTCCCCAGTTCTTAATCCATTGAGAACTTGTGGTCAATCATCAAGAGACGGGTGGACAAACAAAAACCTAAAAATTCTGACAAAATGCTCTAATGGTTATGCCTCCATTCATGACAAAATGAAAGCATTGATTGTGCAAGAATGGACTGCTATCAATCAGGATTTGGTCCAGAAGTTGATTGAGAGCATGCCAGGGAGAATTGCAGAGGTCCTGAAGAAGAAGGGTCAACACTGCAAATATTGACTTGCTGCATTAACTCATTCTAACTGTCAATATAAGCTTTTGTTACTCATATGTTTGCAATTATTATATTTCTGTCTGTGATAAAAACATCTGTCAAACACACATAAAAACCAGAGGGCAGCAGATCATGTGAAAATATAATATTTGTGTCATTCTCAAAACTTTTGGCCATGACTGTATAAAAAAAAAAAATTGTTTAAAAAATTGTGCTGATGTAAAGTAGGCATGTTAGAAATGTAATTTATTCATTACCTTGTGTGGTATAACTATTTTCATAAATATACACAAATCATATCAACCAAAATTTACCACTAACATGGAGTACAATATGTCACAAAAACAGTCTCAGAATCAGTGGGATCCGTTGAAGAGTTAGAGATTTATATTACCACATAAAGTGACACTGGTCAGATTAAAAAAATTTGTCCTGGTCATTAAGGTCAAAATTAGCTTCATCACTAATGGATTAACTCATTTGGGTATTCCAAGATCATGTCTGTTTCTCTTTTTGAAACTTCACATATTTAGGTAAAATCATCTTGTATACAGCACCTTGGTGTCTGCTAATTAACCAGGGCTCGTCCAGTGAGATTTTCACTTCACAGTTCAAAGTTGCTTTGCCAAAGTGTCTGCTTTTGGATTCACAAGCTATTCGCTGAGCTGTGACCTTGTAAGACCTTATTCATATGTCCGTATTTTTGGTCCATTTTTCATCAGTATTCATATATCAAAACCAGGAGGAGTTCCAGAGTGAAAACGGTAGTGAATCTAACTTTTCTCTGTGTGTGATATATTCCCGCCCACCATTCCTAGGAGTTAAGGTACTGCCACACTAAGCTATCCCGCTAGCGATCTCGTTAGCGTTGCATACTAATGAGATCGCTAGCGGGATTGTTTCTATATCGCTAAATGCGGCCACATTTAGCGATATAGTTAACGACGCTATCGCCGCTAGCGATCTTCTTAACGACTTTAGCGGTACAAAAGTACCGCTAAATCGCTAAGAAAAAGTGCCACACAGCGATTAGATACTTACCCAGCGGGAGCGCCGACGAGAAAATAGGGTCCGGAACGATTCCAGCGACGAGCGAGATCACAGCAGGAAGCTCGTCGCTGGCAGCTGCCGCACTGAACAACATCGCTAACAGGATCGCTAAATAGTGACGTTTTTTAGCGATCCCGTTAGCGATATTGTTTAGTGTGGCATACCCTTAAGAAGCAATGAAGATGAGCTCCTGAATTTCCATCACTTTATACCTTGTAATGAGCCAACTGTAAGACAAAACCTGGAAAAAATCAACTCCGCGGGACAGAAAAGGGACCTGGACTGAGCTGGACTTTGGATTTTTATGAAAGAGGAAGAAATAGAGGATTTAAAGGACAAAGCAAGAATCTCTTGGAGGACAGACTGCACACAGGCAACATTCATCTGACATCCAGAGACCTGAGCATCCAAAGGTAGGACCACTCTGCAACCCCAAAACAATCTATAGACTTCCTACAAATCTATCTTCTTAGAAATAAGGATTACAATTACTATATAACCACAAAAATGGAAAGCACAAATTTAGAAGTAAATGGGCAAAGCACATGGCTGGAGACACAGCACACCAGGGGGTCAGATATGGAGACACCACAGGGGCAGAAGAGCAGTAAAGTCAGCAAAGGAAAAGCAAGGAGGGAGTATCCAGAAACCCTTATTTCTAATTACACTAAAGATGAAGAAAAAAGGAGAACCAACGTGGTATTCCGCACAGACCATCTCTCAGCCTGGCACACCACCCTGTGCAAGCAGTATAAACATATATCTCAGAGCAACACCAATACTGGCCGGCAGATTAAAATTAAAAACAACGCAGAAGATGACACACACTCACTCACTATAACTCTGTACAATACTGGCACCGTCATGGTGCAAGGAACTGAGGACAATCTGCAACAGTTTGATGAACTTTTTATTGAAATCAGTGAACAGGCTCAAATCCTTAGAAAGACACTTCCAGAGGCCATTTCTAATGCTCACATATCTACAGAGAAGACCTCCAGGGCCCCTACCCCCAACACTTCACACCTCTCCCCTGAGAACATCAGAGACTATCTATCTCAATTAGAAGGAGACTTGGCTCAAATTAAGGAAGAACTTCAAAGAAACTCACATAGAAATGCAAATGACCAAGCAACAAATGAGATCAATAAGCTGAAATGCGAGTTCAACTCAGCTCTCCAGAAAATAAGAGAGGAAATGTGCAAATTACAAAATGACAATGAAAGGCTCAGAAAGGAGATAGCAGAACTCAAAACGCAGAGTCCTCAATGTCTGACCCAGCAGGGGACAATGGAAACTAGCCAGAGAGCAGACAATATGGCCCCCACTGACCAGAATGTGGAGACCCCAAACAACAACACAGCAATAACCTATAATATGAATAATACTGAAACCAAGAAAAGTGAGCCAGCGAGAAGCGAACCAACCACCAGCAAAGCCAGCATCACAGACCCCCACCATCAGCCACTTAACCCATCCCAGACACCACAAAGCCCTGATATCGTCCTAATAATGGACTCAAATGGGAAGTACCTAAATGCACAACGGCTATTCCCAGGAAAACGGGTCAGAAAAATCCACTGTGCAACTATTGAACAGGTGACAGAGGTCATCAATAATCCACGTTTTACCAACCCAAACCATATTATTATACACACAGGTACAAACAATCTGCCAGACCAGCACAAGCAGATCGCAGCACAACTGGCCCAACTAGCAAAGAAGGCAAAACTAAAATTCCCAGACAGCAAAATCATTCTGTCATCTCTGCTCCCAACAAAGGACATATCCAGGCAAACCACCCAAAGCATCAATATGGAACTGACAGAAAAGGTCAAGACTGTCCCAAACGTGACCCTGGCACAACACCTTTTCATAAACCACCATCACCTATATGATAATAAGCACCTCAACAAACAAGGGGTCAGCCTCCTGGCCAAAGAGCTGAAAGACATCGTACTAAACAGAGGACCCAGGCCTGGATTCAACAGTGACCAACATCACACCGAAAGACCCCTAACAATAAAAAGACAGAAAACCCCAATCCTATCTCCAGAAGCTGGAAACAAAGCTCTTCACCCAAAATCAGACCATCAGAGGAGGAGACCTCCATGGAGGGGTCCACCGACCCCACACAGATACACGCAGAGCAGAGATACGGATGAGGTAAAGACCCTGCTCAGCGCACTATGCAGGAAACTAATGTGACTGGATGGAACCAAGCACACCTACAAAACAGTCAGAAATCCAGTTTGTCCTACACAGCCATACTCATTACAAGGTATATACACACAAGATAAATAGAAAAAATGACTTCACTTACAATCAGCAGCTGGAATATTCAGGGTCTCAACACCTCGACCTTTGGATGTAAAACAAATGACCCGGACTTTATACAAAGACTGAAAAATATAGACATCCAGATCCTCCTGGAAACATGGACCAGAGCCGAAAACAAATCCCTGGCGCCCATCGGATACAGGGAAATCTCTGTCCCTGCCCTGAAAAATAAAAACATCAAACAGGGCCGGAGCTCAGGAGTAATACTGATCTGGTATAAAGACGAGCTCCACCAATACATCAAACCGGTGAAGAGAGGAGGCAGCCACATATGGATCAGGATCAGCAGCTCCATCCGCACCTCTCAGTCTGATGTCCACCTCTGCGCCACCTATATACCACCGCCAGAGTCCCCCTACTTCAATCCAGAGAGCTTTGAGATCTTACAAAGAGAAGCCGCCCACTATCAGGCCCTGGGCAAAGTTCTCATCTTTGGAGACCTCAACGCAAGAACAGGGAGAGAAAACGACTTCCTGACCACGGATGGGAACATCTACATATTTGGAGCAGAGAATGACGGCCAAGACTCAGTACACACAGAGAGAAACAGCTACGACAGTACAGTCAACAAAAGTGGTAAAAAGCTCCTGAACGTATGTAGAAGTTTAGGACTTCATATTCTTAATGGACGTACCAAAGGAGACTCTTTAGGGAGGTATACACTAAACTCCCATGTAGGGAGGAGTGTAGTAGATTATGCCATTACAGACATGAACCGGGCAAATATCAGCGCCTTCATAGTCACCCCACAAACGCACCTGTCAGACCACAGCCAACTTCTTCTGTACTTGAAATCTACAGAGAAACCACCCACTCAAAAGCCACAGCATAGCGGCCTCTTCAACCGGCCTCCATCATATAAATGGTCCAAAACGTCGGCACTAAAGTACAAAGAGGCTCTCAGCAGACCCGAAATACAGCGGATGCTCCACCACTTCTACAACCACGAGTACCAGCCTAACCCAAAGGGAGTGAGTCAAGCTACAAAAGACCTCAACAATATATTCTATGCAATGGCCAGACTGTCCGACCTTAAAAAAGTTGACAAGAGACCAAAAGAAAAACAGACCAACGGTTGGTTTGACAGAGAATGTAAAGCCGTATGGAAGACCCTGAGAACAGCCTCAAACAAGAAACATAGAGACCCCAACCACCCTGGTCTGAGGGAAGCCTATGAAACCATACAAAGACAGTACAAAACCATCCTCAGGAAGAAGAAGCAGAGTTACATCTCTACCAAGCTTAACCAACTCCAAGATGCTCTTCAAGACAATTCCTTCTGGGAACTATGGAACCACATGGGCACAAAAGACAAGAAAAACAACATCCATATCCAAAATGGCAACATCTGGCTCCAGTACTTCAGAGACCTCTATAAAGACATCCCAAAGGAAGAACTAAACCAAGAACAGGAAAACATAATGGCAAAACTAAAAGCAATGGAGGAAAAAGTAAAAAAATTTCCAAAACCCAGTGGATACACCTATTACATTACAGGAAGTAGCAGAGAGAATCTCTTCCATAAGATGTAGAAAAGCCGGTGGCCTGGATGGAATCCTACCAGAAATGCTGAAGTACAGCCCACCAGAAATACAGGCTGCAATGGTTAAACTCTTCAATATTGTGCTAAGTGCCGGCTACTTCCCTCGTACCTGGAACCAAGGCCTCATCACACCCATCCACAAGAATGGGGACAGGTATGACCCAGCCAACTACAGAGGCATATGTGTCAGCAGCAACCTGGGGAAACTGTTCAACAGCATCCTGAACAAGAGGATCCTCAGTTTCCTCACTGAACATAACGTCCTCAGCAAGAGCCAAGCAGGGTTCATGCCAAACCACCGCACCACTGACCACATCTATACCCTGCACAGCCTCATTCAGAGACACGTCCACAATACAAAGAACGGGAAGATATACGCCTGTTTCGTGGACTTTAAAAAGGCCTTTGATTCGGTGTGGCACCCGGGCTTATTCCTGAAACTGCTGGAGAGCGGAATAGGAGGAAAGACCTACGATGTTATCAAAAGCTCCTACACCGAGAACCTCTGCAGTGTGAGTGTGAACGGTAAAAGAACGGCTTATTTCCAGCAGAGCCGTGGAGTCAGACAAGGCTGCAGCCTAAGTCCAACGCTCTTCAACATTTACATCAACGAGCTGGCTACCGCTCTGGAATCTTCCACAGCACCAGGTCCCACCCTCCACGACACCCAGGTGAAATTCCTGCTGTATGCAGATGACCTGCTGCTTCTGTCACCAACCGAGAAAGGCCTCCAAGACAACCTGAAAATCTTAGAGAAATTCAGCTCCACCTGGGCACTACTGGTCAACCTAAAGAAAACCAACATCATGGTGTTCCAGAGGAGAAAGAGAAAATTAGACCAGCACCCTTCATTTGTCCTCAACAACTGTGCCCTTACAGGAACAGACAAATATACCTACCTGGGCCTAGAGATTCACCGGTCAGGAAGCTTCAAACAAGCCATAGAGACCCTGAAAGACAAGGCATGTAAAACCTTCTATGGCATCCGAAGGAAACTTTACCATCTGAAGCCACCAGTGAGGGTCTGGTTAAAAAAATTCGACTCGGTCATCGCCCCAATCCTCCTGTATGGCAGTGAAGTCTGGGGTCCTCACACCTACCCAGACTGGTCAAGATGGGATTCCAGCCCAACAGAAATATTCCACCTGGAATTCTGCAAGCACCTTCTCCAAGTCCATCGGAGCACCTCCAACAGTGCCTGCCGGGCCGAGCTGGGCAGATTCCCTCTACACCTAACGGTTCTAAAGAGGGCACTGTCATTCCGGGCTCACCTACGTAGGAGCAATCCAAGCTCCCATCACCATAAAGCCCTGACACACGTAGGTGAAACAGAAAAACTAGGACCCTCGGAACAGCTCACCCAAACCCAACCTGACCAGAACACCAATCACAACAACCTGACAAAATCCAAAATCAGGAAGATGGTAGACGAAGGCCAGGAGAGGTATGTCAGTGACTGGAAGAACGACATCATCAGCTCCCAGAAACTGACCATGTACCGGAGTCTACAGAGAGACTACAGTCTGGCCCCATACCTGGAGAAACTCCCAGACCCCAGAGACCGCCAGATCCTGAGCCGGTATAGACTCAGCGCCCACAGTCTGGCCATCGAATCCGGCCGACACAGGCAGAGCTACAAGCCCAGGGAGGAAAGACTATGCCAACACTGTGACCAGGAGGCCATAGAGGACGAAACTCACTTCCTGCTACACTGCTCCAAATACTCAGCAGTGAGGGACACTCACTTCAGGAGACTCTCACATCTCTTCCCGGATTTCATCACCATGAAGGAGGAAGAGAAAACATATATCTTGCTGGGGGAAGAAGAGAGAGCAGCGGAGATAGCAGCGCGGTATGTGAGCGAATGTCATAGACTGCGAGAAAGAGAACTATGATATGCCATGGACTTCTATAGCCCCCACCCCGGATCTGCCCCCATCACCCCTCCCTATGCCATGGACTTTTATAGCCCCCACCCTGGACCTGCGCCCCCATCACCCCTCCCTATGCCATGGACTTCCATAGCCCCCACCCTGGATCTGCCCCCATCACCCCTCCCTATGCCATGGACTTCCATAGCCCCCACCCTGGATCTGCCCCTACTCAACATCCCTATCCCCCTTTGGTACACTTGCTTTGGCAAAACTAATGTGTATTTAGTCCTGCCAATAAAGCTTCTTTGAATTTGAATTTGAGTTTGATTCCATTCCTGGTTTTGGCTTACTAATAGGGATGTAAAATACTGAAGTGTGAATGTAAGACCTAAGTGGGGTGCCAGGAGAAGTGCAAACTGTTAAGAGGCAGGCAGTGCAGGGACTGTCAATCACGTGCTTGGGGCGTGACTGCAGCTACTGAACCTGGACTAGTCTCTATGAGTAAAAGTCTCACTAGACTAATGCAAGGTGCTGTACATAACTTGACTTTGCCAAAATATGTGCAGATACGTAAAATAAACATAATCCTATAATACAATGAGCCCTTGCAGGCAGGGTCCTCTGTCCTCCTGTACCAGTCAGTGACTTGTTTTGTTCAAGATTATTGTACTTGTTTTTATGTATACCATAACCCATCTTTCCTGATCCCAATCACCCTGCATCTCTCTGCTGTTCTTGGTATGTCCACTGGCTGCTGCAATACCATAACCCATCTTTCCTGATCCCAATCACCCTGCATCTCTCTGCTACTCTTGATATGTCCACTGGCTGCTGCAATACCATAACCCATCTTCCCTGATCCCAATCACCCTGCATCTCTCTGCTACTCTTGGTATGTCCACTGGCTGCTGCAATACCATAACCCATCTTTCCTGATCCCATTCACCCTGCATCTCTCTGCTACTCTTGGTATGTCCACTGGCTGCTGCAATACCATAATCCATCTTTCCTGATCCCAATCACCCTGCATCTCTCTGCTACTCTTGGTATGTCCACTGTCTGCTGCAATATCTCATTTCCTTGATGCTAACACTCATTTGGCCTTCTGTCCATTTGGATCTATTTCCTTTTGTATTTTGTCTTCTGACTTCTAATTAATCTCCTCCTGTGTGTGTGACCAGTCTCCCTGCTGCCCCTCCCTCCTGTTCTCACCTGGCCTGTTTGATGTGCATTTGAGCTGCTATAAATTCAGACACATTGGTCTGTGTGACCTTGGTATGTCATTATAAGGATGTCTTTTAAGGATAACTATTGAAATATGCCAGAAGTGAACAGAAGGTACGCCTAAACTCTGTTTAAATATACTAAATTTCTTTGTTAACTCCACAATTACTTTTACCATGCTGACTTATGCTCTAATGGTTATGCCTCCATTACTCCTAACTCTCCTTCGCTATCCACAGACCCCAGCACTCTCTAACCAAATAATAATTTCCTCTTGCCCCCTCACCTGACCTCCTCTGCTGACCTGCTCCTCAACCTCAGATCTCTCCAAATAACACACAAAACAAATCGCCCACTCTCCTCCCACCTGCTCTGCCTCTCTCTGCTTCTCATCACTGCTGGCGACATATCTCCCAATCCTGGACCCCCACAGCTCATACCTTCCATTATTACCCCCTTCTATTGCTCCCAATCCAATATAAACACCCGAAATCTTTCCAACCTCAAATACGTGCCCTTGACGCCCGCCACTCAGCTCCCTCTCTCTGGATCACTCTGGAATGCCCGCTTCGTCTGCAATAAACTCCATGTGATTCATGACCTCTTTACATCTCAAAAATTTTCCTTCCTTGGCCTCACTGAAACATGGCTGACACCCTCCGACACCGCCTCACCTGCTGCGCTATGCTATGGCGGCCTCCACTTCACCCACACTCCTCGCCCTGGCAACAGACATGGTGGAGGAATGGGCCTTCTCCTTTCTCCCAACTGCACCTTCAACCCAATTCCAACTCTTCCCTCCCTTGTCCTCCCCTCTTTTGAAGTCCACTCTGTCCGCATCTACTCTCCCTACAACCTCTAAGTGGCTGTCATATACCGACCTCCAGGCCCAACCACTGCCTTCATGGACCAATTCTCTACATGGCTCCTTCACTTTCTCTCTGCTGACATTCCCACCATCATGATGGGTGACTTGAACATCCCCATTGACACCCACCAGTCGGCAGCTTCTAAACTCCTGGCCCTTACTTCATCCTTTGGACTTACACAGTGGTCCTCTTCAGCCACCCACACAGATGGACACACATTAGACCTGGTCTTCACCCGCCTCTGCTCCCTATCTAACTTCACAACCTCCCCTCTCCCTCTATCTGACCATCATCTACTCTCTTTCTCATCCCTGTCCTGCTCACCTGTCACCCATGTCCAGCAACACGCCCACCCCCGCAGAAACCTTGCACATCTAGACACTCACACACTATCTGACTCTATCCTACCACTGTCCTCCATATCTTCACTCCACGACACAGATACTGCCACTAGTTTCTACAATGCCACTCTTGCATCAGCCATCAACTCAGTCGCCCCTGTCATGCATAAGAGTGCGACGAATCAATAGACAACCCTGGCACAATAACACCACTAAAAAGCTTCGGCAAGCATCCAGAATTGCTGAACGGCACTGGAAGAAAACGCATTCACAAGACGACTTCACTGCACTCAAACAAGCAACACTTGCATTCAAATCAGCTCTTACCTCGGCTAAACAGGCCTACTTTACATCCCTTATATCTTCCTTATCCCACAACCCCAAACAGTTGTTCAATACTTTTAACTCCCTCCTCCGCCCACCACTGCCCCCAACTACCTCTCTCATCTCTGCTGAGGATTTCGCCATGCACTTCAAAAACAAGATAGACCAAACACAGCAAGTCTTTATTAGTCAACCACCACAACCCCTTTGTATACCTGACCAATGCCCAAACCCCATAATCTCCTTATCCAACATCACGGAAGGGGAGCTTGTTCATCTTCTCTCCAAATCACACCTCACCACTTGTGCACTCGACCCCATCCCATCTCCTCCCCAATCTCGCCACCACTCTTATCCCATCACTAATTCATCTCTTCAACCTACCACTAACTTCCGGTACCTTCCCTTCTGCTTTCAAACATGCCACAGTCACGCTTATCCTCAAAAAGCCAACCGTTGACCCAACCGATATGTTCAGCTATCGCCCAATATCGCTGCTCCCATTCGCTTCCAAACTCCTGGAGCAGCACGTCCACGCTGAACTTTCCTCCCATCCCTCATTTAACCTGCTCTTTGACAATGTGCAATCTGGTTTCCACCCCCATCACTCCACTGAGACAGCCCTGACCAAAATTACTAACGACCTACTTACAGCCAAAGCAAACGGACAATACTCTATACTCCTCCTTCTAGACCTGTCCTGTGCTTTCAACACAGTTGACCACTGCTTCCTACTACAGATCCTCTCTTCCTTTGGCATCAAAGACCTTGCCCTATCCTGGATCAAATCATACCTCTCCAACCGCACATTCAGCATCTCCCACACTATCTCCTCATCCCACCTTCTCTGTTGGAGTCCCTGACTCCCCCAAGGCTCGGTTCTAGGACCCCTACTCTTCTCAATCTATACACTTGGCCTGGGGCAACTCAAAGTCCCACGGATTCCAGTACCACCTTTATGCCGATGATGATAATAATAATCTTTATTTTTATATAGCGCTATCATATTCCAGTTTGCACACATTATCATCACTGTCCCCGATGGGGCTCACAATCTAAATTCCCTATCAGTATGTCTTTGGAATGTGGGAGGAAACCGGAGTACCCGGAGGAAACCCACGCAAACACGGGGAGAACATACAAACTCCTTGCAGATGTTGTCCTTGGTGGGATTCGAACCCAGGACTCCAGCGCTGCAAGGCTGCACTATCCACTGAGCCACCGTGCTGCCCATAATGATGATACTCAGATCTACCTCTCTGGCCCAGATGTTACCTTTCTGCTCTCCAAAATCCCGGAGTGTCTATCAGCCATATTCTCTTTCTTCTCCTCCCGCTTCCTCAAACTGAATGTGGACAAATCTGAACTGATCATCTTTCCCCATCTCACAGATCTTCCTTACCTGACCTATCTATAACAATTGACAACATCACTCTTTCCCCCGTACTGGAGGTCCGCTGCCTTGGAGTAACCCTTGACTCTGCACTGTCCTTCAAACCGCACATCCAAGCTCTCTCCACATCCTGCCGCTTCCAGCCCCAAAATATTTCCAGAATCCGTCCCTTCCTCAACCCTCACTCTACTAAAATGCTTGTGCACGCCCTCATCATCTCCCGTCTCGACTACTGCAACATCCTTTTCTGTGGCCTCCCTGCTAACACCCTCGCACCTCTCCAGTCCATCCTAAACTCTGCTGCCCGACTAATTCATCTCTCTCCTCGCTACTCCTCCGCTTCTCCCCTCTGCAAATCTCTCCACTGGCTACCACTCCCTCAGCTTATCCAATTCAAATTACTAATACTGACCTACAAGGCCATCTATAACCTGTCTCCTCCATATATCTCTGAACTAATCTACCGATATCTTCCCTCACGTAATCTCCAATCCTCCCAAGACCTCCTCTCCTTCACACTTATTCACTCCTCACCCAACCGCCTCCAAGACTTCTCCCGAATAGCCCCCATCCTCTGGAATTCTTTGCCCAAACACGTCCGACTATCAACCACACTCGGATCCTTCAGACGGAACCTGAAAACCCACCTCTTCAGGAAAGCTTACAGCCTGCAATGATCCTCGCTGCCTCCTCACCACTACTGGAGCTACTGCCTCACCATCACTAGAGCTGCTGCAACCCCCCAACCTACTGTCTCCTTCCCCACCATCCTGTAGAATGTAAGCCCGCAAGGGCAGGGTCCTCTCTCCCCTCTATATCGGTCTGTCATTGTTAGTTTGTTTACCGTAAGTGATATCTGTAATCTGTATGTAACCCCCTTCTCATGTACAGCACCATGGAATCAATGGTGCTATATAAATAAATAATAATAAATAAATGTATTACCCTTTTCACATGGAAAACACCATGGCATAAATTGCGTAATAATAATGTACAAATGTCTACAAGTTTGTGGGGCAGATAAAAAATGTCAGGTGCCTGACCGTTTCCCTTTAAAAACAGAGCATGCTGCCCTGATAAAATAGAAAGACAAAAGTAACATCTCATTATACTCGGAAGAAAGGGCAGGACAATAGTCCTTAGAAGGAGTGCTGTATGACACTACATTTCCCCTACAAAAGGATCCAGATCACAGTCAGATGATGCAAATTTAGAGGCAATCCCCAAGGTCCAGGTGCTGTTACAAACAAGACTTCTACTATACATTTTTTTTTGTTTGATGTCCTTTAAAATTTCATCTCTTTTGGTTCAAAAAAAATTAGGATTGTGGTACAACATCAAAGGCCTCATCAAAAAGGAAAACGCCAAATCCCGACCAGAAGAAAACTGACAATAGAAAATGTCTGCCAGTGATGAGCTTTCTAAAAACTACCCCCCCGAGGTGTCCAAAACCACATTCAAGAAGTTTAGTAACTCTTCAGATGCTTCACATGTGTTAATAGAATGTGGAAGGAAAAAATGAATGTTTTACTTGTTTTCACAAAAATTTAGCTTTAGCCTTGAAATTTTTACTTTCACAAGGATAACGAGAAAATGGACCCCAAAATATATTGTGCAATTTCTCCGGGGTACGCCGATACCCCATAATTGGGGAAAAGCTACTGTTTGGGCACACGGCAGGGCTAGGAAGGGAAGCAGCACGGTTTGACTTTTTGAACGTAAAATTGTCTGAAATCGAAAGCGGATGCCATGTCATATTTGGAAAGCCCCTGATATGCCTAAATAGTGGAAACCTCCCACAAGTGACTCTATTTTGGAAACTACACCCCTAAAGGATTTTATCCAGGGGTGTTGTGAGGATTTTTAACTCAAAGGTACAACACAGAATTTGATAAAATTAGGTCGTCATATTGAATGTCATTAGTGTTGACTGCAAATGCTCACTGCTAGAGTTTACATTTGGTTCTAAGGTATGCACTAAGTATCATGGGTGATCGAGCGACCCTGATGCCAACTCGAGTAGCGTGCTCTTGCACTCAACACTAGTCATCATATCGTCTTTTTTTTTTTTTTTTTTTTTTTTAACTTTTGAAAAAAACGCTAACCCTAGCCTAACCCTAATGGCAAAGAATGAAAGAAATCAAAATTGTAAAATAAAAAAATGTAATATGGCATACAAATTACTGGTGTTTGATCACTGTGATAGGGTCTATCATAGTGATTAAAATTAACCAATAGGAAAAATCCCTGCTGTTGCCGGGTGCCGACCAGCAGATCTCAGCAGCACGTGCCCGCCATTTTTTTTCAGGAAGAGGATGCGGACGGCCAGGGGACGGGGGGGGGGGGGGGGTATTTGGCAGCTGAAACCCCGGAGATTTTGGACACTGAGAGGTGCTTAACCTTACTTCCGATTGCCATTTTAAATGGCAATGAGGGACTATGGCCCCTTAATGGCGCCGTTTTAATGCGTATCGGCGGTCACTAGGGGTTAATCTAATAGGTCTTGGGGAAGTTTAAAAGTGTGAGAGAACTATCTGACTTTCTTGAAAAATCAAAATACGTTTAAAAACACTATGGTAATGCAGTAAAAATATTTTACGTAGTTGCTTTAACATTAATGTCCATTTGTGGTACACATTTATTAAAAATACTTGTCCCATAGACCACTGATTCATAGACAATACTATCTGTGACTTGGGTGCAAGCACTCTGGTTGTTTTCACTCCGGTTTTGCTGCTGTATTAAACTGCTCTGTGACATTTTTGTAAATTGGATTTGGTCATTACTAGGGTTCCTTGTCTGCTTTAGCTTATGTCAAATGGTGTTCCCAAAGAAAGGTTCAAGACAAGTTAGATTCTACGGGTGAGTTTCCACGGTCAGGATACGCTGCGTGTTTGGCGCTGTGCGCTGGCGCAGCGCCAAACACGCAGCGTCCAGATGTTACAGCATAGTGGAGGGGATTTCAAGAAATCCCGTCTCCACTATGCGTAACAATACGCAGGTGGCAAACCTGCGTAAACGGACATGCGGCGCGTCTTTTTAGACCGCAGCATGTCCTCGCGTATTGCGGCGACGGTGCGTCGCCGCAACAGAATATTACACAGGGCTATGTAGCCCTGCGCTCTTTCCGGAGGTGTTCCGGAGGTGTCCTGAACACCTCCGGAAAGATCGCGCGTCATAAAGGGGGCGGGGCTTAGACGGAGCGGAATTTCCGCTCCGTCCAAAGCGCTGTGGTTCCGGACCGTGGAACCACAGCCTACCAGGTGTTCTTGTCAGCATGAATTATGACAAGAAGTTGCTATCAGGGAAGAGTTGCCTAGTCTAACACCTCACCATGTCCTATATGTACACTCATGACATGGAGTAGTCTATTTCAAAGCAAACTGTTTAAATAATTTTCTTTTCGGGCAGCAAAAAAGCTCAGCTAATCAGCTGTCATGCATCTCTTCAAACTCTTGAGCCTGTTCTTTGTGGTTAGCTTCTCTGTCCGCCGAGCCACAGCAGATAAACTTTTACTCTGGGTGTTTTAGTTTCTGTTATCCTTGCTTCAGTCTTTTTAGGGTAACGGATGTTTTCATTTACTCATTTGTCTGCCCTCTCACCTTTCAGGTGTGTCTTTTTATACTTTGCACCTGCTGGTATTTCCTGCAGGTGATAGTCTCATTTGGATGTCCAGCCATACTGCTGCAGTTTAAGCCAGTCAGTGAAAGACTATGTAGGGTTTATTCCTCTGCTGTTTATTCTTTACTTTGTACCTATTTTCTGTTTATTTTTAGGAAGTAGGCGGCATATTCTCTAACAGTTGTCTGTCACCCCATTTTAGCCATATCAGCTAATGATATGACTGAATAGTGCGTCCCATAAGCAACCTATCGGTATGTAGCTTATATCCTGATACCCCCGTTTTGATAGCAAAATACCTTTGTAAAGATCGGATTTTTTTCTGTAAATCAGGGCAGTCCGGTCCGGAGGGCGGCGTTTTCTCTCTCCTCCCCCCCGCTCCTCGGCATCTCTCGCGTATCGCCGTCTTGTGAATCGCAGAGATGGCGTAGTGTTCCCGCGATTGCGCTTTTCAAATTCCCCCGCACATGCGCAGTGTGCTTTGACCAACAGTGGGCAAAGCATAAAATCATTACAGCGCATGCGCAACTCTTTCCTTGCCCCGGAAATGACTGCTTGCTTGGATGACTTCCGGGGCAAGGAAAGTGAAGTCCAATAGTTGCGCATGCGCTGTAATGATTTTATGCTTTGCCCACTGTTGGTCAAAGCACACTGCGCATGTGCGAGGGGAATTTGAAAAGTGCAATCGCGGGAACACTACGCCGTCTGTGCGATTCACAGACGGCGATACGCGAGAGATGCCGAGGAGCGGGGGGGAGAGAGAAAACGCCGCCCTCCAGTACCGGACCGCCCTGATTTACAGAAAAAAATCCGATCTTTACAAAGGTATTTTGCTATCAAAACGGGGGTATCAGGATATAAGCTACATACCGATAGGTTGCTTATGGGACGCACTATTCAGTCATATCTTTAGCTGATATGGCTAAAATGGGGTGACAGATTCCCTTTAATTCTTTAGTTTGTATTTCGTGGTTTGTTTTACTCCTGGTATCTTTCTATTTCAGCACACTTTCCCTTCTGTAGGTAATTTGCACTGTGCTCTGCCCTCTGGTTCTTTAGGAGGAATATGAAGCTGTAAATGGCCTTTCAGGCAGCAAAGTCCTGAGTTGCATCTCGTAGTCTATGGTTAGGGCTATCTCAGCTCACGCAGAAACCACTAGGGACTGCATGGTCAGGATCTCTAGTCTGTACAGAAACCGTCTGGGTCAATTGCAGTTTTTAGTGTGTTATCTATTTTCCCCAGTGATTTGCTACACTATTGTAACAAGAACTATGTGATGTCATTTTTCTATTTAATTTCCATACAAATGCTATAGTTAAGAGCTATTAAAACACATAATGAGATGAACTTCGCATTTAATTTTTTCTCAATGGTGAAGTCTGTACTGGGATTATGAATGTCTTCAGAGAAACTAGGTGGTGTCATATAACAAAGTTATTTTTATAAAGGCATTTCTTAATATTTACACAAGGTAATGCTGCAATGTTCCCTGTAATTAGGGATCTTTAAAGTGAAGTTTTATAGTAGAAGCTGCAGGACCTGTGCACCCATGGCTCCTTCTAGTGTGACCTAGTAATTGTAAAGCATCATGGCCTACATAAATGAATCTATTTATTGAAATGTAAAAAAAAACAATAAAAGGTACTTCAAAGTACTTTGAAAAGGCAGTAAAGAAGTTATTGCTAAACCGAGTGAAACAGACTAATTACTGAGCAACTAATCAAAAGTTTTGGCCATCCTAACTAGAATGGAATAAAGAATTGGCTTTTGTCTATGACTTTTTGTGTACATAAATGAATAAAACATTAATCTTTATAACGGCATGAAGCCAGTGTAGTCTTCTGCATGTATGTGTGTTAAATGTTTTTGGCCCATTGCTGATTTTCAAGTGTTCAGCTGTTATTGACTGAATTTTAATATACAACTGATCAGGACTGTATTATTCATAAGGCTAAATGAGCAGTAACCTAGTGACCCTATGTGGACTAGTGGCATTTTATTTTATTTTTTATTTATCCAAGTCATTGTTACTTGCATCCTTTGCTCTTTACAAGAAGACTAAGTTGTTCATGAACAAGCTGTCAGAAAACATATCCACAGGTAGATTCTCACTGTGACAAAACCGTGAAATTACACATCAAAAAACTGACCGGCACATCCAAACATAGATCCAATGTGAACAGGTGCTAAAACCTAGAGTCACCAACTCATACATATTTAAGAAAAAAAGGTAGCACACTGTAGCGCTATAGCTTGCGGACACAAAATATGAAAATATGAAAAATGAATTGCATCACTGCCTTAGAAATATGAAAAATTGAGAAGTCTTAGCGCATAAAAAGGCCAATTTATGTGTACCTGGGAGCCACAGGCTTTTTAATTACACCAGGTTCATTACCCCTCCACAGAGATGTAGATTTTAGTCTGAAGAGAGGATTCATATGTTCCCATACAGACAGACTTTTCTAAGTGAGGTTGGCATAGTTAGGACCTGGATACGAGAAGAGCCTTAACGTGGCTCCCAGGTACACATAAATTGGCCTTTTTATGCACTAAGACTTCTCAATTTTTCATATTTCTAAGGCAGTGATGCAATTCATTTTTCATATTTTCATATTTTGTGTCCACAAGCTATAGCGCTACAGTGTGCTACCTTTTTTTTCTTAAAACCGTGAAATTGTGATCTTATGTTGTCAACTGTAACCAAAGACATAAGGGATCACTGGTATAGGAAAGCGAGAGAGTGTTGCAATGTAAATGCACTCGTGTTTTTGTCATATATTCAACTCAAATGGATGGAAAGCAAAAGCGATTCCATGTTTTACTGTTGCCTGACAAATAGAGTCATGAAAACTAGAAACTGACTTTACTATTCACAAAGCAAAGAATATTGTATTTTCAGTTTAAACTGTTTTCATCAGATGACAAATCCAGTGCAAGGAATGTCAGCACATAAAACTAGTAAGGCCCACAGAGAAGCTCTTTTGCCACAGGAAAAAAAGAATATGACCATGTAAATTCCCATCTGCTTGAGCAATGCAATCTATGAGCTTCTGTAAGAGGTGCTTTTCAGCAAGTTGTTACTACCATCCACTTTCTAGCTGAAAGAGGATTACCGTATATACTTGTGTATAAGCCGAGATTTTCAGCACCTTTTTTTGTGCTGAAAATGCCCCCTCGGTTTATACACGAGTCATTGGGCAGAAACCAGCGGGGGAGGGGGTGCCGCGGCAGGAGCCTGTGGCTGGGACATCATGCTCACCCTCCCCGTGCCATCGCTGAATGTCCAGGCAATCCTGCGTTGTACCCGGCTTCCTGCAGCTCTCCTGTGCTGAGCGGTGACGTAATACCGCTCATTAAGGCTATGAATATGGACGGGACGCCACTCCCATAGGCGTGGCATCCATATTCACAGGAGAGCTGCAGGAAGCCGGGTACAACGCAGGATTGCCGGGACGTTCAGCGATGGCACGGGGAGGGTGAGTATGATGGAGGAGGATGGGGGGAGCATGGAGGAGGACAAGGAGCACGGAGCAGGACGGGGGGGAGGACGGAGAGCACGGAGCAGGACGAGGGGGAGGATGGAAAGCACAGAGGAGCACGGAGCAGGACGGGGGAGGAATGAGAGCACGGAGCAGGACGAGGGGGAGGATGGAAAGCACGGAGCAGGACGGGGGGGAGGATGGAGAGCACGGAGCAGGACGGGGGGGGGATGGAGAGCACAGAGGAGCACGGAGCAGGACGGGGGAAGATGGAGGGCACAGAGGAGCACGGAGCAGGACGGGGGGAGGACGGAGAGCACAGAGGAGCACGGAGCAGGATGGGGGCAGGATGGAGAGCACGGAGCAGGACGAGGGGGAGGATGGAAAGCACAGAGGAGCACGGAGCAGGACGGGGAGACACAGGAGGACGGAGCAGGAGGGGGGAGCACAGAGGAGGACTGAGCAGGAGGGGGGAGCACAGAGGAGAATGGGGGAGCACAGCAGGACGGCGGTTTATACACCCGGCTTATACTCGAGTCAATAAGCTTACCCAGTTTTCCGTGGCAAAATTAGGGGCCTCGGCTTATACTCGGGTCGGCTTACACTCGAGTATATACGGTAACTTTTAGGGGAACCAACCAAGTCACCAACTAATGGTAACTTTTTGGGCCGTCGGCAGGGGCGTACATAGAAATCAAAGGGCCCCATAGCAAAAGTCTGAATGGTCCCCCCCCCCAAAAAAAAAAAAAAATCAACAGGTGCTCTTAACTCCAAGCATGCATGTTATAGATATAAGCCAAACATTGTCCAAGAAAGAGATTGCCTTGAAACAGAAGACAATTAAAATTTTGTAGCTAGTCTTTCATATTTTCTAAGAAGTGCCAGAATAGTGGCAAAGGGACACATTAAAAGAAAAATATTCACCGCCGGGCCCAGCTCTCACCGTCTTGCGTCTCCACAAAGCCTCAGCGTCTCACGCTCCGCCTGCAACAGCCAGTAGCTGCTCTCTCATGTGCAACTACTTCTGGCCGGGCCCAGCATACACTGCTCTTTCTGGCTGGAAAGCTACATCAGCCAGAAGGCGTGGCGTCCTTATGCAAATCCAGTCAGAGTTCAGCTGGAAGCAGTGCAGGACTAGAAAGGAGGAGTTAGGAGGAGCCAGGTACAGAGTGACGGCGGCGCTCTCATTTAATTAAAGGCACAAGGCACAGCACCAGGGCTGCCACTAGGAATTTCGGGGCCTCATACTGGCAAAATTTTGGGGGCCCCCTTGAGACTCTACCCAGGTTCCACCCCTCGAACTATCCAGTCCCACCGCTCTCTCTTGGAAAAACTCCACTTCTCACCAATCGCAGTTCCCATCACCAGATCACACATATAGCCAGCAGCTCTTGCTTTGGCCAAAAGATTTTTTTTTCAATCTGTCACCACGACAAGGTAGACTCCACTGGCAAAGTTCTACTCTAACCTATTAAAAATGTATTAAAATATCCAATACAATTTAGGTATAATTTTATTTATTTTTCAATTTTTAAAATGACCAATAATATCACATTTAAAGGGACAAATACCACCGCACCATGACCAGACACAATATTACCACCACATAATGACCTATAATACCACATACAAGGAACAAATACAGCCCCACCATGTCCAGACCACATATTACCACCACATTGACCAAATAATAGCACATACAAGGGACAAATACCACCACACCATGACCAGACCACATATTGTCACCACATGGTGACTGAATACTACAATACTGATCATTAATAAAAAAAACAACACAATACTATCACCATGAGTGCCATTATACACAGGAGCTCTTTACTTAGCATGCAGTGTCTGTGTACAGGTAATACAGTGATCAACGGTGACGTTGTACACAGGACCTCTGTATATAGTGCCAGTGTACTGGTAATACAGTGATCACTGGTGACATTGTACACAGGAATTCTGTATATAGTGTCAGTGTACAGGTAGCACACTGACTCACCAGTGACGTCTCTAGGTGGAGTCCTTCATCTTCACTGTACGTCTTCATCCAGCAAAGACCGGTATCACGTCTTCCAGCCAGGACTCATCTCTGCAGGAAATAACATGGTTATCTAGAGCTCCGCTTGCAGAACACATTACTTAATTTTTTTCCCAACTTCTACACTACCCCAGATGAAGAAAAAAAGGCGACAATGTCGCTCTGCACAGTAACAGGACCGACCCCCCCCCATTTAAAACGGTATCCTCAAAAAAATAAAATAAATACATCACTGCAATAATAATATCCCTTAATTACCCCCTATGGTAATAATATCCCCCATCCTGGCCCCGTGTATCTCATTTCTGGCTTCAGCCATATGTTCTCCCATCCTACCCTCATGAGTGTCCATTCTGCCCTCATATGATCTCACCATCCTGCCCCATGTGTCCCATGATCCTGAGCTATCTTTCTCCAGATCCTGCCCCATCTATCTTTATTATTATACATTTTTATTATTATACATTTTTATAGCGCCATTTGTTCCATGGCGCTTTACATGTGAAGAGGGGCAAATATAGACAAGTACAGTAAACATGAGCAATACAAGGCACACTCAAGTACAGAAGGAGAGAGGACCCTGCCCGCAAGGGCTCACAGTCTACAGGGATGGGTGAGGATACACTAGGAGAGGGTAGAGCTGGCGTGCGGTGGTTCAGTAGACTGGTGATCACTGCAGGTTGTAGGCTTGTCGGAAGAGGTGGGTCTTTCAGGTTCTTTTTGAAGGTTTCCATGGTAGGCGCGAGTCTGATGTGTTGGGGTAGAGAGTTCCAGAGTATGGGAGAGGCACGGGAGAAGTCTTGTATGCGGTGGTGGGAAGAAGAGATAAGAGGGGAGTAGAGGAGGAGATCTTGTGAGGATCGAAGGTTGCGTGTGGATATGTACTCGGAGACCATGTCACAGATGTATGGAGGAGACAGATTGTGGATGGCTTTGTAGGTCATGGTTAGGGTTTTGAACTGGAGCCTCTGGACGATAGGAAGCCAATGAAGGGCTTGGCAGAGAGGAGAGGCTGAGGAATAACGGGGAGATAGGTGTATTAGTCGGGCAGCAGAGTGCAGGATGGATTGGAGTGGTGCCAGAGTGCTAGAGGGAAGGCCAGAGAGTAGGAGGTTGCAGTAGTCGAGGCGGGAGATGATGAGGGCATGCACTAGTGTTTTTGTAGTTTCATGGTCAAGGAATGCCCGGATCCGGGAAATATTTTTGAGTTTGAGACGGCAGGAGGAGGCAAGGGTTTGGACATGTGGCTTGAAAGAGAGGGCAGAGTCAAGGATCACTCCGAGGCACCGAGCATGCGGGAATGGGGAAAGTGAGCAGCCATTGACGTTGATGGACAGGTCTGGTGGGGGGGTACAGTGAGATGGGGGAAAGATGATGAATTCTGTTTTGTCCATGTTCAGTTTTAGGAAGCGAGCATAGAAGAAAGAAGAAATAGCAGACAGACATTGTGGGATTTTGGTCAGTAAGGAGGTGAGGTCAGGTCCAGATAGGTAGATCTGCGTGTCGTCGGCGTAGAGATGATACTGCAAACCATGGGATTCTATGAGCTGTCCCAGGCCGAGGGTGTAGATGGAGAAGAGTAGGGGTCCTAGAACTGAGCCTTGGGGAACACCGACAGACAGGGGGCGAGGTGAGGAGGTGGTGTGGGAGAGGGAGACACTGAATGTTCGGTTTGTTAGATATGATGAGATCCAGGATAGGGCCAAGCCTGTGATGCCGAGAGATGAGAGAATCTGTAGCAGGAGGGAATGGTCCACAGTGTCGAAGTCAGAAGACAGGTCCAGGAGAAGGAGGACAGAGTAGTGTCGCTTGCTCTTGGCGGTTAGTAGGTCGTTGGTGACTTTAGTTAGGGCAGTTTCAGTTGAGTGATGCAGTCGGAAGCCTGATTGTAAGCGGTCAAAGAGGGAGCAGGAGGAGAGGTGGGAGGACAGTTCAAGATGGACATGCTGTTCCAGTAGTTTTGAGGCATAAGGGAGAAGAGATATCGGGCGATAGCTAGACACAGAGGATGGGTCAAGGGAGGTCTTTTTGAGAATGGGTGTGATCGAGGCATGTTTGAAGGATGAGGGGAAGACACCATTTGTAAGTGAGAGGTTGAAGAGGTGTGTTAGAGTAGGGGTAAAGACAGTGGCAAGGCTAGGGATGAGGTGGGATGGGAGCGGGTCAAGCATGCAAGTGGTGAGGTGTGATCTTGATAGGAGGGTGGAAAGCTATCCATCCTGTCCCATGATCCTGCACCATGTGTCTCCTTCCTGCACCATGATCCTGTCTCATCTGTCTCTATCCTGCCCCATATTCCTGCCCCATCTGTCTCTATCCTGCCCCGTGTCTCTATCCTGCACCGTGTGTCTCCATTCTGCCCCATGTGTTTACATCCTGCCCGTCTCCCATTCTCCCCCTGTGTCTCCCATTCTCCCCTGTGTCTTCATACTCCCACGTGTTTCCTATCCTGCCCCCCGTGTCTCCCATCCTGCCCCTGTGTCTCCCATTCTGCCCCAAATGTTTACAGCCTGCCCCCGTATCTCCCATTCTGCTCCCATGTCTCCATTCTGTTCCCATGTCTCCATTCTGTTCCCATGTCTCCATTCTGCTCCCATGTCTCCATTCTGCTCCCATGTCTCCATTCTGCTCCCATGTCTCCATTCTGCTCCCATGTCTCCATTCCATGCCATCTGCCCATGTCTCCATTCTGCTCCCATGTCTCCATTCTGCCCCAGGTCTCCATTCTGCCCCATGTGTTTACATCCTGCCCCTGTGTTTCCCATCCTGCCCCCGTGTCTCCAGTTTGCCCCGGGCTTGCCGCTTTCAATAAAAATAAAAAACAAAACACTATCTCCTTACCTGGCCGCTGTCTAGCACCGATGTCCACCCCAGGCATTTCAGCGCGGACTCTCCAGGGAATGACAATGAAGTCATACACCATCTACGTGCGCACTGACGTCAGCTGTCCGCCTCCGATTGACTGGCGGCTTTTAACTATTGCCGTGCGGGCCCGCACGGCAATAGAGTTTAACTGAACCTGCGTCTTGGACACATGTTCAGTTTCTGCACCGGCAGAAGCCTGCCACTGGGGCCCGATGACCAGAAGAGACGGGGCCCCATAGCAGTCGCGTGGCCTGCCGCTATTGGCAGTACGCCACTGGCCGTCGGAGTTGGTTACTAGTTTATCCCTTTTCTAACAAAACACATTGAAAAGTATGCTAATAAAGGGAAAGGTTCAGTTTCCTTCCTGTGTGCATCCACATCTGATCAACTTATAGGTATTTATGGAAAAAAAAGGTATAATGAACACTATTATTAAGAGAATCATAAAAGACAAATATTTCTGTCAACTGTACCCGAGACATATCTCGTGTTTGCAAATGTTGTATCTGTTAGGATTGGCGGAACGCACCAAATAAAAAAACAATAATGTGCATTCACAACTCGGGGTCCACCATGCGGTGATGGAGAAACCGCAGCTGGCACAATGGCGGAGCAAGGCTTAAAGCCAAAACTGTAAACGCACTGAGTTGAACGTCACTCAGTTAGCAGAAACTAAGCAGAAAGCTCTGTTACTCCACAGAGCGGCAACATAGCAGAGCTCTAGAAGCAGTACCCTGTTCGACTTCACAAGCGTACATCAAGCGAGACACTAGTGAGGTCCCTATCGCTTAACCCCCCCAGGAAGTCTAGGCTTGTGTTTGTGCTCGTTCCGTGACTCTGCTGTGCTAACCGCACACAGGACGGGAAACCGATACCGAGTAAGCGGGAGTACCCACCCTACACTGCTTGACAAAAAACTAAATCACACACGGGTACACAGAGTGGTATCCACTCACAAACACAAATGATAATAGCGCAGCGGCTTGAGCTCCTGAGGACCTTTTATACACAAGTCTCATGTCCAGCCAGACAGGACCTTGCCTGTGGACCAATCAGAAGCTGCAACATCACCAGAGCAGCTGACGTCCAAGCACCAATGAGAAGGCGACACATCACGGACATGCTCAGTTGGGTGAAATCTGGACTTAGGGTGCAGATCAGAACGCTGCATTTGTAAACCAGTAGTCACCATAGGCTTAGCTGGAGATCTATAAGTAACTACCCTTGCAGCACGAGCCTGGGTAAGGCGCTGGGAGCGGAGTCTGTGCTGAGCAGTCATCCCAGCGGTCAGAATAGGAGACCACTGCACCAGACAAGGCTTGGGATCTATCCTGTGCAATAGAAGAATCCCGACGCCTAACAGTATCTTTAGTTATGTTCTTGAAAGTGAGCCTGTTTAAAGTTATATTCAATCCATAGCGATGAGCTTGCAAAAAGCATTTTTTGCATTTTGGAAAAATACAACATGGGCTAGTGTGACACTACAGGCAAAATGTATGATAGCTCATCAAATATGTGGCAAATAGACAGGCTTATAAGCAAGAATTCTGGAAAGGAATGTGTTTCCTGACTGTATTCTATGTTTTGTGCATTCCTGAATCTGGTGGGTCACTCTGCTGTAAACAATGTTACTGTAGCAACTGATTTTTTTTAGCTGGTGGAAAAGGTATACTTCAGTGCCTAAACTCACCCATGGGCTCTTTTAATTGATGCCTTGATGTTTGTTTAAAAGTCTTTGTGATACAGGGTAGTTTTCTCGCACTAATCAAAGATATCCAACCTTGTATACGGAAATTTTATAGAAGCCTTGAAACTGTTTACAGACAATATGGAAGAAAAAAGTCACACACCAAGAAGCAGAAAGTAATTTTTCAAAGTTGTCTGGTGTGGAGAATGGCAATCTACTGATGTTTTTGGTTATGGAAAGATTTCGTAAGACTAGTCAAAGCTGAATAGTACTAGTGTCTACCCTACCAGGATATGGATGTCAGCTGTAGCTTATTGAAAATTTTAATTGAAAGAGGGAACTCCAATATATATGTATATTATAATGTAATATAGCTGCAGTTTGCTTAAAGTGCACCTTTCACCTGTTTTGGCCACTATAAGATGCGGCCACCGCCTTTCAGGGCTTATCTGCAGCATTCCATAATGCTGTAGATAAGCCCCCGGTCCGACCTACAAGATAAGAAAAGTAAGTTTTATTGTACTCACCAGGGAAGGCGGTCCGCTGCGGTCCAGTCCGAAGGGTGTCGCAGGTCCGGGTCTGGCGCCTCCCATCTTTTTGCGACGTCGCCCTCCTGCTTGCTTCATGGCTCCCGGTATAGTGCTTCTGTGCAGGCGTACTTCTCTGCCCTGTTGTGGGCAGAGCAAAGTACTTGCAGTGCGCAGGCGTCGGAAAAGGTCAGAAAGGCCCAACGCCTGCGCACTACAGTACTTTGCTCTGCCCTCAACAAGGCAGAGAAGTACGCCTGCGCAGAAGCGCGTTACAGGGAACCAGGAAGCAAGCAGGAGGGCGGCGTCACAAGAAGATGGGAGGCGGACCTGCGACACCCATCGGATCGGACCGCCCCCCCGGGTGAGTACAATAAATCTTTTTTTTCATATCTTTCAGGTCGGACCAGGGGCTTATCTACAGCATTACAAAATGCTGTAGATAAGCCCTGAAAGGCGGTGGCCGCATCTTATAGCGGCCAAAACAGGTGACAAGTTACCTTTAATCCAGTGTCCAAGTCCCATACACCATTGATAAATTCTGTCCTTGCTTAGTAGGGCCTCCCACTAGGTCCAAAAATGTTACAATATCCAAGATTCCAGAGGATAATCCTTAAACAAGTTAGATCTTTATTCGATACTATTAACCTCTTAATGACCACCAATACGTCTTGTTACTGATCTAAGATATTAGGGAATAGCATCCCCATACAGATGACAATCTAGCAGCTGTCGGCTGTACACTATATAGCTGACAACTTGCTGTATCAGCCACAATCAGTGTTGCCACTGTCCAAATATGTTTAACCCATAAGATGCTCCTGTCAATAGTGACTACATCATATAACTGGTTAAAAGAGTGTGGGAACGTCGTCTTTAACTCCATTGGCACTCTGATTGTGTGGCCCTGATGTTTGTCTTGGCAGTTCACGGCCAAATAGCGGCCTTAGAGTCTGCCGGCTACATTGGCCTGTTCAGAAGTTAGTGACATTTAGGTTTTAAAAATACACTTTTTCATTCCTGTCATGTCACTTTGCATTCATTCCTGAACAGCACCTGAAGGGTTAATAAACTACCTGATATGTCGGGGGGTGCTGTTTTTAAAATTTTATCACTTTGGAGGTTTTGCAATATATAGGACCCCAAAAAGTCACTTCAAACCTGAATAGATCCCTCAAAAATATAAATTTTCTAAATTTCCTTGGAAAAATGAAAAATTATTACCTGCTAAAATGCTAATAAAATAAAAACATTTTATAAATGTTTCTGATGTTAAGCAAACATGTGGGAAATTTTATTTATTAATGTTTTTCTGTGGTATGACTATCTGGATTAAAGGGATAAATCATTCAAAGTTTGAAAATTGCTAATTTTTTACATTTTTGACAAATTTCAGATTTTTTTTATTAATAAACACAAAACATATCAACCTAAATTTACCATTATAAATTACAATGTGCCACAAAAAAAGTCTCAAAATCATTGGGATTTGTTGAAGCGTTCCAGAGTTATCACCATATAAAGGGACACTGGTCAGATTTCAAGAATTTGGCTCAGTCACTAAATGGTTAAAAAAAATCACAATAATAGGAAGACAAGGCACAGTTTTTTAGCCATATCTGGTCTTTCTCAAAACTCAAAATAAAACTATAGCTGTAGTTTGAGGCTTGAGCAGGACCAGATAAGGCCTAAAGTAGCCCTGTTTTTCTTTTTTTTTTAGTACTATGGAGTAAAGATCTCACTTTTTAAGCATTATCCTCTGGATTCTTGGATATTATATCTCCAAATTGCTGTGGTTTTTGATGTGATTCCCAAATAAATGCATTAAAAACCAAGTCTTGACCTGGATATATAAATATAACATGTCTTCTGGCAGTAAAGCTGACTTGAAAGAGAGACAGAAAGATGGTAAAATCTTCTCCTTTTTCTTCCTGCATCTGTTAGGGTAGTAACTCTCTACAGGGACAGCATATTTTATTATCTTTTGTCTTGTGTTCTCCATGCACTATGCAATAAGGCATGAGAAAAGACGTTGCTGATGGCAATTAGGGAAAAAAAACATTTTCTATGAGCAGTCTCTTAGAGGGAAGCAATAAACTATTGAACATTGTAATGTTACATTAGCATTGTCATACTGACGGCATGGATTAGAGCAGAAAATATGGAATGGGATACAACAATCCTAACTATGTAGGGTTTATTATTGGAATATATCAAATAATACACGTGCATGATTACAACTTATTGGCTTAATTTGTGTGTGTATATACTGTATATATATATATAGAATGTAATCAAGAGCAAGATGGATATTCACAAGCCATCAAAGAAATGCTTACATTTTTGTACCAGGAGTGGCATAAGGTCACCCAAAAGCAGTGTAAAAGACTGGTGGAAAGCATGCCAAGACACATGAAAGCTGTGATTAAAAATCATGGTTATTCCACAAAATATTGATTTCTGAACTCTTCCTGAGTTAAAACATTAGCATAGTTTCTAAATGATTATGAACTTGTTTTCTTAGCATTATTTGAGGTCTGCAAGCACTGCATTTTTTTGTTATTTTGACCATTTCTCTTGTTCGGAAAATAAATACAAAATTTCAAACAACCAGGATTTCAAAGAACCACTTCATAGGAGCAATGGAGATGTGATTAGACAAACATTTAATTCTTAATGTTATATTCATTTCAACTCATTAATTCAAAGTTTGCTGTCCTGCTACACTGGATGTCTGCAAAGTGTCCAGTAGAGGGAGTGAGTGATTGACTTATTACTAGTCAATGTTTATATGCTCTTGCAGATTAATTTTTTTTCACTACTGTTCTTTACTACTATTGATTCTTTAGGTTTCCATCAATTTATTCCCTCTTAAAATTAGATTCTTGGTTAAATTGTTAACTACTCAACCGAACATATGCTGTGTACTTTTGTTCGTTAACCAAGTCATCCCTGGAATATGGCCATTTGTTCTTTTGCTATGTTAACGGGGCGGCTCCCAGGAGATTACATTATTAGTTTCTGTAATGACATTATGCTGTATGAATGGCTTAATTCAGTATGCTTTGGTTCCTTCAGAAATAAGGTGCTTGGGTACATTCTTCATTGACAGGTAATTGTTCTAAAGAATTGTTGGTTGATCAGGAATATATAATGTTGCAGATATGGCTATTACTGTAATTTTGTTCTGAATGAGTACCTTTTTTTTTTCTTCATTCTTACAGCATAAATATAACATTCATACTGCATACTGGAAAGTTATATATGCTTTTCATCAACTCTGTAAGTGAATGGAAACATTTACATATGTGTGCTATATGCTGTATATATCACAGCTGAGATTACACACTAAAGGGAGTCTAGGCTATTCAGCTGAGTTTTGATTTGGATTTTTCTAGCTGAAAAATCTGCATTTATAAAAGGCTTCTAAATGACACTTTTTTGTGTTTTTGTAATATCATTTTTTTGGCTGTTTTGATGCATTTTTTTCAGTGTGTGTTTTAATTCAATTTTAATTATAATATGTCATATAGTAATAGGCTGTGTTTTTTTGGTGCATTTCCACTGCAAGAAACACATGGCAAATGCACATTTTGTCATTATTTACTATGTTAGCTCCAAGTAAGCATACTTTTGGCCCTTTTTAGGATTGACATACGTGTTCAGGATTTAACACACATTCCGTCTTGCATTTGCATCAGATCCAAAATCGGATTCATAGAAAAAGGGTGTTTTGAATGCAAAACGGTAAATATTCACTTTTTGACTCGAGGAAGAATATTTTGAGTTTGAGTGCTGTATTTTTTTCTATTAATTTTGGTTTCAGTTCTGATTAATCAACCACCTGTCAATAAGGTTTTTTGTAATTCCATTTGCATGCTGCACAAAAAAATAAATCTGTTTTCAGTATAAATGATTAAAAAATATCAGTAACAGAAATGGGTATCATGCTCCACATTCATGTGTGGTCTGAGGTGGGGTTATCACGCTTTAATATACCAGCGTGTGATTATCTCCACAGCTTGTGTTCGTTTTATATACATTGATAGCGGCGCATCCTAAATGTTAGTGTGCCGCTCAAAGTAGTATTTGATGAGGAGACACCACACTTTAATACACCAATGTGGTATCGTCACTGCCTCTTGTGTTTAATTATATACAGACAGCGGTCTTGGAGTGGCTGCTAGCTGCAAAGCTGGTGAGACTTATACCGGCGAGACCACACGTGTAGGAGCTATTGGTACAAGCCACTATCTCATCTAAATCGCTGCATCTGAAAGGTGAATCCTGTAGTGTGATTATAAGTGAAGGTGCTGCAATAGCAAGCAGTCACCTGTTATAACTGCATTAATTATATTGGTGTATTTAGTGACTGTGTGTCCAACTGATACACACACATGATTTTGGTCACTATGAACACCAACTAACTGCGATTCATATCGTAATGTCACAAGACTTGGCATCTTATATAATATGGGAAGTAACTTATTTCAAGGGACAATAGTCAGTTGATTTAATTTGACTCTTCTACATTTATCACTAACCAGGATTTAGTGGGTCACATTGTAACACCATACTGTGACCCAACACACATCCGAATTGGATGTATGTAAATAATTTAAAATTTTAATCTATATGGAATAAAAGTTAGATTTTAATTACACATTAATTTTTCCTTCTCTAATTGATATCTAGGAACAGAAATGTGTAGCATGTACCACATTTCCATTGATTCAGCACAGGAAAGTGGAGGACTAGCTGCCTTCAATAATATTCCTCATACACATCTATCTGTGAACACATTCCAGGGCTGGATTTGCACATGCATTTTTTTGTTGCAGTTTTTTTTAATCAAAGCCAGATGTGGATCCAAAACTAAAGGAGTTCTCCAACACTGGACAACCCTACCTTAATCTGTACAGGATCCTAATTAAAATAAAAACTGGTAGATGCTAATCAAATGCAGCGGCACCCTTCCGGCACCACTATTCCTGGAGATGACTTGATTTGTTGGGTCATGATCTCCAACCTTTACTATTTTGTCAGAGCCGATGTCCATCCTGACTGAATAAAGGCTGCAGCTGACAACCTGAAAGTTCATATTTGGGGCCATATTCAATATTGCATTTGCATCTTTTTTGTATGGAGTTTGATTAATGCCTGTTTTTCATTTTGCACCTAAATCTTATTTTATTTGTGCCTTTTGTAAAATCTGTTTTATGTCTCCAGTTTTCTCGTTAAATGTTTGCCATTATTGAAAGAGTTTAGATTTTTAAAATGCCTCAAGTCTCTCTCTGATGGGATTTTATGTATGCCAGTTATTATGGCACACATTTTTGCCCATTTTGTGAAATGTTTGACTACTCGCATTAAAAAGTCGCAAAACGGACTATTTCTTTTTTACTTGTGCAAAGTTCAGCAACCGCTTGCACCATTGTTTAAAATGGGAGACTAAAAGCTGCAGCCCTGCTCTGTATAGCAGAAATACTCATTTGTTATGAGTGCCGACCGCTAGGCGGCGCTCATAGCTATCCGACTATGACAACTACAGGGGTCTCCTACAGGCCCTGGTTGTTAATGCCAACCTATGGGCAACAGGCGGTCATGTGACACGGGCGCCGATGGGCGAGGTTTGTGACGTGCTTCTGGCAAGAGCATGTTAAATCCCGCTACCAGAGATTAACAGCGGCATTTAACATGTTAACAGCCATGGGTGGATCACGATTCCACTCACAGCTATTAGGGGCACATAAAATCAGCTGACATGTGCCGGAAAAGATATGGGCTCAGGTCCAGGGCCCACATCAAAGGCAAAAACCCGACAAACGCTGTTCATGTATGGTGCATGTCGGGAAGGGGTTAAAAGTTACATAAAGAGAAATGGGCCAATGCAAATGTTTTGGCACCCAGCATGGTTAATATCTAGTAGCACCCCCTTTTTGAAAGTTTCACAGCTTAAAAAAAATGCTTTTTGTAGCCAGCCAAGAGTCTTTCAATTCTTGTTTGAAGGATTTTCATCCATTCTTCCTTGGAAAATTGTCCCAGTTCTGTGAGATTCCTGGGCTGTCTTTCATGCACTACTATTTTGAGGTCTAGCCACAGATTTTCAATGATGTTCAGATCAGGGACTGTAAGGGTTATTGTAAAACCTTCAGTTTGCGCCTTATGAGGTACTCTATTGTGGATTTTAATGTGTGTTTAAGATCATTATACATTTGTAGAAGCCATCCTCTTTTTTATAGATGGTGTTTTGTTCAATTTAATTGAATCCATTCTTCCCTCTACCCGTGAAGTATTCCCGTGCCATTGGCTGCAACACAACCCCAAATCAAGATTGATCAACCCCATGCTTAATGGTTGTCGAGGTGTTCTTTTCCTGAAATTGTGACCTTTTTTCTCCACACGTGCCTATTGATCATTGTATCTAAAGAGTTCTATTTTAACCTCATCAGCCTACAGGACTTGTTTCCAAATTGCATCAGGCTTATTTAGATGTTCTTTTACATACTTCTGACACTGAATTTTATGGTAAGGACACAGGATAAGTTTTTTTCTGATGATTCTTCCATGCATGCCATATTTGTTCAGGTGTCATTGAACAGTAGAACAATGTACCACAACTCCAGAGTCGGCTAAATCTTTCTGAAGGTCTTTTGCAGTCAAGTGGGGGTTCTGATTTGCCTCTCTAGCAATCCTACGAACATCTCACTGAAATTTAGCTTGGTCTTCTAGACCTTATCTTGACCTTCACTGTTTCTGTTAACTGCCCTTTCTTAATTTCCTTATTTTTCGGACTATAAGACGCAGCGGACCATAAGGTGCATATAGGTTTTAGAGGAGGAAAATAAAAAAAAAAATTGAAGCAAAAAATGTGGTCAATTCTGTACTAATATCATCCTGGTATATGTATGCAGGTATACATGGCTCCCTCATTCACATCCTGGTATACATGGTCCCCTCATCCCCATCCTGGTATGCCGCCTGGCCCCTTCATCCCCATCCTGGTATGCATGTTCCCCTCATCCCCATCTTGGTATGCATGTATGTGTGGTTTCCTCATCCTCATCCTGGTATATGTTGCCCCTTCATCCCCATCCTGGTATGCCGCCTGGCCCCCTTATCCCCATCCTGGTATGCTCCTTGGCCCGTTCATCCCTTTCCTGGTATGCATGACCCTAGAGGTGGGCGATTTTCAAAAAAAACAAAATCGATTTTTTTTTCAAACTTAAAACCGATTTTCGATTTAAATCGATTCGATTTATTTTAAGCCCTGCCCCATTTTACAAGCTCCACCCACCCTTGGCCACACCCCCCATCACGCCAAATTGTGCCCGCTCTTACAGTATTCGGTTCTATTAGCTCATTTCACACCTCCAAACAAGTGACATGGGTGCACTGGGATCATGGCTGATAACAGCCGCCTTACTCCACCCAGTCTGTGCACAGCATCCACCCCTGCTATCCCACACACACAGCTTCCCTTCTATTCTCCACCTGCAGCAGGGCAAGAACATTCCTAAAAACAAGATGTGGGGGGGAATCACCCTGGTACCTAAATACTTCCCTGGAAGTCCCTGGCTAAGATTCATAGCATCATCCCTCCCCATGATATAAAACGAGGTGTGCACAGCAGCACACACCTAGCCATGATTCAGCCATCTCTCATCCCCGCCAGCACTGGGGATTACGGCACACCACCCTGCCAGACGGAGGGTCCAGGACTAACACCGCAGACCCCGATGGGTGCTCAGTACATGGATGGGGGGTCATGTGCCCCGATCATCCTGTCATTCTAGCTGGTCACAGGCCTCACATCAGACACCTGTATCAGACTCTAGGAGGGATCAATCATCGCAGCATCCAGTAAGGTCACTGCAGACCCTCCACAAGACATGGTAGGAGGGCTATGGCGCCTGCACAGAGGGCGGCGCAGTACACAGGGCCGCATCTACCATATGGCCATGAATACAATGTCACACTGACGCGGGGCAGGTCGCAGCCATTGCCGGTGACGGCAGGATGGAGCACAACCCCCATCATCTGCACACAGCTGAATCCTGTCAGCAGCGCGGCACACTGCGGATGTGGCGGCTCACACGGCTCCACACCCCGGCCATAGCCCCCCGGCTCCTTCCCAGCAGCCCCCTGCGGAGTGGAGGCAGTAACGGCTGTCCGCCATTTTGAGAGAGGAGAGAAGATGAAGGAGGGAGGAGGAGGCGGCCACATCGGCAGGAGCAGGCCCGGCCGCCGCCTCTGTCCTCCCCGGGGACAATACACGGTACACGGGCGGTGGCGGCCACTTACCGGGGGAGTCATCCGAGTGCGGCGGCGAGTGACGGCCTCTCCCGGGCCACGGACTCCTCAGGAAGGGTCCTCAGAAGGGCGGGTGGGCGGGGGCCGGTGTCCTGCGCCTCCTCTCCTCACTGTCCCTTCCGCCGGGCACTTAGGGCAGCCGCCGCCGCGCTGTCAACGAAACGGAGCTCAGCAGCGCGGTGACGCCATTTTAAATCGGATTTCAAGGAATTTAAAATCGCCGATTTTACTATGGGCGAATTAATCGAATTAATTCGATTAATCGCCCAGCCCTACATGACCCCAATCTGAAAAATATAAACCATTTATAAAGTTGAGAAACTTGGATCACCTGGCTTTTCCTAACAATGATAGTGAACAAGCCATAACTCTAACAGGCTAACTAAGGTCTGAAACCTTGGTCAAAGTTATCTGAGCACACTAATCTCCAAGGGTGTCCAACCTTTTGCATTGCCCAGTTTTTCCTTTTTTGTAATTTTTAAATTGTAAAAAATTACATATTTTTTTTGCCTAAAATACAAAGAAAATGTTTCAGTTTTAGCTTTAGGCATTTTAGGCTGAGTTCACATTTTGCTAATGGCAATGCGCTGACGGCATCCGTTACATAGCAGCACTAACGCTATGTAACGGATGCGTTAGTGCACCCATAGACTGCCATTATGTAGCGCATCGCTAACGCATGTCATAATCGGCATGCGTTAGCAACGTGCCATCATTCTGTGACGGACCCTCAGATGCGGTCTGCAGCGTTCTGGGGGTCCGTCACCGCTAGCACAGATGGAGCATCTGCGCTAGCGCGATCGCATAACGCGATCTTTAATGACTGGTCTTATATAAGGGAGTCACCTTCCCATCAGGGTTGCCGGTGATCAATTGTTCTGGTCTGAATCCTTGATTCCTGTTTCCTTTGTAGCCTGCTGTGTCGTGTCTGCATCTCCTGCTAACAGATAAGACTTTTTCTTCTTTTTGTTTTTGTGCTTGATTTTTGCATTTTGTCCTGCACTTCTGTGGGGGCCTTCAGGGTCCCCTCCGGGGGCTTTTGCCCTCTCAGTTTAGTTCAGCCACTGATGTTTGTACCTTTGCTTTTTCCAGTTTTTTCAGTGGCTGCTGTTTTGATTTTGTTACACCAGAGAACTAATTTAGGTGGTAGAGGTCGTGTGATCTCAGGTGTTTTTGAAATTAGTAGAGTTGGTGCTTTTCAGGGTTTACTGGGATTGCAGTAAGTGCCCTTCCTATCCTTTTCTATTTAGTTAGTTTGGGCCCCAACGTTTGCTCATACTATTTTCTGTCTGTGTCTGTATTTCTTCTTGTCTAACCGCCATTACATGTTTGGGGGCTTTCTATTATCTTTGGGTTCTGCTCCGGGGCAGATAGCTTTCCTATTTCTATCTTTAGGTGTAGTTAGTTTCTCAGGCTGTGACGAGGCGTCTAGGACCAATGTAGGAACGCTCCACGGCTGCCTCTAGTTGTTGTGGTTAGTCAGGGTACTGCAATCTCATAGATTCCAACTGCTCTGGTGTATTGCCTTTTTTGCCTGCACTCCTCAGCTACCGAAACATAACAGTATCACCGGCCTAAAATTTAAAATTGTATGGTACTCACAGAAGGGAAAAAATTTGTGAAAGAAAAAACGGTTGTCAGAGTTGTCAGAGATATTTTTCTGTTTGTTGCATTTTTTTTTTTTTTTTTCCCTCTGTATCTCTGGGTGCTGGGGAGATTTTTTCTCTCAATGGAGTTTGCACAGTTGTCTGGCCGTGTGGATCAGCTTGCCACTGAGGTTCAGAGTATTGCTGCATATCTTGCTAGGTTGCCTGTTGTGGAACCTAGGATTCCCATGCCAGATTTGTTTTTGGGGGATCGAGCTAAGTTTCAGAATTTCAAAAATAATTGTAAATAGTTTTTTGCCTTAAAATCTGAGTCCTCAGGGAACGCAGCGCAGCAGGTTCAAATTGTCATCTCTCTCCTGCGCGGCGACCCTCAGGATTGGGCTTTTTCCCTGACACCTGGGGATCCTGTTTTGAGTGATGTTGATGCATTTTTTCAGGCTTTGGGGTTATTGTACGATGAGCCTAATGTCACTGATCAAGCTGAAAAAGCCTTGTTGGCATTAAATCAGGGGCTTGATGACGCTGAGTTATACTGTCAGAGATTCCGTAGGTGGGCAGTCCTGACCAAGTGGAATGACGACGCTTTGGCGGCCCTTTTTCGGAAGGGTCTGTCAGATAATGTAAAGGATGTTATGGTGGGATTCCCTGTCCCCTCTGGTCTCAATGATTCTATGTCATTAGCAATTCAAATTGACAGACGATTGCGTGAGCGGAGAAGTATGCGTGGAATAGTGTTGCCTTGTGAACCTGCTTCTGAATCCATGCAGTGTGATAGAGTGGTGTCTGGGGCACAGCGTCATGAGTTTCGAAAGCGCAATGGGTTATGTTTCTACTGTGGTGATGCCTCTCATGCTATTTCAGTCTGCCCTAAGCGGGGAAGACGTTTTGCACGCTCAGTTGTCTTGGGTAGTGTTCAGACTAAGTTTTTATTAACTGTCACTCTGATATGCTCTCTGTCCTCATTTTCTGCTCAGGCTTTCGTTGATTCTGGAGCAGCTATTAACCTGATGGATTATGATTTTGCTAAACGTTGTGGGTTTCCCTTGATACCCCTACAGAAGTCTATTCCCCTACTGGGGATCGATTCTACCCCTTTGGCTGAGAATAAACCTCAGTTCTCTACTCAGGTGATAATGAGGGTTGAACCTGATCATCAAGAGTGCTGCAAATTTTTGGTTCTGTATTGCATGATATTATCGTACTGGGTTTCCCTTGGTTACAGTCTCATAATCCTGTTTTGGATTGGAAATCTGTGTCTGTAACCAGTTGGGGCTGCCAATGTGTTAATACCAACACTCCTGTTTTTTCTGCCTCCCCCCAGGCTCAGGATGTTCCTGACTTTTTGATTGATTTTTCTGATGTATTTAGCGAAAGTAAATCTGCATCCTTGCCTCCCCATAGGAGCTATGACTGCGCTATTGAATTAGTGCCTGGTAGTAAATTCCCTAAAGGTCGCCTTTTTAACTTGTCTGTACCTGAACATGACGCTATGCGGTCTTATATCAAGGAGTCATTGGAGAAGGGTCATATCAGACCATCCTCTTCACCCTTAGGTGCCGGTTTTTTCTTTGTGGCCAAAAAGGATGGTTCATTAAGGCCGTGTATTGATTATCGTCTTTTGAACAATATTACTGTGAAATATCAATACCCGTTACCCTTGATTTCTGACCTGTTTTCCAGGGTGAAAAACGCTACTTGGTTTACCAAGCTTGACCTCAGGGGGGCATATAACCTTATTCGCATTAAGCACGGGGATGAATGGAAGACGGCATTCAATACCCCTGAAGGGCATTTTGAGTACCTTGTGATGCCCTTTGGGCTCACTAATGCTCCTTCTGTCTTCCAGTCCTTCATGAATGACATTTTCAGGGATTTTGTGGATAAATTTCTGATTGTTTATTTGGATGATATCTTGATTTTTTCTAATGACTGGGACTCTCATGTGAAACATGTTCGAACTGTATTCCAGATTTTGAGAGAGAATGCTCTGTATGTGAAGGGATCAAAGTGTCTTTTTGGCGTACAGAGGATCTCATTTCTGGGATTCATTTTGTCCCCATCTGTTATTGAAATGGACCCGGTCAAGGTTCAGGCCATCTGTGATTGGGTCCAACCTACTTCATTAAAGGCTCTTCAAAGATTTTTGGGTTTTGCCAATTTTTATCGTAAATTTATTGGTAATTTCTCGGTTATTGTTAAACCATTAACTGATTTGACCAAAAAGGGTTCTGATGTGGTGAATTGGCCTCCTGAGGCAGTCTCTGCATTTCAGGAACTTAAGCAGAGATTCACTTCTGCTCCTGTTCTACGGCAGCCTGATGTTTCTCTGCCATTTCAGGTGGAGGTTGATGCCTCTGAAATTGGGTCAGGTGCCGTTTTGTCCCAAAAAGATCCAGAGACCTCTAAAAGTAACCCTTGTGCCTTTTTCTCTCGAAAATTTTCTCCTACTGAACGTAATTATGACGTGGGTAATCGGGAGTTATTGGCCATGAAGTGGGCTTTTGAAGAGTGGAGACATTGGCTGGAGGGAGCCAAACATCAGGTGGTGGTCCTTACGGACCATAAGAATCTGGTTTATCTGCAATCTGCCAAGCGACTCAATCCTAGACAGGCCAGGTGGGCCTTGTTTTTCACACGTTTTAATTTTGTGGTTTCCTTTCTTCCTGGCACTAAAAATGTTAAGGCGGATGCCCTCTCGAGGAGCTTCCTTGCGGACTCTCCTGAGTTATCTGATCCTTCTGTTATTTTGAAAGAGGGTGTAGTTCTTTCCGCCATCTCACCTAATTTGAGACTTGCTCTGGAGGGTTGTCAGGAGGATAGGCCCGAGCGCTGCCCTGTTGGAAAATTGTTTGTCCCGGACCAGTGGAAAAAGAGTGTGATGTCTGAGATTCATTGTTCCGCGTTGGCTGGGCATCCCGGAATTTTTGGTACCAGAGACTTGGTTAGTCGGTCCTTTTGGTGGCCTACCTTGTCTCGTGATGTCAGGGAATTTGTGCAGTCCTGCGGGACTTGCTCTCGCTCCAAGCCTTGCTCTCGCTCTAGTGGTTTGTTGATGCCATTGCCTGTGCCCAAGAGACCATGGACCCATATCTCTATGGATTTCATTTCCGACCTTCCTGTTTCTCAGAGAATGACCGTCATTTGGGTGATTTGTGATAGGTTTTCTAAGATGATACATCTTGTGCCATTACCTAAGTTGCCTTCCTCCTCTGAATTGGTGCCGTTGTTCCTTCAGCACGTGGTTCGTTTACACGGCATTCCTGAGAACATAGTGTCTGACAGAGGAGTCCAGTTTGTTTCCAGATTTTGGAGGACTTTTTGTTCTAAACTGGGTGTTCAATTGTCTTTCTCCTCGGCATTTCATCCTCAGACCAATGGTCAAACTGAGAGAACAAACCAGACATTGGAGACTTATCTAAGATGCTTTGTGTCTGCTGATCAGGATGACTGGGTCTCTTTTTTGCCTTTGGCTGAGTTTGCTCTTAATAATAGGGCTAGCTCTGCCACTTTGATGTCTCCGTTTTTCTGTAATTCTGGGTTTCACCCTCGATTTTCTTCAGGACAGACGGAGGCTTCTGTCTGTCCAGGTGTTGACTCTGTTGTGGAGCGTATGCAACAGATTTGGGACCAGGTAGTGGAGAGGTTGTCCCTCTCTCAGGAGAGGGCCCAGCGGTTTGCTAACCGGCATAGGACTGATGGTCCTCGGTTTAAAGTGGGTGACTTGGTCTGGTTGTCCTCAAAAAATATTCCTATGAGAGTAGCATCTCCTAAATTTAAGCCTAGGTTCATTGGACCTTATAAGATCATAGAGATTCTTAATCCTGTTTCTTTTCGTTTGCTTCTTCCAGGGACATTTAAGATCCATAACGTGTTCCACAAGTCCTTGTTGAAGAGGTTTGTTGAGCCAGTGGTTCCTGCTGCTGTGCCTCCTGACCCTGTTTTGGTTGAGGGCAATCTGGAGTATGTGGTTGAGAAAATATTAGATTCTCGTTTTTCTAGACGGAAACTCCAGTATTTGGTTAAGTGGAGAGGTTATGGTCAGGAAGACAATTCTTGGGTGTTTGCTTCGGACATCCATGCTAGGAGACTCATCCGTGCGTACCATAGAACTCATCCTGACCGACCTGGTTGCTCAAATGAGGGTTCGGTGACCCCTCCTCAAGGGGGGGTACTGTTGTGAGTGGGCTTGGGATGAGTTCTGAGCAGAGGCTCCCTCTGGTGGTTACAAGCGGTGCTGGTCTGTCCAGTGAAGATTGTGAGGATTGGGAATCAGGTGTTACTGACTGGTCTTATATAAGGGAGTCACCTTCCCATCAGGGTTGCCGGTGATCAATTGTTCTGGTCTGAATCCTTGATTCCTGTTTCCTTTGTAGCCTGCTGTGTCGTGTCTGCATCTCCTGCTAACAGATAAGACTTTTCTTCTTTTTGTTTTTGTGCTTGATTTTTGCATTTTGTCCTGCACTTCTGTGGGGGCCTTCAGGGTCCCCTCCGGGGGCTTTTGCCCTCTCAGTTTAGTTCAGCCACTGATGTTTGTACCTTTGCTTTTTCCAGTTTTTTCAGTGGCTGCTGTTTTGATTTTGTTACACCAGAGAACTAATTTAGGTGGTAGAGGTCGTGTGATCTTCTTTCAGGTTTTTGTGAATACTTCTATGTTATTTGCTATATATTTGTTGGTGTATTCTTTTCTAAGCAAGGGTTTTTCTTGGGTTTGCAGTAAGTCCCTTATCCTCAGTTGCCTTTTTCTATTTAGTTGTTTGGTGCCCCAATTTGCTCATACATTTTCCTGCTCTGTGTATTGCTATTTTCCTCCCTCTCGCTACCGACCATAACATGTTGGGCTTTCTATCATCTTGGGGTATCTGCTCCGGCTGCACAAATTGCTTCTATTTCTCATCCTTAGGGATATTTACGGCTAGAAAAGGCGATTCTAGAACCAACGATAGATCGCTCCACGGCTCGCCTCTTAATTGTTGTGGTTAGTCAGGGAACTGCCAATCTCATAGATTCCAACTGCTCTGGGTATTTCCTTTTTGTCCTTGCACTCCTCTACTGATAGATAACATCAAGGGCTCTGCAAACACAACATGACGCCCGCAGAACATTCCATCAAAGTCTGCATTACAAAATGGCGCTCCTTCCCTTCCAAGCACTCCCATGCGCCCAAACAGTGGTTTCACCCCACATATGGGGTATCAGCGTACTCAGGAAAAATTGCACAACAACTTTTTGGTCCAATTTCTCCTGTTACCCTTGGGAAAATAAAAAAAATAGCGGGCTAAAGAATAATTTTTGAGGAAAAAAATGATTTTTTATTTTCACGGCTCTACGTTTATTAATTTCTGTGAAGCACTTGGGGGTTCAAAGTGCTCACCACACATCTAGATAAGTTCCTTAAGGGGTCTAGTTTCCAAAATGGTGTGATTTGTGGGGGTTTTCGACTGTTTAGGCGTATCAGGGGCTCTCCAAACGCGACATGGCGTCCAATTTCAATTCCAGCCAATTTTGGTTTGAAACAGTCAAACGGCGCTCCTTCACTTCCAAGCCCTGCGGCCCAAACAGTGGTTTACCCCACATATGGGGTATCAGCTCTCAGGACAAATTGCACAAAACTTTTGGGTCCTCTGTTACCCTTGGGAAAATAAAAATTGGGGTGAACAGATCGTTTTTGTGGAAAAAATATGATTTTTTATTTTCACGGCTCTAGTTTATTAATTCTGTGAAGCACTTCGGAGGTTCAAAGTGCTCACCACACATCTAGATAAGTTCCTTAAGGGGTCTAGTTTCCAAAATGGGTCATTGTGGGGGTTTTCCACTGTTTAGGACACATCAGGGCCTCTACAAACGCGACATGGCGTCCATGCCAATTCTGCCGTTGAAACAGTCAAACGGCGCTCCTTCCCTTCCAAGCCTCTGCCGTGCGCCCAAACAGTGGTTTACCCCCACATATGGGGTATCGGCATGCTCAGGACAATTGCACAAAAACTTTTGGGGTCTTGTTACCCTTGGGAAAATAAAAATTGGGGTGAACAGATGTTTTTGTGGAAAAAATATGATTTTTTATTTTCACTGTTCTATGTTATAAACTTCTGTGAAGCACTTGGAGGTTCAAAGTGCTCACCACACATCTAGATAAGTTCCTTAGGGGGTCTAGTTTCAAAATGGGGTCACTTGTGATGGGTTTCCACTGTTTAGACACATCAGGGCCTCTACAAACGCGACATGGCGTACAGCCAATTCTGCGTTGAAAAAGTCAAATGTTGCTCCTTCCCTTGCAACCTCTGCCGTGCGCCCAAAAAGTGGTTTACCCCCACATATGGGGTATCGGCTTAATCAGAGAAATTGCACAACAAATTTTGTGGTTCATTTTTTCTTTTAACAGTTGTGAAAATAAAAAAAATAGGTTCCGAAGTAAAGTTTTTGCAAAAAAAGTAAATGTTAATTTTTTCCTTCCACATTGCTTCAGTTCCTGTGAAGCACGTAAAGGGTTAATAGACTTCTTGAATGTGGTTTTGAGCACCTTGAGGGGTGCAGTTTTTAGAATGGTGTCACTTTTGGCTATTTTCTATCATATAGACCCCTCAAAGTGACTTCAAATGTAAGGTGGTCCCTAAAATAAAAATGGTGTTGTAAAAATGAGAAATCGCTGGTCAACTTTTAACCCTTATAACTTCGTAACAAAAAAAAATTTTGGTCCCAAAATTGTGCTGATGTAAAGTAGACATGTGGGAAATGTTATTTATTAAGAAATTTGTGTGACATATCTCTCTGATTTAAGGGCATAAAATTTAAAGTTTGAAAATTTTACATTTTCAAAATTTTGCCATATTTCCATTTTTTTCATAAATAACACAGTCATATCAAAGAAATTTTACCACTAACGTGAAGTACAATATGTCACGAAAAAACAATCTCAGAATCAGCGGGATTCGTTAAAGCGTTCCAGAGTTATAACCTCATAAAGTGACAGTGGTCAGAATTGTAAAAATTGGCCCTGTCATTAAGCTGCAAAATGGCTCTGTCACTAAGGGGTTAAATATCATATACAGAAACAAAACAATTGAAATGTCTTATACATATATATGTATTGGCTTTAATGTAATTCTAAATATTATTACTGTAGTTTATTTTAATTATATCACTATAGATATAGATATACAGTTATACAATCTCTACTTATACAAGTATATTATATATACTGTATGAATATATATATATCTACTAAAACTGTAGAACTACAGAATTATATTTATAAAATAATTACAAATAACTGAATAATATATTGTATATCACTTTTACACAACATATAATTTCATTTTCAGTTAATTCCTAAACCAAATCTTATTTCTTTGTCAAACATCTCCTGAAAAGCTTTTTTTATCATTCCTTTTTTTTAATGATTGTTTGAGCAGCTCCGATAATGAGCTCTAAACTGAAGACTCAGCTATGTCTCTCTGAGGAATGATCTGTTCCTGTCTTTCAATGTCCGCCATTTGTCTCTTTACAGAGAGGTCTGAACTTTGAATTATTAACTCTTTCTGCAAAGCGGACTCTTGGATTTTTTTATAGGGTTTATAACAAATATGTAATTTTCTTCGTATGTCATAGATTTGATTACAGGGATGACTCAGTTTAGGATATTTTGACACTGGCTTTTGAAAAGATCTTACTCTGTTTGATTTATTTTCCTTTCACGATTCTCATGTTTTCTAGCACAATCAAGGGATTGCGCACATTCAAATAAAGTATCTTTTTGTGACGCAATAACACGAGATACAGAATTTAGGAATCCAAATTTGTCTACAAAATACTTTATCATTGATTGTGTTTTGACATTGGTAATTAGAGTTTTGTACAACCTTGGACATGAATGTAAAAGTACATTCTTTCCAATCAATCCTTAATTTTTGAAGAATATCAATATCTGGACAATTTTCATTTAATGCACAGAAAATCAGAATTTTCAGTCTGTCTTTATCATCTAGATCTCCATGTAAGTTGTTATCACAAGACAACTTTAATGTTAAACGTCTGGAAAAGGTTGCAGGAAGCCACAATTTAAATAATTGATTTTTCTCGTCATTACTTAAATCAAGCTTATCAATAAAGCTTTCAAATATTTCAGAATTTCTGCATACATGGATTTTGTTATCATATGCAGGAATGATTTTGCATAATTTTAACAAATTTTTCCTAACTTTAAGGGCCTCTGAATTGTCTTCTATTTTTGATGGCCTTTGTACATCCGTCTCTCGTACGTCATCTGCACCAGTTCTCAAGTCTCCTCCCATGTTCCCTCCTACATCAGTTCTCAAGTCTCCTCCCATATTTACACCATCTTTTTTTACATCATCAGAGACAAGGTCACCTTGAGTAGCCATTACAGACACATGTCCCACATCTTGCTCAATTTCCTCATTACAGTCAATCTCGGGAACATCACTGGTATCTTCTGACACTATTTCTACACAGTCATTTTTAGATTTCTTTGATACAAACTGGTGAAATACGTCAACCAACTGTAAAATGTTTTTCAATTTCTCTCTTTCTCTATTAAAGGACACCATCTTAGATTCTAACTTTAGATTTTCCATTTCACATTCTGCATATAAGCTGAGCCATAAAACTTCTAAATTAGACTGATCTACAGACATAAATTTCAGTCTACTTTGCTTAGAAAAAGAAGTAATGACATCCATATTTCTTACCTTGAAATATCTCAGCTTGTAGCTCCTTTCTTGGACAATGGCCTCTTGTCATCAGCACGTCTGATTCCTGTAGTACGTCTGGCAACTCTTAGTCCTCATTCATAGGTTCTTTTCTGATCCTGAAATATCGTAGTGTGATTTCTTTGATGACTTGCACATCTGACGTTCTTTTGCTTCTATTCCTCCCCTTGCAAGTTTTCAGAAATTCACACTCTAAAAATCAAGTGTGACTGGCTGGCTCTCCAAAATGTTAAAAATGCTTATTTTAAATATATTTTTCCAGGACTTGTTACCAGATGCGATACTCTAAAGAAAATGTCAGAATGTTTCTTATAAAAAAAAATATAGTGGTTTATTGGACTGTCCATCAAAAAAACATCATTGCAGGAAAACATAAAATGAGTGAAATGGTTACGAAGAGATTGTCCATTTGTCCATAGCAAAACTTATACACTTCTTTCCTTGGTGTCCTGAATGGTAAAATGACATTCTGACCTTGTCAGCAGCATAGCAGGGAAGCAACACGTGGTTACATAGCAGCTGGCTGTTCATTCATCATAGTCCTTGTCCCATGTGTCTGTAGAGAGAGCGAGCGAGCAAGAGAGCCCCCCTCCCTTCGTGTAGTCATTATATATATGTCCCTTAGATCACGTGGTCTCTATATATGGGGATGACACTTTACCATACAGAAATAGCATCTGTAATGTCAGCGAATGTTAATGTGCTTGGTACAGAATTGAGTGTATAAATCCATAAGCAATAATTAATATTTAACAGGGCTCCGCCAGTATCTTGTGAAAGCACGGAGGCCCCGCATATCTATTGCTGCGATGCGTTGGCCTCCAGGAAATCCTATCCCAGGCTGGTGTCGCAGATTCGGCGGTGGTGCTGAGGGCTCCGCCGGTATCTTGTGAAAGCCCGGAGGCCCTGCATATCCATTGCGGCGATGTTCTGGCCTCCGGGAAAATGGCCACTGGAGGCGGCGCTTGCTCATATTGAGATCTCGGCCATTTTCCCGGAGGCCACCGCATCGCAGCAATGGATGTGCGGGGCCTCCGGGCTTTCACAAAATGCCGGTGGAGACACCCCCCCGCACCACCGCCGCGCCAGCCTGGTAATGGAGTGTGATCATCGCCCGGCAGCGTTGGACCGGGACCGCCGTAGAATCGCCCGACTCCTGCTGCCGCCACAGTATTTTGGGGGAAAAAGTGCGTCTTATAGTCCGAAAAATACTGTATACATTCAGGTCTCTCCGCCATCCGTCCATCCCATCATTTGTCAGTGAGGGGAAGTAGGGGATAATCTTTTATTGTCATAGCTGGTGCAATGGTGCTTTGTACATTCCTTTTATTCCCTGTACAGGAGACAATGCTGTGCCTGTGTGTGACTCTGGGAGAGGTGTAGGAGGGGTGTACGTGGAGTT
>JARQOD010000005.1:300352502-300455572 GCA_033576555.1 Oophaga sylvatica
ATACCCCAAAATTTTTTCCCCCCACGGGGATCGATTCTACCCTTTGGCTAGAATAAACCCATTCTCTACTCAGGGGATAATGGGGGGTTAACCTATCATCAAAGTGGGGGAAATTTTTGGGTTCGATTGCATGATATTACGTAGGGGGGTTTCCCCCTTGGTTACGCCAAAAAACCCTTTTTGGTTGAAATCTGTGTTTAAAACCATTGGGGGGCCCCCAATGTTTAATACCAACCCCTTTTTTTTCGCCTCCCCCCGGGCTCAGGTTCCTGACTTTTTAAATTGTTTTTCTGATGTTTTACAAAGTAAATCCACCTTCCTCCCCAAGGGCTATGACGCGCTATTAATTTTAAGCCTGGTAGTAATTCCCAAAGGTCGCCTTTTTAATTGCGACCGAACATGACCTTTGCGTCTTAATAAGGATCATTGGAAAGGGGGCATACAGACCATCCTCTTCCCCCCTTGGTGCCGGTTTTTTCTTTTTGGCCAAAAAGGATGTTCATTAAGGCCGGTTTTAAAAAACTTTAAAAAAAATTTTTTGAAAATCAATCCCTTCCCTTTTTAATTCGACCTTTTTTTTCCGGGTTAAAAACGCTATTTGGGTTTCCAAGCTTGACCTCAGGGGGCATAAAAAACCTTTTTCGCATTAAAACAGGGGGTAATGGAAACGGCATTCAATACCCCTGAAGGCATTTTGATACCTTGTAAATGCCCTTTGGGCCAACAAAGCCCCTTTCCCGTTTTCCGTCCTTTCATTAATGACATTTCGGGGATTTTGTGGATAAATTTTTTGATTGTTTATTGGTGATATCTTGATTTTTCTAATACTGGGCCCTCTCATGTGAAACATGTTCGAACTTATTCCAGATTTTGAGGAGAAGCTCTGTAAGTGAAGGGATCAAAGTGTCTTTTTGGCGTAAAAGGGGATCTCATTTCTGGGATTCATTTTGTCCCCATCTGTTATTGAAATGGACCCGTCAAGGTTCAGCCATCTGTGTTGGGTCCACCTACTTCATTAAAGGCTCTTCAAAGATTTTTGGTTTTTGCCAATTTTTATCGTAAATTTATTGGTAATTTCTGGGTTATTGTTAAACCATTAACGAATTTCCAAAAAGGGTTCTGATGTGGTGAATTGGCCTCCTGAGGCAGTCCTGCTTTCAGAACTTAAGCAGAGATTCACTTCTGTCCTTTCTAAAAACGGCAGCCTGATGTTTCTCTGCCATTTCAGGTGAGGTTGATGCCTCTGAAATTGGTCAGGTGCCGTTTGTTCCCAAAAAGATCCAGAGACCTCTAAAAGTAACCCTTTGTGCCTTTTTCTCTCGAAAATTTTTCTCCTACTGAACGAATTATGACGTGGGTAATCGGAGTTATTGGCCAGAAGTGGGCTTTTTGAAGATGGAGACATTGCTGGAGGGAGCCAAACATCAGGTGGTGGTCCTTAACGGCCCATAAGAATCTGGTTTATCTGCAATCTGCCAAGCGACTCAATCCTAGACAGGCCAGGTGGGGCCTTGTTTTTCACACGTTTTAATTTTGTGGTTTCTTCCTTTCCCTGGCACTAAAAATGTTAAGGCGGATGCCTCTCGAGGAGCTTCCTTGCGACTCTCCTGAGTTATCTGATCCTTCTGTTATTTTGAAAGAGGGTGTAGTTCTTTCCGCCATCCTCACCTAATTTGAGACTTGCTCTGGAGGTTGTCAGGAGGATAGGCCCAGCGCTGCCCGTTGGAAAATTGTTTGTCCCGACCAGTGAAAAAGAGTGTGGATGTCTGAGATTCATTGTTTCCGCGTTGCTGGGCATCCCGGAATTTTTGGTACCAAGACTTGGTTAGTCGTCCTTTTGGTGGCCTACCTTGTCTCGTGATGTCAGGGAATTTGTGCAGTCCTGCGGGAACTTGCTCTCGCTCCAAGCCTTGCTCTCGCTCAGTGGTTTGTTGATGCCATTGCCTGTGCCCAAGAGACCATGGACCCATATCTCTATGGATTTCATTTCCGACCTTCCGTTCTCAGAGAATGACCGCATTTGGGTGATTTGTGATAGGTTTTCTAAGATGATACATCTTTGTGCCATTACCTAAGTTGCCTTCCTCCTCTGAATTGGTGCCGTTGTTCCTTCAGCACGTGTTCGTTTACACGGCATTTCCGAGAACATAGTGTCTGACAGGGTCCAGTTTGTTTCCCAGATTATTTGGAGGACTTTTTTTTTTCTAAATGGGTGTTCAATTGTCTTTCTCCTCGGCATTCATCCTCAGACCAATGGTCAAACTGAGAGAACAAACCAGACATTGGAGACTTATCTAAGATGCTTGGTGTCTGCTGATCAGGATGACTGGGTCTCTTTTTTGCCTTTGGCTGAGTTTGCTCTTAATAATAAGGCTAGCTCTGCCACTTTGATGTCTCCGTTTTTCTGTAATATCTGGGTTTTCACCCTCGATTTTCTTCAGGACAGACGGAGGCTTCTGTCTGTCCAGGTGTTGACTCTGTTGGGAGCGTATGCAACAGATTTGGGACCAGGTAGTGGAGAGGTTGTCCCTCTCTCAGGATGGCCCAGCGGTTTGCTAACCGCATAGGACTGATGGTCCTCGTTTAAAGTGGGTGACTTGGTCTGGTTTTCCTCAAAAAATATTCCTATGAGAGTAGCATCTCCTAAATTTAAGCCTAGGTCATTGGACCTTATAAATCATAGAGATTCTTAATCCTGTTTCTTTTCGTTTGCTTCTTCCAGGGACATTTAAGATCCCATAACGTGTTCCACAAAGTCCTTGTTGAAGAGGTTTTGTTGAGCCAGTGGTTCCTGCTGCTGTGCCTCCTGACCCTGTTTTGGTTGAGGGCAATCTGGAGTATGTGTGTTGAGAAAATATTAGATTCTTCGTTTTTCTAGACGGAAACTCCAGTATTTGTGTTAAGTGGAGAGGTTATGGTCAGGAAGACAATTCTTGGTGTTTGCTTCGGACATCCATGCTAGGAGACTCACCGTGCGTACATAGAACTCATCCTGACCGACCTGGTTGCTCAAATGAGGGTTCGGTGACCCCTCCTCAAGGGGGGTACTGTTGTGAGTGGGCTTGGATGAGTTCTGAGCAGAGGCTCCCTCTGGGGTTACAAGCGTGCGGTCTGTCCAGTGAAGATTGTAGGAATGGAATCAGGTGTTACTGACTGGTCTTATATAAGGGAGTCACCTTCCCATCAGGGTTGCCGGTGATCAATTGTTCTGGTCTGAATCCTTGATTCCTTTTTCCCTTTTGTAGCCTGCTGTGTCGTGTCCTGCATCTCCTGCTAACAGATAAGACTTTTTCTTCTTTTTGTTTTTGTGCTTGATTTTTGCATTTTGTCCTGCACTTCTGTGGGGGCCTTCAGGGTCCCCCCGGGGGCTTTTGCCCTCTCAGTTTAGTTCAGCCACTGATTTTTTGTACCTTTGCTTTTTCCAGTTTTTCATGGCTGCTGTTTTGATTTGGTTACACCAAGAACTAATTTAGGTGGTAGAGGTCGTGTGATCTCAGGTTTTTTGAAATTAGAGAGTTGGTGCTTTTCCAGGGTTTCGGGATTGCAGTAAGTGCCCTTCCTATCCTTTTCTATTTAGTTAGTTTGGGCCCCAACGTTTGCTCATACTATTTCTGTCTGTGTCTGTATTTCTTCTTGTCTAACCGCCATTACATTTTGGGGGCTTTCTATTATTTTTGGGGGTTCTGCTCCGGGGCAGATAGCTTTCCTATTTCTATCTTTAGGTGTAGTTAGTTTTCTCAGCTGTGACGGGGCGTCTAGGACCAACGTAGGGAACGCTCCACGGCTGCCTCTAGTTTTGTGGTTAGTCAGGGAACTGCAATCTCATAGATTCCAACTGCTCTGGTGTATTGCCTTTTTTTGCCTGCACTCCTCAGCAAACCGAAACATAACATCAAGGGCTCTGCAAACACAACATGACGCCCGCAGAACATTCCATCAAAGTCTGCATTACAAAATGGCGCTCCTTTTCCCTTCCAAGCACTCCATTGCGCCCAAACAGTGGTTTCACCCAACATATGGGGTATCAGCGTACTCAGGAAAAATTGCACAACAACTTTTGGGTCCAATTTCTCCTGTTACCCTTGGGAAAATAAAAAAAAGCGGTTAAAGAATCATTTTTGAGGAAAAAAATGATTTTTTTTTTTCACGGCTCTACGTTTATTAATTTCTGTGAAGCACTCGGGGTTCAAAGTGCTCACCACACATCTAGATAAGTTCCTTAAGGGTCTAGTTTCCAAAATGGTGTGATTTGTGGGGTTTTTGACTGTTTAGAGGCGTATCAGGGGCTCTCCAAACGCGACATGGCGTCCAATTTCAATTCCAGCCAGTTTTGGTTTGAAACAGTCAAACGGCGCTCCTTCACTTCCAAGCCCTGCCGTGCGCCCAAACAGTGGTTTACCCCCACATATGGGTATCGGCATGCTCAGGACAAGTTGCACAAAAACTTTTGGGGTCTTGTTACCCTTGGGAAAATAAAAATTGGGGTGAACAGATCGTTTTTGTGGAAAAAATATGATTTTTTATTTTCACGGTTCTATGTTATAAACTTCTGTGAAGCACTTGGAGGTTCAAAGTGCTCACCACACATCTAGATAAGTTCCTTAGGGGGTCTAGTTTCAAAAATGGGGTCACTTGTGATGGGTTTCCACTGTTTAGACACATCAGGGCCTCTACAAACGCGACATGGCGTACAGCCATTCCTGCGTTGAAAAAGTCAAATGTTGCTCCTTCCCATTGCAACCTCTGCCGTGCGCCCAAAAAGTGTTTACCCCCACATATGGGTATCGGCTTAATCAGGAGAAATTGCACAACAAATTTTGTGGTTCATTTTTTCTTTTAACAGTTGTGAAAATAAAAAAAATAGGTTCCGAAGTAAAGTTTTTGCAAAAAAAGTAAAATGTTAATTTTTTCCTTCCACATTGCTTCAGTTCCTGTGAAGCACGTAAAGGGTTAATAGACATTCTTGAATGTGGTTTTGAGCACCTTGAGGTGCAGTTTTTAGAATGGTGTCACTTTTGGCTATTTTCTATCATATAGACCCTCAAAGTGACTTCAAATGTAAGGTGGTCCCTAAAATAAAAATGGTGTTGTAAAAATGAGAAATCGCTGGTCAACTTTTAACCCTTATAACTTCGTAACAAAAAAAATTTTGGTCCCAAAATGTGCTGATGTAAAGTAGACATGTGGGAAATGTTATTTATTAAGAAATTTGTGTGACATATCTCTCTGATTTAAGGGCATAAAAAATTTAAAGTTTGAAAATTTTTACATTTTCAAAATTTTTGCCATATTTCCGTTTTTTTCATAAATAACCACAGGTCATATCAAAGAAATTTTACCACTAACGTGAAGTACAATATGTCACGAAAAAACAATCTCAGAATCAGCGGGATTCGTTAAAGCGTTCCAGAGTTTAAACCTCATAAAGTGACAGTGGTCAGAATTGTAAAAAATTGGCCCTGTCATTAAGCTGCAAAATGGCTCTGTCACTAAGGGGTTAAATATCATATACAGAAACAAAACAATGAAATGTCTTTATACATATATATGTATTGGCTTTAATGTAATTCTAAATATTATTACTGTAGTTTATTTTAATTATATCACTATAGATATAGATATACAGTTATACAATCTCTACTTATACAAGTATATTATATATACTGTATGAATATATATATTCTACTAAAACTGTAGAACTACAGAATTATATTTATAAAATAATTACAAATACTGAATAATATATTGTATATCACTTTTACACAACATATAATTTCATTTTCAGTTAATTCCTAAACCAAATCTTATTTCTTTGTCAAACATCTCCTGAAAAGCTTTTTTTATCATTCCTTTTTTTTAATGATTGTTGAGCAGCTCCGATAATGAGCTCTAAACTGAAGACTCAGCTATGTCTCTCTGAGGAATGATCTGTTCCTGTCTTTCAATGTCCGCCATTTGTCTCTTTACAGAGAGGTCTGAACTTTGAATTATTAACTCTTTCTGCAAAGCGGACTCTTGGATTTTTTTTATAGGGTTTATAACAAATATGTAATTTTCTTCGTATGTCATAGATTTGATTACAGGATGACTCAGTTTAGGATATTTTGACACTGGCTTTTGAAAAGATCTTACTCTGTTTGATTTATTTTCCTTTCACGATTCTCATGTTTTCTAGCACAATCAAGGGATTGCGCACATTCAAATAAAGTATCTTTTTGTGACGCAATAACACGAGATACAGAATTTAGGAATCCAAATTTGTCTACAAAATACTTTATCATTGATTGTGTTTTTGACATTGGTAATTAGAGTTTGTACAACCTTGGACATGAATGAAAAGTACATTCTTTCCAATCAATCCTTAATTTTTGAAGAATATCAATATCTGGACAATTTTCATTTAATGCACAGAAAATCAAATTTTCAGTCTGTCTTTATCATCTAGAATCTCCATGTAAGTTGTTATCACAAGACAACTTTAATGTTAAACGTCTGGAAAAGGTTGCAGGAAGCCACAATTTAAATAATTGATTTTTCTCGTCATTACTTAAATCAAGCTTATCAATAAAGCTTTCAAATATTTCAGAATTTCTGCATACATGGATTTTGTTATCATATGCAGGAATGATTTTGCATAATTTTAACAAATTTTTCCCTAACTTTAAGGCCTCTGAATTGTCTTCTATTTTTGATGGCCTTTGTACATCCGTCTCTCGTACGTCATCTGCACCAGTTCTCAAGTCTCCTCCCATGTTCCCTCCTACATCAGTTCTCAAGTCTCCTCCCATATTTACACCATCTTTTTTTACATCATCAGAGACAAGGTCACCTTGAGTAGCCATTACAGACACATGTCCCACATCTTGCTCAATTTCCTCATTACAGTCAATCTCGGGAACATCACTGGTATCTTCTGACACTATTTCTACACAGTCATTTTTAGATTTCTTTGATACAAACTGGTGAAATACGTCAACCAACTGTAAAATGTTTTTCAATTTCTCTCTTTCTCTATTAAAGGACACCATCTTAGATTCTAACTTTAGATTTTCCATTTCACATTCTGCATATAAGCTGAGCCATAAAACTTCTAAATTAGACTGATCTACAGACATAAATTTCAGTCTACTTTGCTTAGAAAAGAAGTAATGACATCCATATTTCTTACCTTGAAATATCTCAGCTTGTAGCTCCTTTCTTGGACAATGGCCTCTTGTCATCAGCACGTCTGATTCCTGTAGTACGTCTGGCAACTCTTAGTCCTCATTCATAGGTTCTTTTCTGATCCTGAATATCGTAGTGTGATTTCTTTGATGACTTGCACATCTGACGTTCTTTTGCTTCTATTCCTCCCCTTGCAAGTTTTCAGAAATTCACACTCTAAAAATCAAGTGTGACTGGCTGGCTCTCCAAAATGTTAAAAATGCTTATTTTAAATATATTTTTCCAGGACTTGTTACCAGATGCGATACTCTAAAGAAAATGTCAGAATGTTTCTTATAAAAAAAAAATATAGTGGTTTATTGGACTGTCCATCAAAAAAACATCATTGCAGGAAAACATAAAATGAGTGAAATGGTTACGAAGAGATTGTCCATTTGTCCATAGCAAAACTTATACACTTCTTTCCTTGGTGTCCTGAATGGTAAAATGACATTCTGACCTTGTCAGCAGCATAGCAGGGAAGCAACACGTGGTTACATAGCAGCTGGCTGTTCATTCATCATAGTCCTTGTCCCATGTGTCTGTAGAGAGAGCGAGCGAGCAAGAGAGCCCCCCTCCCTTCGTGTAGTCATTATATATAGTCCCTTAGATCACGTGGTCTCTATATATGGGGATGACACTTTACCATACAGAAATAGCATCTGTAATGTCAGCGAATGTTAATGTGCTTGGTACAGAATTGAGTGTATAAATCCATAAGCAATAATTAATATTTAACAGGCTCCGCCAGTATCTTGTGAAAGCACGGAGGCCCCGCATATCTATTGCTGCGATGCGTTGGCCTCCAGAAATCCTATCCCAGGCTGGTGTCGCAGATTCGGCGGTGGTGCTGAGGGCTCCGCCGGTATCTTGTGAAAGCCCGGAGGCCCTGCATATCCATTGCGGCGATGTTCTGGCCTCCGGGAAAATGGCCACTGGAGGCGGCGCTTGCTCATATTGAGATCTCGGCCATTTTCCCGGAGGCCACCGCATCGCAGCAATGGATGTGCGGGGCCTCCGGGCTTTCACAAAATGCCGGTGGAGACACCCCCCCGCACCACCGCCGGCGCCAGCCTGGTAATGGAGTGTGATCATCGCCCGGCAGCGTTGGACCGGGACCGCCGTAGAATCGCCCGACTCCTGCTGCCGCCACAGTATTTTGGGGGAAAAAGTGCGTCTTATAGTCCGAAAAATACTGTATACATTCAGGTCTCTCCGCCATCCGTCCATCCCATCATTTGTCAGTGAGGGGAAGTAGGGATAATCTTTTATTGTCATAGCTGGTGCAATGGTGCTTTGTACATTCCTTTTATTTCCCTGTACAGGAGACAATGCTGTGCCTGTGTGTGACTCTGGGAGAGGTGTAGGAGGGGTGTACGTGGAGTTACAGGTCTGTGCTCATTGCTGACTTAAAGCCAGCATAAAGAATCATTGGCAATGTAGTAAGAAAGGAGCAGAGGATTCTGAAGTGTAAAGTGATCACTGTGACAACAGAGCTGGTGTCGGGGTACAGGAAGTGAAGCAGAATGGTATAAAACAACATGAAACTTGGCAGAAAAGTTTTATGGGTTATTTAAGGGGATTATCTTTAAGTACTTATGGTAAAACCCGTAACTGAGTCAAGGTAGTAGACAAGCTCTTTAATAAATGGCAGAAATAAAAATGAGAAAACCTTTTGAAAGCAAGTTTAGTATATAACAAAAATGTATTGGTAACGAGAAGTGACGCTATTTCCAGCTAATTAATCATATCCGATCTGCTGTTCCTGTTTGTTCCGTACTTCTGGGACTGTGTTAGTTCAGGCTTGTAGCTCGTTGTCAGGCTTTGATCATTCACTCACTAATGTCAGTGATGCACTGGATTTTGTCTCTGGTACCGGATGCCCACAAGCACTTCAGTGGTATTAGACATTATAAGATCTAATAGAAAACTTTACAATGAGGTTTTTTTAATAAAACAGGTTTGAGCTGCACAATGCTGGATCTAAAATGTTGGCCAATATAAGTGTATCATTTTATGACATGCTGAATGAATTTGGTTATCAGCAGGGTGGATTTGATTTAAATCAAACTGATTTAAATCACGATTTAAATCACGATTTAAATCACTAGTCAGTAAGGCTTGATTTAAATCAGTGATTTAAATCAAAGTTTCTACCAGACCGGTATATCTAATTTCATCATGTGCGATACGCCCCAGACCGGTGTATCTAATTTCATCATGTGCGATATGCCCCAGACCGGTGTATCTAATCCCATAATGCGATACACTACACTCAGCACTGTATCTAGATACATGCAGTGTGTCATGTGCTGTGAATAATCCCAGTGTGTGATACTCTCCACGTATCTGTGCTCAGTTTATAATACAGCGAGCAGCATGAACTAACAGAATAGATGCTGCCGGTCGTCCTCAGTGACAGCCTACTTGTCAGTATCACTGGCAGTCCCCAACAAAATGGCTCCGCAATGGCTCCGCTCTGTGAGCCTAAACTACATCCTCTGTTATTACAAACACCTAGTAACGGAGGAGAGAAGTCACACGTGATCAGACCCCGCCTGCATTTACTACTGTCGCAATACGAGCTAGCAGTTTTATATTTCAGCAGCTGCTCTGCCTAGTGTTTAAAAGTGGAAATACCAAACATTTTACAATTATTTTTCAGATTTTATTTCTCGGCCTGCTGCCATTATAAGGAAAGAATGTAATAAACCTCAGATCGTACACACAAACAGATCCAGACTTGTCTGTCTGTGGCTATGCTGCAGTATTGTGCTCAAAGTTTCACTTTCATTTTCTTGTCTGCTTGCCCTTCCTCCTCCTCACACTTAGATTCACATTCTTCTTGTGTTGTGCAGATCTATTCCACTCCAAACAATCAGAAACATATTGTCTAACTTCTTGGACTTGGCACTGAAGGGGTTAATTCTGTATTCATAGGTTTGTAGAACAATAGGATTAAGGTCTTTTTCTCAACTCTGTTCATGTTGTAACATTTTTGCCGTGAAGAAGAGGCTGGGACCTCTGCGGAGTCAAATTCAGTTTTGAGAACTGCGTAAATAAAGCGAGCGTCTGTGATAATATAGGAGAGAAACTGCCCACTAATCCTACAGAAACCTCTGGAAGAGCATGGCATTGTGAATGTTACACATATACAGCCTTTATTCTACTGAGTTAAACAACTCAGCTTTATCTCATGATGGAAGAACCTTTGGATGGTAAAATATTTTCCTCAAAAAGCAGTTTATTGAAAAAAATCCGATTTAAATCAAAAAAATCCGATTTAAATCAAAAAAATCCGATTTAAATCAAAAAAATCCGATTTTTTTGATTTTTTTAAAAAAATCATTGATTTTTATCCACCCTGGTTATCAGTGTTGAACAAAAACACAAGTCTTTCTTGCTGTGTATTAAATGAAATTGAGTGCAGGAGACCTGTAAGTCATGCCATCCTTACGATCATGTCCAGCCTGCAATTAAGATTAATGTTTATACCTTCAGTAGGAAGCACATTGAGCTTTACCATTCTTAAACCCCTTCATGACCCAGCCTATTTTGACCTTAACCCCTTCATGACCTGTGACACAGCGTATGTGTCATGAAAGGATTGCGTTCCTGCGGGTCAGGTGACCGGGGTCACTGAAAGGTCACCCAACACGCAGGCCCAAGACCCTTTGTGCTTCACCACAGGGGGGTTGGCTTAACCCCTACGTGGCTACGATCGCTCTGATTGGCTGTTAAAAGTGAAACACTGCTCCCTTTATTCCGAGCCCCGACTTGTGCCCAAACAGTGGTTTACCCCCACGTATGGGGTATCAGCGTACTCAGTAAAAATTGCACAACAACTTTGGGGGTCTAATTTCTCCTGTTACTCTTGGGAAAAAAAATTGGGGACTAAAAAAATTATTTTAGTGGAAAAAAAAATGATTTTTTTATTTTCACAGCTCTGCGTTATAAACTTCTGTGAAGAACTTGGAGATTCAAAGTGCTCACCACACATCTAGAGGAGTTCCTTGGGGGATCTAGTTTCCAAAATGGGGTCACTTGGGGGGGTTTCTACTGTTTAGGCACATCATGGGCTCTGCAAACGTAACATGACGCCCGCAGACCATTCCATCAAGTCGGCATTTCAAAACATCACTACTTCCTTTCCGAGCCCCGACAAGTGCCCATACAGTAGTTTTCTCTCCCACATATGGGGTACCAGTGTACTCAGGACAAACTGTACAACAACTTTTGGGGTCCAATTTCTCCTGTTATCCTTGTGAAAATAAAAATTGTGGGTTAAAAAAATCAGTTTTTGAGGAAAAAAATGATTTTTTGTTTTTACAGCTCTTCATTATAAACTTCTGTGAAGCATGTGGGGGTTCAAGGTGCTCACCACACATCTGGATAAGTTCCTTGGGGGTCTAGTTTACAAAATGGGTCACTTGTGGTTGGTTTCTACTGTTTGGGCACATCAGGGGCTCTGCAAACGTAACAAGATGCCCGCAGACCATTCCATCAAGTCGGCATTTCAAAGCGTCACTACATCCCTTCAGAGCACTGACGTGTGCCCAAACGGTGGTAACCCCCCACATATGGGGTACCAGCGTACTCAGGACAAACTGGACAACATCTTTTGGGGTCCAATTTCTCCTGTAACCATTGTGAAAATAAAAAATAGGGGGCTAAAAAAATCATTTTTTGAGAAAAAAAATGATTTTTTTATTTTCAAGACTGTGCGTTATAAACTTCTGTATAGCACCTGGGGTTCAAAGTGCTCACTGCATCTAAATAAGTTCCTTAGGGGGTCTTGTTTCCAAAATGGGGTCATTTCTGGGGAGCTCCAAAGTTTAGGCACACAGGGGCTCTCCAAACACGACATGGAGTCCGCTAACGATTGGAGCTAATTTTCAATTAAAGTCAAATGGCGCTCCTTCCCTTCTGAGCCCTGCTGTGCACCCAAACAGTGGTTCTCCCCTCATATGGGACACCAGCGTACTCAGGAAAAACTGGACAACAACTTTTGGTGTCCAATTTATCCTGTTAACCTTGGGAAAATAAAAAGATAGGCTAAAAAATCATTTTTGAGAAAAAAAAAAAGATTTATTTTCACTGCTCTGCGCTTATAAACTTCTGTGAAGCACTTGGGGGTTCAAAGTGCTCACTACACATCTAGATAAGCTCCTTGGGGGGTCTAGTTTCCAAAATGGGGTCACTTGTGGGGGGTTTCTACTGTTTAGGCACATCAGGGCTCTGCAAACGCAACATGACGCCCGCAGAACATTCCATCAAGTCTGCATTCCAAAATGGCGCTCCTTCCCTTCTGAGCTCTCCCATGTGCCAAAACAGTGGTTTCCCCCCACATATGGGGTATTGGTGTACTCAGGACAAATTGCACAACAAGTTTTGTGGTCCAATTTCTCCTGTTACCCTTGTGAAAATAAAAAATAGCGGGCTAAAAAATCATTTTTGAGGAAAAAAATGATTTTTTTATTTTCACTGCTCTGCGTTATAATCTTCTGTGAAGCACTTGGGGGTTCAGAGTGCTCACAACACATCTAGATAAGTTCCATAAGAGGTCTAGTTTCCAAAATGGTGTCACATGTGGGGTTTTTTCATTGTTTAGGCACACAGGGGCTCTCCAAACGCGTCATGGTGTCCGCTAATGATTGGAGCTAATTTTCCATTCAAAAAGTCAAATGGCGCTCCTTCCCTTCTGAGCCCTGCCGTGCGCCCAAACAGTGGTTTATGACCACATATGAGGTATCTGTGTACTCAGGAAAAATTGCCCAACAAATTTTAGGATCCATTTTATCCTGTTGCCCATGCAAAAATGAAAAAATTGATGCTAAAATAAAATTTTTGTTGGAAAAATTAAAATGTCCATTTTTTCCTTCCACGTTGCTTTAGTTCCTGTAAAGCACCTAAAGGGTTAATAATCTTCTTGAATGTAGTTTTGAGTAGCTTGAGGGGTGCAGTTTTTATAATGGTGTCACTTTTTGGGTATTTTCTACCATATAGACCCCTCAAAGTGTCTTCAAATGTGAGGTGGTCCCTAAAAAAATGGTTTTGTAAATTTTGCTGTAAAAATGAGAAATCGCTGGTCAACTTTTAACCCTTATAACTTCCTAAAAAAAAAATTTTGCTTCCAAAATTGTGCTAATGCAAAGAAGACAAGTGGTAAATGTTATTTATTAACTATTTTGTGTCACATAACTCTCTGGTTTAACAGAATAAAAATTCAAAATTTGAAAATTGCGAAATTTTCAAAATTTTCGCCAAATTTCCATTTTTTTCACAAATAAATGCAAAAATTATCGACCTAAATTTACCACTAACATGAAGCCCAATATGTCACGAAAAAACATTCTCAGAATCGCTAGGATCCGTTGAAGCGTTCCTGAGTTATTACCTCATAAATTGACACTGGTCAGAATTTCAAAAAATGGCAAGGTCATGAAGGGGTTAAAGACCTTGCCATTTTTTGCAATTCTGACCAGTGTCCCTTTATGAGGTATCAGGAACGCTTCAACGGATCCTAGTGATTCTGAGATTCTTGTTTCGTGACATATTGGATTTCATGTTATGGTACTTTAGGTCGATAATTTTTGTGTTTATTTGTGAAAAAAAGGGAAATTTGGTGAAAATTTTGAACATTTTTGCAATTTTCAAATTTTGAATTTTTATTCTGTTAAACCAGAGAGCTATGTGACACAAAGTAGTTAATAAATAACATTTCCCACATGTCTACTTTACATCAGCACAATTTTGGAAACAATTTTTTTTTTTTGTTAGGAAGTTATAAGGGTTAAAAGTTGACCAGCGATTTCTCATTTTTACAACAAAATTTAAAAAACATTTTTTTAGGGACCACCTCACATTTAAAGTCACTTTGAGGGGTCTATATGGCAGAAAATACCCAAAAGTGACACCATTATAAAAACTGCACCCCTCAAGCTACTCAAAGCTACAGTCAAGAAGATTATTAACCCTTCAGGTGCTTCACAGGAACTAAAGCAACGTGGAAGGAAAAAATGGACATTTTAATTTTTCCAACAAAAATGTTCTTGTAGCATCAATTTTTTTCATTTTTACATGGGCAACAGGATAAAATTGATCCTAAAATTTGTTGGGCAATTTCTCCTGAGTACACAGATACCTCATATGTGGTCATAAACCACTGTTTGGGCGCACGGCAGGGCTCAGAAGGGAAGGAGCGCCATTTGACTTTTTGAATGGAAAATATGCTGGAATATTTAGCGGTTGCCATGTCGCATTTGGAGAGTCCCTGTGTACCTAAACATTGGAGCTCCCCCACAAGTGACCCCATTTTGGAAACTAGAACCCCCAAGGAACTTATCTAGATGCATAGTGAGCACTTTGAACCCCCAGGTGCTTCACAGAAGTTTATAACACAGAGCCGTGAAAATAAAAAAATTTTTTTCGCAAAAATGATTTTTAGCCTCCTATTTTTTATTTTCACAATGGTTACAGGAGAAATTGGACCCCAAAAGTTGTCCAGTTTGTCCTGAGTACTCTGGTACCCCATATGTGGGAGGGAACCACTGTTTGGGCACACGGCAGGGCTCAGAAGGGATGTAGTGACGCTTTGAAATGCCGACTTGATGGAATGGTCTGCGGGCATCTTGTTACGTTTGCAGAGCCCCTGATGTGCCTAAACAGTAGAAACCCCCAAGTGACCCCATTTTGGAAACTAGACCCCACAAGAAACTTATCCAGATGTGTGGTGAGCACCTTGAACCGCCACGTGCTTCACAGAAGTTTATAATTCAGAGCCGTGAAAATAAAAAATCATTTTTTTCCTCAAAAACTGATTTTTTTAACCCGCAATTTTTTATTTTCACAAGGGTAACAGGAGAAATTGGACCCCAAAAATTGTCCAATTTATCCTGAGTACGCTGATATCCCATATGTGGGAGAAAACTACTATATGGGCACACGTCGGGGCTCGGAAGGGAAGTAGTGACGTTTTGAAATGCCGACTTGATGGAATGGTCTGTGGGCGTCATGTTACGTTTGCAGAGCCCCTGATGTGCCTAAACAGTAGAAACTCCCCACAAGTGACCCCATTTTGGAAACTAGACACCTCAAGGAACTTACCTAGATGTGTGGTGAGCACTTTGAACCCCCAAGGGCTACACAGAAGTTTATAACGCCCAGGCATGAAAATAAAAAAATCATATTTTTTCCACAAACATGATCTTTTAGTCCCCAATTTTTTTATTTTCCCAAGGGTAACAGGAGAAATTAGACCCCAAAATTGTCCAATTTATCCTGAGTACGCTGATATCCCATATGTGGGAGAAAACTACTGTATGGGCAGACGTCGGGGCTCGGAAGGGAAGTAGTGACGTTTTGAAATGCCGACTTGATGGAATGGTCTGCGAGCGTCATGTTACGTTTGCAGAGCCCATGATGTGCCTAAACAGTAGAAACTCCCCCAAGTGACCCCATTATGGAAACTAGATCCCCCAAGGAACTCCTCTAGATGTGTGGTGAGCACTTTGAATCTCCAAGTTCTTCACAGAAGTTTATAACGCAGAGCCGTGAAAATAAAAAATCATTTTTTTTCCACAAACATGATCTTTTAGTCCCCAATCTTTTTTTCCCCAAGGGTAAAAGGAGAAATTAGACCCCCAAAGTTGTTGTGCAATTTTTCCTGAGTACGCTGATACCCCATATGTGGGGGTAAAACCACTGTTTGGGCACACGTCGGGGCTCGGAATAAAGGGAGCACTGTTTGACTTTTTGAATGCAAAATTTGCAGGAATCAATGGTGGTGCCATGTCGCGTTTGGAGACCCCTAGATGTGCCTAAATAGTGGAAACCCCTCAATTCTAACTCCAACCCTAACCCCAACACACCCCTAACCCCTACACACCCCTAATCCAAACCATAACCCTAACCCCAACACACCCCTAATCCCAACCCTAACCCCAAATCACCCCTAACCACAAGCCTAACCCTAGTTCCAACCCTAATTCTAACCGTAACCCAAATTCCAACCCTAACCCAAATTCCAACCCTAATTCTAACCCTAACCCTAATTCTAACCCTAATGCTAAGGCTAGGTTCACATTACGTTTTACCAGCCCGTTCAACACATAGCGTTGACGGGCTGGTAACAGTATAGCATAACGCGATCGCGTTATGCTATACCCGCTAGCGCAGATGAATCAGCAGATGATTCATTTGTGCTAGCGGTGACGGAGCCCAGACGCAGCCCGCGTCCAAGGCTCCGTCACTGAATGACGGCACGTCGCGAACTCATGCCGCTTTACGGCATGCGTCGCGATGCGGCCGCAAATGGGGTGAATGACAGCGTTAACGGACTGCGTTACACCGCGTTATACTGCGGTGTAACGCAGTCCGTCTAATGGACTGCCATAACGCAATATGAACCCAGCCTAACCCTAATGCTAACCCTAACCCTAGTCCTAAGCCTAACCCTAGTCCTAACCCTAATTGTAATTCTTACCCTAATGGAAAAATGAAAATATTTTCTTTATTTTATTATTGTTCCTTACCTATGGGGGTGATGAAGGTTGGGGGGTTATTTACTATTTTTTTTATTTTGATCATTGTGATAGTGTCTATCACAGTGATCAAAATGTACTTTCATTCGTTTATTGAATTTGCCGGCCGGCAGATTTGGCGGACGCACTGCGCATGCACCCGCCATTTTGGAAGATGGCGGTGCCCATGGACCGGGCAGGAAAGACGCCGGGAGGGACACGGGGACTGCGGAGTTACCTGGGGGGGATCGGAAGCCTGGGGCAGGATCGGAAGGCGGGGGGAGCGGACCGGAGGGGAGGGGAGCAGATAGTGACGGCGGCGACCGATCGCTGCCATCAATCGGTGTGGGGGGGTAGGATCTCGGTCTGCAGCCATGGCAGATGCTATTGCAGCATCGGCCTTGGCTGGATTGTAATATTTCACCAAATTTCATTGGTGAAATATTACAAATCCCTCCGATTGGCTGTTTCACTTTTAACAGCCAATCTGAGCGATCGTAGCCACGTGGGGTTAAGCCACCCCCCCTGTGGTGAAGCACAAAGGGTCTTGTGCCTGCGGGTCGGGTGACCTTTCAGTGACACCTGTCACCCGATCCGCAGTAACGGGATTTATAGTATGACGGCTACGTCGGCGTCATGGGTCTGGATGGCACAGGTTTTCATGTCGCCGATGTAGGCGTCATGGGTCGGAAGGGGTTAACAGACATCTACAATATACCGTATTTGCATATCTTGGTGTATTTTGCCCTTTAGTTTCAAAAGAAGATTCACCTTTTACATTGATCAGCAGATATGTGCTATGTTGTTAAAAAAACAAAAGCAAAAACAAAAAAAAGGATTGGACCATAGGGGACTGGAGTAAGTTAATCTTCTCTGATGAGTCTAATTTTCAGCTTTACCCAACACCTGGTCGTCTAATGGTTAGACGGAGACCTGGAGAGGCGTACAAGCCACAGTGTCTTGTACCCACTGTGAAATTTGGTGGAGGTCGGTGATGATCTGGGGATGCTTCAGCAAGGCTGGAATTGGGCAGGTTAATCTTTGTGAAGCACGTATGAATCAAGCCGCATACAAGGTTATCCTGGAAAAACAGTTGATTCCTTCTGCTCAGGCAATGTTACCCAACTCTGAGGACTGGTTTTTCCAGCAGGACAATGCTCCTTGCCACACAGCTAGGTCAATCAATGTGTGGATGAAGGACCACCACATCAAATCCCTGTAATGGCCAGCCCAATCTCCAGACCTGAACCCCATTGAAAACCTCTGGAATGTAATCAAGAGGAAGATGGATAGTCACAAGCCATCAAACAAAGAAGAACTGCTTAAATTTTTGTACTAGGAGTGGCATAAGGTCACCCAAAAGCAGTGTGAAAGACTGGTGGAAAGCGTGCCAAGACACATGAAAACTGTGATTAAAAATCATGTTTAGTCCACAAAATATTGATTTCTGAACTCTTCCTGAGTTAAAACATTAGTATTGTTGTTTCTAAATGATTATAAACTTGTTTTCTTAACATTATTTGAGGTCTGTAAGCTTTGCATTTTTTAGTTATTTTGACCATTTCTCATTTTCTGAAAATAAATACAAAATTTATTGCTTGGAAACTTGGAGACATGTTGTCAGTATTTTATAGAATAAAAGAGCAATTTACTCAAAAATATACCTATAAAGAGAAAAATCAGACAAACTGAAAATTTTGCAGTAGTCTCTTAATTTTTGCCAGAGCTGTATATGCATCCTGGCTCCACCATATATCCATTCTGGCCCCCCATATATATTCATCCTGGTCCCCCATATGTATCCATCCTGGTCCTTTGTCCTGCCTGCCGCCATATATCCATCCTGGCCCCCCATATGTATCCTGGCTCTCCATATGTATCCATCCTGGCCCCCCTTATATATGCATCCTGTCTCCAGCATACATCCATCCTGGCCCCCCATATATATACATCCTGGTCCTATGTCCTGCTCCCCCCATATGTATCCATCCTCGCCCCCCATATGTATCCATCCTGGTCCTTTGTCCTGCACCCCATATATCCATACTGGCCCCCCAATATATTCATCCTGGCCCCCATATATTTGCATCCTGGTCCTTTGTCCTGCCCCCCCCATATATCCATTCTGGTCCCCCATATGTATCCCTCCTGGCCCCCTGTATATATGCATCCTGGCTCCACATATATATTCATCCTGGTCCTTTGTCCTGCTCCCCCCATATGTAGCCATCCTGGCCGCCCCATATGTATCCATCCTGGTCCTTTCTGCCCACATATATATTCATCCTGGGCCCCCCATAAATATGCACCTTGGTCCTTTTTTCCTGCCTCCCCATATGTATCCATCCTGGCCCCCCATATGTATTCATCCTGACTCCCATATGTATCCATCCTGACCTCCCCATATATTTATTTGCATCCTGGCTCCACATATATCTCCATCCTGGCCCCCCATATATATTCATCCTGGTCCTTTGTCCTGCCCCCCCCCCATATTTAACCATCCTGGTCCCCATATGTTTCCATCCTGGTCCTTTGTCCTGCCCTCCCATATATCCATCCTGACCCCCCCTATATATATGCACCCTGGTCCTTTGTCCTGCCCCCCATATATCCATCCTGGTCCCCCATATGTATCCATCTTGGTCCTTTGTCCCCCCCATATATCTATCCTGCCTCACCATATATCCATCCTGGCCCCCTATATATATGCATCCTGGCTCCACCATATATCCATCCTGGCCCCCAATATATATTCATCCTGGTCCTTTGTCCTGCTCCCCCCCATATGTAACCATCCTGGTCCCCCATATGTTTCCATCCTGGTCCTTTGTCTTGCCCTCCCATATATCCATCCTGCCCCACCCCCCAGATATATGCACCCTGGTCGTTTGTCCTGCCCCCCATATATCCATCCTGGCCCCCCATATGTATCCATCCTGGTCCTTTGTCCTGCCCCCCCATATGCCATCCTGCCCCACCATATATCCATCCTGGCCCCCCATATATATATGCATCCTGGCTCCACCATATATCCATCCTGGCACCCCATATGTATCCATCCTGGTCCTTTGTCCTGCACCCCTATGTATTCATCCTGGCCCTCCATATGTATCCATCCTGGCCCCCCATATGTATCCTTCCTGGTCCTTTGTCCTGCCCCCCCATATATTTATCCTGGCCCCCCATATATATGTACTCTGGTCCTTTGTCTTGCCCCCCAATATATCCATCCTGGCCCCCCATATGTATCCATCATGGTCCTTTGTCCTGGCCCCCCATATATATTCATCCTGGTCCTTTGTCCTGCTCCCCCATATGTATCCATCCTGGCCCCCCTACACTATGTTCCAAATTATTATGCAAATTGGTTTTAAGTGTCATAGCGTTTTTTGTTTTTTTTTGTAAATGAAACCCATTGATGGTATTGTGTCTCAGGGTTCTTTGGATAACTGAAATCAGTCTCAGATACCTGTGATAATGAGTTTGCCATGTGAGCCCAATAAAAGGAAAACTGGATGTTCCACACTATTAAGCAGGCCAGAGTTTTCAAGTAATATGGGAAAGAAAAAGGATCTCTCTTCTGCTGAAAAGCATCAAATAGTTCAATGCCTTGGTCAAGGGATGAAACATTAGATATTTCCCGAAGACTTAAGCTTGATCATCGTACTGTTAAGAGATTTGTGGCTGATTCTGAGCACAGACGTGTTTGTGCTGATAAAGACAGAATGAGGAAGGTTTCTGCCAGGCAAGTTCATCAGATTAAGAGAGCAACTGCTAGAAAGCCATTACAAACCAGCAAACAGATATTTGAAGCTGCTGGTGCCTCTGGAGTCCCTCAAACCTCAAGGTGTGGGATCCTTCTAAGGCTTGCTGTGGTGCATAAACCAACTATTCGGCCACACCTAAACAGTGCTCACAAGCAGAAACGGTTGCTGTGGGCCCAGACATACATGAAGACTAATTTTCAAACAGTCTTGTTTACTGATGAGTGTTGAGCAACCCTGGATGGTCCAGATCGATGGAGTAGTGGATGGTTGGTGGATGGCCACCATGTCCCAACAAGGCTGCTACGTTAGCAAGGAGGTGGAGGAGTCATGATTTGGGCCGGAATCATGGGGAAACAGCTGGTAGGGCCCTTTAAGGTTCCTGAAGGTGTGAAAATGACCTCTGCAAAGTATATAAAGTTTCTGACTGACAACTTTCTTCCATGGTATAAAAAGCAGAAACGTGTCTTCAGGAGCAAAATCATCTTCATTCATGACAATGCACCATCTCATGCTGCAAAGAATACCTTGGAGTCATTGGCTGCTATGGGCATAGAAGGAGATAAACTCCCCTGACCACAACCCTATAGAGAACCTTTGGAGTATCATCAAGCAAAAGATCTATGAGAGTGGGAGGCAGTTCACATCAAAACCGCAGCTCTGGGAGCCTATTCTGACTTCATGCAAAGAAATACAAGCAGAAACTCTCCAAAAACTCACAAGTTCAATGGATGCAAGAATTGTGAAGGTGATATCAAAGAAGAGTTCCTATGTTAACATGTAACTTGGCCTGTTAGGATGTTTTGGAGTTAAGTAGCTTTTTTGTTCAGTGAATGTGACCTCCTAATGCTGCAAATTCCACAAATGAGCATTTTCAGTTCTTTAAAACAGATCAAATGTTCAGAAATTCTACTGTGCCTAATAATTTGGAACAGTGCATTTTGAGTTTTTTTCCATTTTGGAGATTATACTGTTATGATTGGGAGGTTTCTTCAATAAAATTCGATGTATACTCTAACGGGTGATGACTTTTATTAGACTGACTGTCATTTGCACCGACCACTTAGGAAAATCAGAGAAAAATATAATTTGCATAATAATTTGGAACATAGTGTATATATCCATCCTGACGCCCACCTTCCCCCCCATATATTCATCCTAGTCCTTTGTCCTGCCCAACCCATATATCCATCCTGCCCCTCCACATAAACATCATGTATCCTTGTCCTGGCTTCATGCACAGACAGAGAAAAAAAAGAAAAAGATTCCTCTTACCTTCCTGCATCCTGGCATCGGGCGTCCTCCTGCAGGTGCGGCGCGCAGATAGTAAAATGGCTACCGACGCAGCTGAGGCCGGCGGCTGAATGTGTGCGCCCTTTGCATGCGGCGCATGACACTGACGTCATATGCCAGTGACAACGGGCGCACACTTTGTCAGTATTGATCGGGACGTGTGACGTGGCAGTTCAGGTAACAAACGCTGCGTGTGCGTGCCTCTGCACATACTCTGCCTTCGCTTTTAAAGGGCCCGGGTGCCTAAAAACTGCAGACTTTTTTTTTCCTTCTCTTCTCCTTCTTCCCACAGCCATCTTCCTAGCCCACTTCAAGGGCCCACTGGGGATACCCCACCAGGCTAGTCTGACCCTGCTCTCGAGTACATACTAAGGGAGTAGGGCTCTGGTATAAATCCAGCAAGAGGCAGGTAAATAGGGAAAAAAAAGGTTTTCTAAACTACTATATTCATAATCAGGAATTAAGGAAAATCTCCTAATACTACTGTGATTGCAACATTTCATAACTTATGCTTGACAAAATCATTAACATGAAAGTTTAGTTACTCTTTAGGCTATGGCTAAACATTGTACACCACTGGTAAATATAATGAAGAAGAAAGCCCTTGTACTGTAGGTAGACGTTTTGGCTTGGCAAATATTTAAGCCTGCTAAAATGGCGTTGAGTGTAATTAGTGGGTTGACCCTTTTACGTTTGTGCAAATAAATTATTTAAAGTGCAGACAATGTGTATGAGGAGTAGAAATCTGATCTGCAGGCAAGTGATACAAAAAGACTTTGTGGTTGTGTGTACAGATTAATTGTACTCAGAAATGGAAGCAGTTATTCAATACAGTAAGAATCAAGTCAGTACTAGACCGGAGAACCTCTCAGGATGACAAGCTATTATGCATATATGCTTTACCTCCTAAGCGAAGGAGAGCTTTGGTGCATGCCTTATTTGGTTATCTATAATATAACGGTGGGAGCGTCACTCTGAAGCCTTTATAGACTGCGCAAGCGCGACACGCCTGCGCAGTCTGGCTCCAGACAGAGAGGCATCCAGAGCGGTGAGTACTCTGTATGGCGCCAGAGATCGCGGTATGCGTACTGGATGCATACCGCGATCTCCGGCGCCATACTCACATACTTACCTGACCGGGAGGAGCGTTGCCGCGGCGCTTCTCTTCTCCCGGGGCAGGAGACCAGGAGTGCGCGTCGGATCGCGCATGCACAATAGCGCTATCCGGCGCCATTTTGCTGAAGACACATTTACAGTGTGTCTTCAGCAATATGGCGCCGGACCGCGCGGTATGGGCATGCGCGTACTCCGGCGCCGCTCTCCTCCCCCGGCGTCCAGCAGAATGGAACAGCTCTGGAGCACAGGGATGAAAGGTGAGTATAAATGTTTGGTTTTTTTTGCGGTATCTGTGCAGTTTAATAGCGGTGAGGGGGCCATGCACATCAGGATAGGGGGCGTGAGGGGACCATGCACATCAGGGTTGGGGGGTGAGGGGGCCATGTACATCAGGATTGGGGGGGTGAGGGGACCATGCACATCAGGATAGGGGGGTGAGGGGACCATGCACATCAGGATTGGGGGTTGAGGGACCATGCATATCAGGATTGGGGGGTAAGGGGCCACGCACATCAGGATTGGGGTGAGCGGACCATGCACATCAGGATTGGGGGTGAGGGCACCATGCACATCAGGGTTTGGGGGGTGAGGGGACCATGCACATCAGGATTGGGGGTGAGCGGACCATGCACATCAGGGTTGGGGGGTGAGAGGACCATGCACATCAGGTTGGGGGTGAGGGGACCATGCACATCAGGGTTGGGGGGTGAGGGGACCATGCACATCAGGATTGGGGGTGAGGGGACCATGCATATCAGGATTGGGGGATGAGGGGACCATGCACATCAGGATTGGGGGGTGAGGGGACCATGCACATCAGGATTGGAGGGTGAGCGGACCATGCACATCAGGATTGGGCGATGAGGGGACCATTCATACCAGATTGGGGGGTGAGGGGACAATTCATACCAGGATTGGGGGGTGAGGGGACCATTCATACCAGAATTGGGGGTGACGGGACCATTCATACCAGAATTGGGGGGTGAGGGGACCATGCATTCCAGGATTGGGCAGGAGGTGACCTTGCATACCAGGATGAGGAATGGGGTGCCATGCATAGTAGATTTGGGTGGGATGAGGGGACCATACATACCAGGATAGGGATGAGGGGTGCCATGCATACCAGAATAGGAGGGGGGAAGCACATACCAGAATGGGAGACCATGTACCTATAAAAATGCTTGCCACCCGGGCGTAGAACGGGTTCATCACTAGTCATTTTATAACTTCAGCAGTAGAAGCACCATCCTGTCATATGTCTTCTACATTTAAACGAATATAATTTATTTGAATTATACACCACAAACAAAATAAATAGCCATCTTCTATAGTCTATGTTGACAGCGTGAAATTCCTCATAACGCTGCAATATTTTAAAGATTATTTTTCTCTGAAAGCCCCCAGGGACCAAGACGCATGGGAGACAAGTTGAACAGGAGGGTCCCCGGCGGCTCCTGCCTGCTCGCTGACCTGTAATGACAGGTATTTGTCTATAGACTCATGTCAAACATACATCACTGAAATCCGACAGCTAATGTCTGATGCATGCTACCCATGAATAGCCTGAATCTCTGAGTGTGGCACCCTTTATGAACGACTTTACCAGCGGCGCAGGCGGGACTAGGTTTTCCCAACGACCGCAGAGGTCGTTATACAGATCGCTGATCTCTGATGAGATCTTTGTGTTTGGAAGCTAACCGCGACCATATAGCGATCGCACCAACGATCTCGCCAGGTCGTGTCGTTGTCGTGATCACTGGTGCGATCGCTAAGCGTGACAGTGCCTTTAGTGACTACTGGATATTCAGTAGAGCTTCTGATGGTGAGCATAGCCTTTGCTGCCAGTAGTCACCAGGAATCACTCAGGGCAGTCCCTGGGTCTACAGCAGCTGACCAGAGGGTCAGAGACACGGGTACGAGGTACAGATGGACAGTGGCAGACGTGATCAGGGTTGCAGCACAAATTCAATTTTTATATCCAAGATCAGGAGCTGAGAGGTCAGGATAAATGGGTAGGCAAGCCAGGTCAGAAAACAGCAGAGACAATACACAAGCACACCTAGACAGAGACAGATCTAGAACCTTAGATCAGGTGAGGAGCGGTGGGAGGAACCGCTTAATAACCCCCCTGCTGCTTGGGGATAGGCCAGAGAATCTCACCTGTGCAGGACACGGTGGTTAAATGTCTGCAACAAGTGGTCATGCCTCCCTGTAGCCTGGTGGAGCAACAGCAAGAGTATCCTGCAGTGTTGGAAATGCTACTAGAGTCAACTCTGTGAGACATCCTACAACTGGGAAGGGCGATGACCACAGTGAGTAGGGTGATGCTTCGCGCCCATTCAAGTTGTAGGCATCACTTGACATTGACTATCCTTGCATGACCACGGCAGCCAATCACTGTTCAAAACAGTTACTGTATGTGCCAATTGTACTACAATAACCCTTTTGTTCTGTTGTGTAGCTGCTTAGACCTCTAACAATCACACATTAATGGTCTATCTTAAGGAATATCTAATTTGTGAACGAAACGTAGGACCACATCTAACTAATGCACTTGATCAAAACCCTGCCTGTAGCAGCATGATTTTGACTTTCCTGCAATGTAATGTGTCCATTGGCTCCTAAGGGTGGGCTGTGGGGGTCTTACCATAAAGTCTGTCTGTGTTTGAAAACTTGTAGACTGAGGAATGCTACTTCATGATTTTCATTCTGCAATTCATTTCACCATGATACTCCGAACTACCTTACTTTTTTCATCACTGGAATAAAAGTTTTTACAGTACAGTTAATACCTATATTTATTTGTTTTGTCTTATACCTTGCATTCCTGGTTTTTCAGGGAATCAATGCTTTTTGCACCAAACTACCGTGTTTTTTTTCATTCATTCTGAAGCATAGTGTGCATAGCATGATCCTTTAGCAAACAGAATAAGTCCACATGTAAAATTTTTATTTACCTTACTTTTCTTATAAACTTGCAGCTTTTCATGCTTTTTTTTTTTAATTGAAAGTATTTTGTTTCAGGGTGGTGACAGCAGCTGCATCGCTGTTCCCTGATAATGTCCCTTTTGACAATCCCTAGTATATGCTGGGAGATTCAAGTAATATGGCATCACAAGTAAGAAAAAAGACCATAAGTTCAAAACAGAGAGGGAACAGTGAGAGTAGAGAGGGAACAGTGTGGAATTTTTCATTGAAGGGCATTAAAAATTTGTTATTAAAATTTGATTTTTTAGACCTTTAATATGACATTAATTGTAAGGTTTCGGACAAGCCCTTTAAAGAACATGTTGGTACAAAAAAAGTCACATCACAAATTGTTGTAATTCCCTGTTGTAATGGGCTATAAGTTTCAGATTTTCCTTTAAAAATGCAAACTAATGTGACTGATAGACCATTTGATAATACTTATCTATCTGACACCGGTTGTATTCCAACTAACTAACACCAATACTTTCAGTCCTACAAGATCTTTTATTGTTTTATGATTTTACTATTGAGTTGCAGATTTTAATTACTTTGTTGTTGCTTATTTGGCTATTTTTATGTTCTTACAAAACAGTTCAATTTTTATTTTGGATTGGTATGTTAAATTAAACTCTTGCCTGAATGATTTGCCCTTATATAGTATTTGAAAGATCTCATAATTAGTAACATAATGTCTTTTTTGCATCAATTTTTTTGTATATCTGTTAATGTTTAAAAATGTATGAGATTTGTTTAACAATGCTGCTTAAAGTTTAGAAACTATGTATTAATAGCATTTCATTCTTATTTTTAGACCTCCAAGACCAAAGAATGTGGAACTGCCAATTAAGTCTAAGGTTGTTGATAATGTTGAAGAAGGCACCATTGAAGCAATAATCCCTAAAGGAAATATTGCAAGCAAAGTTTCCTTATTTGAGAGTAAAAGAACAAGTCACAAGCAAATTGATTTCTTTGCAACAAAAAACATTTCCCAAAAGAATTATGTTGAAAGAACCAAACTTAATTTTGGGAAACATGTAAAGGGGACTGTGTCAAAAGACAATAGCTCGCTGGTTAAACAAGCCAACATTTCTAGTAATAGTATTGGAAAAAAAGCTGAAAATGGTCATCATGAAATAAAAACCGACAAAAAGAAGGAAGGCACTGTTGTAACTTCACCAAGCCAGATACAGATGGAACACGGTAGAAATGGTTTTGAATTAGCATTACCAGATAAGATTTTAAAAGAAAGTATTTTGCCTTCAGAGAAGAATGAAAAACACAAGAAACCTACTCAAAACATCAGTAATGTTGATGCTTTGGATGAGATTATAAGTACACAGACCAATGGCTCAAAGCTTGATGAACATACCAAGAACACTTTAACACAGTCATATGAGAATACGTCTGATTTAGTTGCGGTTTCAGCTCATTCTGAAGGTGGTGTTGTTTCGCCCAAAGATTCTCCTGATATGGGTAACAAAAATAACTCTATAAAAGAACCATCTGATGCTTCCATTTCAAAAGAAGATGACAATGAGGGTCTAACTAAAGAGTCTAAAACAGTGCATTCAGATGTTCTATGTTCATCTTTACATTCAACAGTATCATCCAGTACAGAGCAGTTACAGTTAAGTGACAGTAAAGAAATGACTGAAGTTGAAAGGGAAGATCAAGCACTAACCTCTAAGAGAAAAGGCACTGGCAAGTCACCTGAAACAAGAATGGAAACAGAGAATATGCAGAGCAAAAAATCTTTAATTGATGATGCCAAAGAAGATTTTGAAAAGTTAAATGCATATTTAAAAGTGAGCCATAAAGGTGATTTACTAAAACATGAAGAAACAACTGAAGCTGAAGGGGAAGCTAAAACGTCAACCTCTGTGAAAAACGAAACAGCAAAGTTACCAAAAGCTAGAATAGATAAAGAAAAAAATTATCCCAAAGAAGTATTAAATGACAATTCAAAAGGTGTTCAAAAGGAAAATACAGATTCAGAGGAAAAGCCTGAGGTAGATTTAATAAGTAAAGAAATAACTCGAGTTAAAATTGAAGCTCAAGCAGCGACCGCTAAGAGTAAAGACACAGGCAAATCACCTAAAGCAAGAATGGGCACAAAGAAAATTCACCCCAAAGAAAACTTAAATCTCAATTCAAAAAAAGATGTCCGAAGGGAAAATATAGATTCTGAAGGAAGCCAAGAGGTAGATTTATCAAGTAGAAAAGACGTGACTGAATTTAAAAGAGAAGATCAGGCACCAACATCTGAGGGTAAAGACACAGAGAAGTCACTTAAAGAAATGGCCCCAGAGAAAATTCAGCCCAAACAAGTTCTAAATAATGATGAGAAAGATGTTCCAAAGGAAAATATAGCTTCGGAGGCAAACCATGAGGTAGACAGCAATGAACTCAAAATGGGAATCACACATGATACCGCTAAACAATTACCAAGTACAATTAAGGAGCAATCCAGTCGAGAAGCAGTTCAGGAAAAATGTTCATTACATGGAAATTCAGACCTTGCTCACCATGAAAAGGAAAGCAGTGCAACTGCTGAGCCATATCTTTTAAATGCAGTTATTCCGGCAGGACAGGAACAAACTATTTCAAATCAGCAAAATGGTCTTCTGCCAAGCCTTACAATAGGTACTATTAAAGCCAGCGATGGATCAAAGTTAGAAGGTTCATATACTGAGAATCCTCCACAAATTGAAGATGGTGTACATCAGTCCTCAGCAAACTCCCAGCTAGATTCCGGTGAGTTCTCTTGTCTCAATAATATCTCACCACAGAGTAAGCTTCCAGCTGGTTCTGACAAAGAAAGCGAGCCAACCTTTTTCCATGGTGTGAATGTTTTCTCAAATCCTAACACTAGAATCTTGACAGACCTTACAAACGGTATTGTTTCCTGTCCAGAAACGACAAGGGATGATAGATCTGTATATGAAAGTAAAGAGTATCAAGTGGATTTTACCAGCACACTCATTTGTTCAGCTAGAGACAATGAACTAGAGTTACAAAATAATGTTGTGACTGTAGATGAAATGTCTGAAAAGCATACGAACAGTAATGCTCAGCAAGTTAATGTGGTAAATGCAGATGATCTAAAAAAACCTATGGCTTCTACTGAAGTCGATAACAAAAGTACTCCTAATGGGAATGTGGTTGATTCTGACATTCCAGACCCTACGGCACCTGAGAATGGATACCTTTTTGACTCCCGTAACATCTATACAAATGGAAACCTTCAACATAGCATGACTCAAGAAAGTTTCACAAAAATGCAATCTAGCCCTGAAACCAGTTTTAATGACTCTGTAGAAAGTGAAGAAAACACTTTAGATTCATCTTCTGACATGGAAAAATTTGCTGAAACCATCAGAAGGCTAGATAGCCCTATTACTTTGCCTCAGAAAAGAAAAAAACCCAGAGCTCCGAAATCGCCAGGTCCATTTTATGGTTTGCCACCTATTCGTGAGGATTACTTGGAAAAGATCTTGGATAACGAGTCATTTTCCTTCGGTTTAGGAAAGAAGGATAGAGCAAAGGAACTTGCACCAATGGCATTATTTAAGCTGCAAAGCAAAGAAACTGCAGAGAAATTAAAGCCAAAACGGGCATCTGCTGAACAAAGCCTGCTTTTGAAATCTCTAAAATCAAAAAGAGAACCACTTTCCATACCACAGGAAACATGTGACAAGGAAAATGCAGATGTGACAGATTTAGCTGTGAAGAGATCTCGAATAGAATCAATTTATTCAGGCTTCAAGTCACCCTTTGCAGCAAGGTCTGAAGAGAACGTGTTCTCTCCTTCTGTAACAACTGTCAGCACAATAACTACCTCCTTTGACACACCCCGGAAGGAGTTTACTCCCTCAGGCAAAACCTGTGATCTTAAAACTACAGACTCTGTTACGACAGCTCACACATCGGTTAAAGAAGGCAAAGGTGGTTTCACACATCCGTCTTCAGAATTCTTGCAGAGTGACTCTGCAGAGCAGTCAATATCCATACCCGTGCACAGCATGGACAGCAACCAGGAAGGCAATATCCAAGCAAACGGTGACTTATCACTTAAATTACCTGATTCTAATGGCCACCTTTATGTAAATCATTCCACACCTGAAGGGAACAGAACAGCGCCCCTTTTTGACAGCATTTCGGCACTTGATAAACCTGATTCCTCAGAGATATTTTATTTTAAGGGCCAAGAGCAAAGCATTCCAGATAGCTCAGAGGTGAGTGCTGTTTGAGTACTGCATTGCTGTAGCAGCTGCCATGTTCATGCTTTTCTGCCTAACACACATTTGTTATGCATAATTGGCAATATAGGTAGTGTTCTGTACTTATTAGCTACACAATGTAATAAAATGTCTTTGGAGACAAACAAGCCATTTGGGATTCTAGAACAATCACTGCAATAGTGTCACCTGAGAGTAAGAGAAACTGCATTGTTCGTATTTAATATTAGTTATAACGTCTGTTTACATATGTTCACAGACAGAAATGCGAAGTTGGAATGATGCATACTTTAATTTAATCCTTTGGACCATTTATGGTTTGTTTTGCTTAGTAGCCTACTTTGTCCTAACTTTTTGTCCTTGCAAGCGCATAGTATTCAGATATTTGGTTGATGGCTAGTTGGGGCTAATTGATGAACAGCATTAACTTTATTACAGGTACACACATGCTACAGGTAGATTATAACTACAATAGAATATTCATATATGAAATTTACAGAAATCTAGGCAAACTGCACAGACCACTTTTAGAAATGTCTAATGGATTGTACTTCACCAATGCATAGCAGAAAGTCTACACATAATAGTTGACACACCAGTTTTTTTTCGTTATTGCAGTTCATTAACTCCTTTTATGTCACATGGGGAAGTCCTCTTTGCCCTTTTACCCAAGTCACAAAGTGTGCATTGCTTTTATTGCAATATGTATAGACACAGCCATGTATAAAAGGCATCAGATACTACAGATATTTTCATATAACAAATCTGGATCAAATAACTTTCTGAAATGAAAGTCATATTCAGTTTTTATTAGAATAACTATACAGGAGAAGCATAAACTCTGACATGTCTCTAAAGCTCTGTTCACATCTACATTGTGGTTTCCATTAAAAGCAGGACTCGACATCAATGTTGCTGATAGATCCCATTGCATGCAGTGCTATTCTTCCTGTCTAAAATAGGGCTATATGACATAGGCTTATAATGTAGGCTCCAACACAGGAGTGAGCATAGCCTACACCTGTTTATTGTATCCAAAAAGTGATTTGGGGAGAAAAGAAGGATGTGTAGAAAGGTTGCATTAGGTCAAATTTCTAACCACACATATATAATCAGCTCCTCTTAAAATGGTTGTCTAGGATATATATATTTTTTTTTATAGGATTGAAAATAACAAACTCAGCTATACTTCTTCCCCTTCTCCAGTGCTGCCTCTCTGCTGCTACTCCCAGTGATTCTTTATAGGCTACAGCAGAGAGATGTCCTGACTACTTTGTGCACCTGACAATGCTCCTAATCACTGGGCTTAGCTGCTCTGCCAGTGTTGATGGCATGAGTTCGATGTAGTGGTCATGTACGATGTAGTGGTCATTCCCATCTCCAAGATCTTATCCCAATATGTAGTAGTTGTAATAATAATATTAGCAAATACCTTAAAAGTGTAGTATAGTTTTTCTGATTTGCTATGTCTCTTTCCTGATGTGCAGGCATTGCAGGACCTTAGGTATCCATGGTTACGACCACTAGCAACTAGCTGTCACTATATCCGTGGTTGTAACAATGGATACCTAAGGTCCTTCCAGGCTTCAAATGAGGAAAGAGACAGAGTGAGTCAGAAAAACTCCTTGCAGATGTTGTCCTTGGCGGGATTTGAACACAGGACCCCAGAATATATATGTTTTTTTCCATTAACCTTACAACCCACCTTACACTTTTCATATTACGGTATATTTAAATATGAGAGCTCTTCTGTTTGGACTTGCAGAGAATGTAGGCATCACCACACAACACAGAGGGAAAACTGCCTAAGGTACTTTTCTGAAGCCACTAGAACAATTTTTTCTTAAACCTAGTTGGAGTGATTCATCTACTAGAGTTTTACTGTTTACTCAAATATGTTTAACATTGTTGGTTATTCCATACAAAATAAGTACACTACAGTATATCCTCTTTTCTGTGGAAGATTATTGCTGTTACTTCAATAGTCCACTAGCCCATTTTGATCTGGCCAATAAATCAAGTAAAAAGTTTTATATAATTTTGCATTTGTCTGTCTATGAGCTAATGTATCTTGCAGCTATGGCCTTTAAAAAGAAAAAACAAACAAAACTAAATATACACTCAGACGTTTCCATAAAGTTCAAAAGCAACATTGTTCGGGTTCTTGTCTTCCAGCTAAATTGCTCCCAACTCCTTGGCATAAAGAATAAGCGTAAACAAACTTCTCTGCCAGATACTTTTCAGTTCAGTGCATCAAAGTGTCATGTTTTATCCACATTTCTATGGAAAGGTGTACCTGTCCAAAAATACAGTATGATCAGCACGCCACAGTGGAGGCAATGACCTCTGCAGGCAGGGAGATGTAACCACATGAAACCTGTATGCAGTTCAAACTAGTAATTTACTAGGCAACTTTTGGATGTGTTTGTATATGCATATATATATTTTTAATTATTTAAAAAATATTTTGTATCTTAGGCATTGCTCTTGAAAGGTTCAGAGAAGGTTAACCCTAGACCAGGAAAGGTAATGTGAATACTGTATATGCTATCTCTGCGAGTCTACTTTAAATCACACAAATAAACCTTTCTGTTTAACCTCTTGCAGGTGGTCATTCTGACAGAGGCTGAATATGGAGGTGCTGTGTTTGAAGTCTTTTCTGATGTCGTTGATTGTACTTCCTGGGAGCTTTCTCCTACTGTATTTATTAAAACCGTTAGAGGATGGTAAGAAATTAAACCTTCATACTTAGTCAGTGTTGTCAAGTAGTTTGGTTCCCAAACACTTAGAGATACATCAAACTATATATTTTATCATTGTTCTATTAGGTAGACAGACTAGTGGAGTGGACTATTTACTATAGCTAGATGAAATCCTGATAAGAACTACCAAGTAATGAATTTTTGATCAAACATACTAGCAAAGTGGCTATAAAACTTTAGATATCTGTTGGAAACCATTTCTACCCGCACAAACACACACCTCAGTGATAATAATGGACCAGGGATGTTAAAATCCAGCATTGCCCAATCCTTCTTTCCCATGACATTTGTTGTCTGGGTAGAGTCATTGAATACTTCTACACATTACATGATTGAATGGTTCCTCTCAAATTGTTGGAGTCGGCTGACATTCATCTAATATATATGTGCACCTTAAGTTTCAACGGTATAAACACTCTCCAAAAAGGCAGAAATATGGCTGCACTCCCCAGTCAGTAAAATATAAATTCTTCATTCCATGTACTTTAAACACAGGATGAAGCACAGCGTAGAGTATGTAGATGCATATGAACAACAGACATTTTGTGCTGGCCAGGCTGTCAGCAGGTTTATGCTATGTCATCTGAGAGCAGCCTGATGTAGATAAAGAGAAGCTGAATCTAACGATGTATCACTTAGATTACTGGGTGCAGCCATTCTCACACAATCAGAGCTTTTAGATTTAGACTGAAGCAGAGTTGAGAAAGCTAACCCCGCCCACACTAGGCTAACCACAGACTAGTGTAGTCTGGCAATGTTAATCTCTTAGTGATAAATCCTTCACAGTTAGTATACAACAGCACTTGACAAGTGACACATCCCAGAATTCTGTGTCTCAGCCTCTATCTCCTGCTATTTTAAGATTATATAGCAAAAACCTGCTGATAGATTCCCTTTAATATGTAGCCATGTTCTCCACGCTGTGCATAAACTAAATGGAATAGAAAGTTTATATTTTACACAGACTGGCGAGTTCTGCCATATTTTTGCCTTTTGGAAAGTTTTTATGCTATTGGAACGGTTTTCTCATGTGGTTGAGCATCATCAGATGTCTGTAATCTGAATAATAATGCATAAGGTTTGCCAGTATTTACTTGAATGGACTACAAAATGTTACGATGGTTACCTTATGCATACTAGACTTGATATGCTACCAACCAACTAGACATGATATGCTACCAACCAAGAGAAAGAGTAGTACTAGAGGTTCAAGGAAAATATAATATGCAGAGTTTGGGTAAACAGACTTTTCCATTTTTATTTGACTTTGAAAGTGTAGCTCCTTGTGTCCATGTTTAGAAGTGGAAGGACAATACAATAGGATTTGGTATACAGTGCCTACAAGTAGTATTCAACCCCCTGCAGATTTAGCTGGTTTGATAAGATCCAAATAAGTTAGAGCCTTCAAACTTCAAACGAGAGTAGGATTTATTAACCGAAGCATAAATCTTACAAAACAAAAAGTTATGTTGCTCAGTTGAATTTTAATAAATTTTAAACATAAAAGTGTGGGTCAATTATTATACAACCCCTATGTTTAATATTTCGTGGAATAACCCTTGTTTGCAATTACAGCTAATAATCGTCTTTTATAAGACCTGATCAGGCCGGCACAGGTCTGTGGAGTTATCTTGGTCCACTCCTCCATGCAGATCTTCTCCAAGTTATCTAGGTTCTTTGGGTGTCTCATGTGGACTTTAATCTTGAGCTCCTTCCACAAGTTTTCAATTGGTTAAGGTCAGGAGACTGACTAGGCCACTCCAACACCTTGACTTTTTCCCTCCTGAACCAGGCCTTGGTTTTCTTGGCTGTGTGCTTTGGGTCGTTGTCTTGTTGGAAGATGAAATTACGACCCATCTTAAGATCCTTGATGGAGGAGCGGAGGTTCTTGGCCAAAATCTCCAGGTAGGCCGTGCTATCCATCCTCCCATGGATGCGGACCAGATGGCCAGGCCCCTTGGCTGAGAAACAGCCCCACAGCATGATGCTGCCACCACCATGCTTGACTGTGGGGATGGTATTCTTGGGGTCGTATGCAGTGCCATCCAGTCTCCAAACGTCACGTGTGTGGTTGGCACCAAAGATCTCGATCTTGGTCTCATCAGACCATAGAACCTTGAACCAGTCTGTCTCAGAGTCCTCCAAGTGATCATGAGCAAACTGTAGACGAGCCTTGACATGACGCTTTGAAAGTAAAGGTACCTTACGGGCTCGTCTGGAACGGAGACCATTGCGGTGGAGTACGTTACTTATGGTATTGACTGAAACCAATGTCCCCACTGCCATAGAGATCTTCCCGGAGCTCCTTCCTTGTTGTCCTTGGGTTAGCCTTGACTCTTTGGACAAGCCTGGCCTCGGCACGGGAGGAAACTTTCAAAGGCTGTCCAGGCCGTGGAAGGCTAACAGTAGTTCCATAAGCCTTCCACTTACGGATGATGCTCCCAACAGTGGAGACAGGTAGGGCCAACTCCTTGGAAAGGGTTTTGTACCCCTTGCCAGCCTTATGACCCTCCACGATCTTGTCTCTGATGGACTTGGAATGCTCCTTTGTCTTTCCCATGTTGACCATGTATGAGTGCTGTTCACAAGTTTGGGGAGGGTCTTAAATAGTCAGAAAAGGCTGGCAAAAGAGATCATTAATCCACACATGTGAAGCTCATTATTCTTGTTGCCTGAACTACTTCTTAATACTTTAGGGGGACCAAACAGAATTCTTGTGGTTTGAGGGGTTGAATAATAAATGACACTCTGAATTAACTTTTAACGTTTTAAAAAAAAAAAAAAATTAAAACAAAAATTTTTGCTGCAGTGCATTTCCCACTTCCAGGCTGATCTACAGTACAAATGTCACAATGCCAAGTTAATTCCGCATGTGTCAACCAGCTAAATCTGCAGGGGGTTGAATACTACTTGTAGGCACTGTATGGCCTCCTTGGGTATCATTGTCTTGCAGCAACTTTACAATTAAAATGAGACTTTTGTGTTGACAGCTTTCCTATACTTTACTAAATAGTGCTTCTGTGTGAATTTTGTTCAGTGGAATAATCTATGGTTTAGTCTATTTAGAATGATTATTTCTTTTTAGCTGGATACTTTATGAACTCCCCAATTATGAGGGGCGGACTATAGCACTGGAGGAAGGTGACATAGAAGTCACCAACCCATGGGGAGAAGAATCGCAGGATGAAAATTCTCGAACACCAGTCGTAATTGGTTCTTTAAGACATGTGGTAAAGGTAAACATTTTAAAGTTTGCAACTATTTAACTGTATTAGGTACAGGTTGACAAATTGCTCTTTTGTATGGATAAGTTTGTTTCTAAAGTTTCATAGATTTTATTAATAGTTTCTAAAATCTCATTGTTTCGACTTTCCTATAAATATGATATACCAGAATGTGTAACCTGTACGTTATTTGTTCTCCAGCAGTAAATCCATCCCAAACTGCAGCTCCTTTTATTTTATGTGCTTCTTTATACGGTATACTGTATGTGTGTGTTTGTGATGTTCACAGGCTGTGTTCAGTAATTACAGCTTCTTAGAGTCCTGCTTCTATAACCGCTCCTTTAAATGTCAATAATGCTTTAACAAATGTTTATAAACGGGTGAGGCATGAAGTCACAACTGGTTTAGGATCCAATAATGTGGTATCACACACATAATCGCTTACTTGATCATTTCGCACTGAACATTACTTGTAAAACCCAGCTCCTTGTGCTCAACTAGGAAGGTAAACATCTTACTAATATTCCTCAGTTGTGAGACACCACAATCCAAATATACCATCCCTCTGTAGGTCCACTTTCAGCTTGTACGCAACAAAAGATATCCTTTCCTGTGTTGGCACATACGGTAATCAGTATTGGTATGTGAAAAGGACTGGCTGACACACTCCATTCACTAGCTAAGCCAGCCCCTGCTCCTTTACAGCTGATACAGAGACTGAGAAGGGGATGGCTTGGTTATTGAAATGAACCAGTCAGTCATCCTCCTTTATGCACTGCACTGATGATGTGCCACACAGGAAATATTATCCTTTTGTTGAGCACAACCTGAAAGTGGACCTTACTGGATTGGAGTGGATATCTTCAGATTGGGCAAGTTTGATAATAGAAATTTTGAAGCATAAAGGCCACCATATACATTAATGTGACTGTTGACATGATTCAGCTTTTCATTCAGCCAGCAGCCATCCAATATTCTATACATAGGAGCGCTCTTTCGACAGAGTACTGCTTCTTCTCTAAAGAGAGCCGTCGCCACACATGGTTTCTCTCCGGAAGACAATGCGATCGTCAGTCCAAAATAGGACATGCCGGATCAGCTCTATGATAGACATTTTCAGTCAACATCAGTCTAATGTACGGTTGTGACTTAGGACTGTGATATTAGCAATGCCATGTTCAAACCTGGTCACTCCTCTGATTACACACTATTTGATCATAATTGTAAAGTGTGTCACCATGGAAATGGCTAAGTACCTGACAAGTTTCCAGACCTATTTCTATTAAAAATATATTCAAACAGGTACTTGAGCAACCCAACCTGGTGATAACATGAAGAGGGGATTATTATGTCGGACTTAACATTTTCTCTGCAACAACCAATGAAGGGACAATATAATAAAATGTGCTGGGCCTTTTTACTAATTGAGAGATTTCTCCTTTAAAAAGGTTGAACTTTCAGAAAACTTAGGCTATAAGCTGTGTAAGTTATAAAGAAAATAAAGCTGGGTATTACTTATCCTCCCCGGGTCCAGCTCTGAGTCCCAGCACTGCCCCGGTCTCTGTTGCCTGTCTGCTGCAGTGATGACGGTGCTACATTCAATCCCTGATAGTGCTATAGACAATGTGATGACACTGCTGCAGACAAACAACAAAGACAAGGGCAGCAGTAGAGAACCAGAGCTGGCCCTGGAGAGGACTAGTAGTACTCAGGTTTTGTTTTTTTTTTTTTTTTTTATAATTATTGCACATAATAGCCAAAAGTTTTCTGAAAGGGGACAAACCCTTTAAGGCAGTGTTCCCCAACTACAGTCCTCAAGGCCCACCAACCAGTCATGTTTTCACGATTTCCTTTGTATTGCATGTGGAGGTGATGCAATTATCACCTGGAAATCCTGAAAACATGACCTGTTGGTGGGCCTTGAGGACTGGAGTTGGGGAACTTTAAGGAATCGGGAAAAAAAAAACTTCCAAAGCATAGTATAAATATATATGTTTCTTATCAAATTGACCAACGGCACATAGCACAATAGGTCAAAGTAATCTTTTACTCCGCTGCTGTTCTCACACAAATTTAATTAAATAAAAATTGTACATTTTAATCTGTGGGAGAAACAAAGTGTGCCTCCTTAACCCCTTTTGGGATGCTGTCTACAGTATTTTGTTCATTCAGAACCGTGATTTTAATTCTCACTTTTGTAAAACTATGAGAGGTATACATTTTTGTTTCATCACCCATACCTTTCAGCTGTCCCAGATCCAGCGAGTATGTCCCAAATTTGGGGAACTGTCTTGGGAGGTAGTGAGTTATGTTCCATCTTGAGCTGTATCTTTGTTCTAAGGTCACAGATACAGCTGAACACAAAGGTGTATCAAGGAGCCAACAAGTCCTCTCTCCTGCTAGGACCTTTGTATCATATGACTGGCAGAAAAAGGGAAGACGAGCAGGAGACATGCGCGTGTGTGTGTGTGTGTGTGCCAGAGCTGATCGTGTCAGCTGAATGTGTGAAGAGATTTATATATATATATATATATAATATATATATATATATATATATATATTTTTAGCGGAGTCGAGTGTGCCTGAGTATAGACAGAGCCATCATTTTGTTTGTAAACTTTGAATTATTTTTTTAGAAACTGATTCACATTGATTTGAGAGCCCAAACCTTTTCTATTAATACCCATGAAAAATACATATCCCGTGTTTTTCGGACTATAAGACGCACCGGACTATAAGACCCACCCAGGTTTTAGAGGCGGAAAATAAGGAAAAATATATTTGAAGCAAAAAATGTGGTAAAATATTTAATAACATAAATAACATACTATTATATGTGGTATTATTATATATAATAGTATGTTATTATGTAGGAAGCTACGGGTAGAAGATGGTGCTGCGGGACCAGTGTGGTGTCTATAAAGTACTATGTGAAGACGCTGGAGGGTGAGTATAAGGCCGGGGTCACACATGCGAGAAACTCGCACGATTTTCGTGCGAGTCTCTCGCATGAACACCCAGCACTCTGGAGCATACGGCTGCATAAAAATACATGTAGCTGAACGCTCCAGGCCGAGTGCCAGCGGCAGTGCCGGATGTTCATGTGAGAGACTCGCACGAAAATCGTGCGAGTTTCTCATGTGTGACCCCGGCCTAAGAATGGGTACATAGGGTTTATATTTAAAGCGCCACTCCAGCACTGAAAAATAACACTGGAATACTGATTTAAGATCACATGGGAGAACTATAACTCCCAGCATGTCCTGCAGATCCTATGGCATGCTGGGAGTTATAGTCCACTACAGGATGGCAGAGTGCTTTTTTATGTGCTATAATTACTAACCTTTTAATTAAGTTTTTCTTGTACAGTGTGTCTGCAGGACCTGTGATGACATCATGAAGAGGCAGGGCTTTGTGCGGTCATGTGATGCTCCAGCCTGCCCTCTTCATGACCTCATCATAGGTTCTCCACAGGAGCATTCCGCATCCCATCAGCACAGGCCCCTGTGGCACTCTGCTCCTGCCGCCTCCTTCTCCTTCCAACACAGATCTCCCCAGCTGCTGCAGGAATCCAGCACTGGGCAAACCATGTGGGTCTGTCATTTGCTGCTCCTGCTCACTGCTCAGTTGACAGGTAGGCGGGGAAGCGGCTAATGAATATTCACTGCACTTTAACCCCTTCATGACCTTGCCATTTTTTGAAATTCTGACCAGTGTCCCTTTATGAGGTAATAACTCAGGAACGCTTCAACGGATCTTAGCGAATCTGAGATTGTTTTTTCGTGACATATTGGGCTTCATGTTAGTGGTAAATTTAGGTCGATAATTTTTGCTTTTATTTGTGAAAAAAATGGAAATTTGGCGAAAATTTTGAAAATTTCGCAATTTTCAAATTTTTGAATTTTTATTCTGTTAAACCAGAGAGTTATGTGACACAAAATAGTTAATAAATAACATTTCCCACTTGTCTTCTTTGCATCAGCACAATTTTGGAAGCAAAAATGTTTTTTTTTAGGATGTTATAAGGGTTAAAAGTTGACCAGCAATTTCTCATTTTTACAGCAAAATTTACAAAACCATTTTTTTAGGGGCCACCTCACATTTGAAGACACTTTGAGGGGTCTATATGGTAGAAAATACCCAAAAGTGACACCATTATAAAAACTGCACCCCTCAAGCTACTCAAAACTACATTCAAGAAGATTATTAACCCTTCAGGTGCTTCACAGGAACTAAAGCAACGTGGAAGGAAAAAATGGACATTTTAATTTTTCCAACAAAAATTTTATTTTAGCATCAATTTTTTCATTTTTGCATGGGCAACAGGATAAAATGGATCCTAAAATTTGTTGGGCAATTTCTCCTGAGTGCACAGATACCTCATATGTGGTCATAAACCACTGTTTGGGTGCACGGCAGGGCTCAGAAGGGAAGGAGCGCCAGTTGACTTTTTGAATGGAAAATTAGCTCCAATCATTAGCGGACACCATGACGCGTTTGGAGAGCCCCTGTGTGCCTAAACAATGAAAAAACCCCACATGTGACACCATTTTGGAAACTAGACCTCTTATGGAACTTATCTAGATGTGTTGTGAGCACTCTGAACCCCCAAGTGCTTCACAGAAGTTTATAACGCAGAGCAGTGAAAATAAAAAAATCATTTTTTTTCCTCAAAAATGATTTTTTAACCCGCTATTTTTTATTTTCACAAGGGTAACAGGAGAATTTGGACCACAAAAGTTGTTGTGCAATTTGTCCTGAGTAAACCAATACCCCATATGTGGGGGGCAACCACTGTTTTGGCGCATGGGAGAGCTCAGAAGGGAAGGAGCGCCATTTTGGAATGCAGACTTGATGGAATGTTCTGCGGGCGTCATGTTGCGTTTGCAGTGCCCCTGATGTGCCTAAACAGTAGAAACCCCCCACAGGTGACCCCATTTTGGAAACTAGACCCCCCCAAGGAGCTTATCTAGATGTGTAGTGAGCACTTTGAACCCCCAAGTGCTTCACAGACGTTTATAAACGCAGAGCAGTGAAAATAAATCATTTTTGTTTCTCAAAAATGATTTTTTAGCCTATTTTTTTATTTTCCCAAGGGTAGCAGGATAAATTGGAAACCAAAAGTTGTTGTCCAGTTTTTCCTGAGTACGCTGGTGTCCCATATGAGGGGGGAACCACTGTTTGGGTGCACAGCAGGGCTCAGAAGGGAAAGAGCACCATTTGACTTTAATGGAAAATTAGCTCCAATCGTTAGCGGACACCATGTCGTGTTTGGAGAGCCCCTGTATGCCTAAACTTTGGAGCTCCCCCACAAATGACCCCATTTTGGAAACAAGACCCCCTAAGGAACTTATTCAGATGCACAGTGAGCACTTTGAACCCCCAGGTGCTATACAGAAGTTTATAACGCACAGCCCTGAAAATAAAAAATCATTTTTTTTCTCAAAAAATGATTTTTTTTAGCCCCCTATTTTTTATTTTCACAATGGTTACAGGAGAAATTGGACCCCAAAAGTTGTTGTCCAGTTTGTCCTGAGTACGCTGGTACCCCATATGTGGGGGGTAACTACTGTTTGGGCACACGTCAGTGCTCGGAAGGGATGTAGTGACGCTTTGAAATGCCGACTTGATGGAATGGTCTGCGGGCATCTTGTTACGTTTGCAGAGCCCCTGATGTGCCCAAACAGTAGAAACCAACCACCAGTGACCCCATTTTGTAAACTAGACCCCCCAAGGAACTTATCCAGATGTGTGGTGAGCACCTTGAACCCCCACGTGCTTCACAGAAGTTTATAATGCAGAGCTGTAAAAACAAAAAATAATTTTTTTCCTCAAAAAAATCATTTTTTAACCCACAATTTTTTATTTTCACAACGGTAACAGGAGAAATTGGACCCCAAAAGTTGTTGTACAGTTTGTCCTGAGTACACTGGTACCCCATATGTGGGAGAAAACTACTGTATGGGCACACGTCGGGGCTCGGAAGGGAAGTAGTGACGTTTTGAAATGCCGACTTGATGGAATGGTCTGCGGGCGTCATATTACGTTTGCAGAGCCCATGATGTGCCTAAACAGTAGAAACCCCCCCAAGTGACCCCATTTTGGAAACTAGATCCCCCAAGGAACTCCTCTAGATGTGTGGTGAGCACTTTGAATCTCCAAGTTCTTCACAGAAGTTTATAACGCAGAGCTGTGAAAATAAAAAATCATTTTATTTCCACAAAAATAATTTTTTTAGTCCCCAATTTTTTTTCCCCAAGAGTAACAGGAGAAATTATACCCCCAAAGTTGTTGTGCAATTTTTACTGAGTACGCTGATACCCCATATGTGGGGGTAAACCACTGTTTGGGCACACGTCGGGGCCCGGAATAAAGGGAGCACTGTTTCACTTTTAACAGCCAATCAGAGCGATCGTAGCCACGTAGGGGTTAAGCCAACCCCCCTGTGGTGAAGCACAAAGGGTCTTGTGCCTGCGTGTTGGGTGACCTTTCAGTGACCCCGGTCACCCGACCCGCAGGAACGCGATCCTTTCATGACACATACGCTGTGTCACAGTTCATGAAGGGGTTAAGTATCGGGACCAGTGGTTTGCCCAGCTCTGGTTTCCTGCAGCAGTGGGGATATTTTCCTGCCTCCTGCGATCCCACTCCGCCGCTGTCCCCTGCCCCCCTCCCCACATGTTACATACCGACCATAAGACGCACCCACACTTTCCTCCCAACTTTGGAGGAAAAAAAGTGCTTCTTATGGTCCAAAAAATACGGTACCAGCATCAGTAGAACATTTAAAATGTGCAATAAGCAATGCTTTAAAGGATTTAGATGAAGTGTGTCTGAGCATTTTGATACCACAATTATGAGAGTGCATGCAATTACTCCATTTAGGCTACGTTTAGGGGATTAAAAACATACCAATTGTGTATGAAATGAATGTACGACTCCTTACTACAAATAATACTATTTTGGAATTCTGTATACATTAGGAATGTTATAATCCGTTTTGTGATAACTTGTAAATGCTGTTTTCGCTTTTGATTTCAGGATTATCGCGTTTGCAGAATTGATCTGTTCACAGATCCGGATGGTCTTGGAGTTATGACTTCCTATTATGATGACACAGAAGAGGTGCAGGTGTATGGGAGACTGCAGAGAACCTGTTCTGTCAAAGTGCATTGTGGAGTGTAAGGAATTAAATTCATTATATGTTAATTAGATAGATGGTGGGGGTCTTAAAGAGTAACTAAACTTTCTTCTGGATTTTTCATATGTAGCTGTGTCCTGAGACCCCTACTCATCCGAAGGCAATTCAAGTGCCTGCTAAATATGAACAATCAAAGTTTACTTACTCTTATGATCTCGCGTCAATTCTTTCCCAGAATATAAATTTATGTCCAATCTTCTCATCCAGAAAAATGGGAATACATATAATTACCACAGCCCGGCTAGGCCGTTAATGGACATTACTGGGGTAAAAACCTTGTCACATTAATTTTTATAATCTGTAGGGCTTTTATTCGCTTGTATAGATCATAAGACATTAAAACTGACCAGCACTTCTGTCCATATAATAGCTGGTGATGGAGGAGCATGTGACCAGTCCATCAGCCTCCTCCAAGAAAAGCAGTTTTCCTCTCTTAGGTGCTTTTCTATTGGAGGAGGCTAATGGTCTGGTCACATGCTTCTTCTCTAGCATGTATTTTATGGACATAAGCGCTCGTCAGTTTGTGAGGAAAGCTGCACTAACGAGAAAAGCGAATAAGCTCTTTAAATACATAATAATTAATGGGCATATCTGGGACTTTAATTGGTAATATTCTTGTATTGAAAAACTTTGTCTTGCCATTTTGAAGGTAATAATAAAATGTCAAAAATGCAAAAGCAAAGGTCATGTATTTACACTTTTTAAGTTTCCTTGCTTCACTTGCTGTGCACCTGTTCTAGCTTCTACTACACAACAGCTGCTCCTATGTACACAAAACTCTCACCAATTGCATATATCCTGTTGCAATTGCGTATAAATGTAGGTGAAAGCCATTATATAACACTCCTTTTTAGCAAATACTAGGGCAATCTGAGTTGCCTATACTTTATTCTGTTTCCTTATGTTTAGGTTCATCCATCATTAGCAGGGCTGTTGTCTAAATTCCAGTTCACTGTAAGGCATAAAGCTAGAAAGCTGTTTTCTTTTATTTGACCAAACATTTCTGTGACTCCATTCACAATAATCTGACCTCTGACAAAGCTGCATACTTTGTTAATTTTGTAATATGTTTCTTTCATTCGTTACATCACAAAATAGAAGAACATTTAAAGAAATCGTCAAATTATTTTCATGTCAAACCATTAGTCTTATGTGGGTATTATCTGTGCTCAATAGACAGAAGGTGAAGCAGTAAGTGATCATGCAGTGTATCCACCTCAAAAATACACAAAGAAGTTCTGGACAATGCACTTCTACAAAATTCCATGTATAGCTGAAAAAATACATTGCAAAGAGAAGGGACGTTTTAAATCACCCGCTTCATAGAGCCTTCAAATTAGGTGTCATTTAGACATTTGTTTTTAATGTACATGATCGATCAGTGTTTTTCACGGATAGAACATGTACCAATTATAATTTATGGAGTTGTTCACGTGTGTTCCAAAAAAATTCTTTTTCATCTGAGTCATTGATCAAAATCACCAATACAAGTGTATGGGTCCGTGAAAATCTGTGTGTTATCAGTTTTTAACATTGTAGTAAGTAGGAGAAGCTTTGTTATTTTTTTTTAGTTATTTTTGGCATATAAGAAAAGCACTGATGAAACACTGATACTAAAAACTCACACAGAAGATTTGATCAAAAAACACAGATCGATGAAAATCAGACCCTTTTTTTGAATCTGAGTAAAATTACAGACATCTGCATGAGGTTTTAATGAGATTTTCCCATGAACAAAGTACATTTTGATCAATAGATCTTGGACTAATGATATGTTCCAAATTTGGATGTGTAAAAAAAATATTCTTGTGTTGAGCTAATCTTATAAATATGCCCCTGCTATGTACTGCTGTTTGCTGTGTCCAACCATATAGTACTGCTCCAGTTCATAGTCAGCACATAGCGCAGCTCCTAAGGGCTGGAGATGCTGCATAAAAACTTGCTCCTGTGATAAAACAGCCAGGGAAAATTGTTAACTGAGAAAGTAGCATAAGTTACTTATGCTTCCTCCCCTGGCCAGGAGCTGTGGACCCACCATGAACTGGAGTACTGCTGCATGGTTTGACACAGAAAAAAACAGTGCATACAGTAGCAGAGAACATTTATAAGTTTTTATCAGGAATGGAGCTTTTTTTTTCTAACACATCCAATTGTTGAAATTATTATGCCAAGATCTATTGATTAAAATGTTCTTTGTTTGTGGGACAACCCCTTTAAGATTCCAACCACCTTCAGGCACCACCTGTTTGAGCCTACTGTATATCCCATTGAACTTGATACTAAATCTGTCGTCAGTAAGCACCCTCTGTTGGTGCCTATGGCAACCAGAATTTTATATATCCCATATTTCCATGTGAAGACATGAAAGGGATTCATAAGAGGGAATTTGAAACATATAAAGGGGCCCCTTTGAAAATTTAGTATGAAAACTAATAATAGAACATAACTTTGAACATAAAAATAGGATGGTATGAAAAAGTGTACATTCACTTGAAACTTGTTACAAGAAATAGCTATAATTCTTTATTGATATGACATAGGTGTAGGAGGTGTTTACTATGTGAACCATTACAGGATCTTTGCTGGGTGAGATTTTTGTCCTAACTTGTTTATTTTAATATGTGAAATATGTTTGCCTTGCATGCAGTGTATGACATTCTACATGGCTTTGAAGTTTGGGTGTGTATCCATGATTCCATTTGTGACTACATCTTACTGTATGTATTGCTGTCCCCTGAGTTTAATTGCCCTCACACTTATTGGTCCTCTCTTATCAAGAAAATGGCAGCTCAAAACAAGGATTAGTCACATGAAATTTTCAGCATCAATGTGGATGTAGTTTGCAGATGTTCGCAGCTATCTGGTGGCCACCAATGACACTGTAAGGGCTCATTCAACATCCGTTTTTTTCATGTATCAGAAAAACAGGCCAAGTTTCAACACTGTTTTGGATCAGAGTTTCATCCACATTTCAACTGAGTGTCATTGGAGTTGGCTATGAGCTTCATCAATTTTTACCAGATGAAAGAAAAAAAAGTTTCTCCAGCTTTTTCTATCAACCAGTCTATGAAAAACAGACCACACCATGGCATCTGAATGCTGTCCATTTTTTTTTCACTGGCCCACAGACTTGCATTGGCAATTTTGATCTGACAATCAATACCTGATATCTCTGCAATTTTGCGTGTACCACTTGGTCTGACAAAAAAAAATCAGTTATGTGAGCAGCCTCATTGTCAATCATAGGTGCGACTTTCATCTGTGAAAAATACAGATAATTAGATGGTGCTTGTTCATGAAAAATAATGAGGCCTTTGGTATGGAATTCTAACATGCTTACGCGTCGCCTGCCTGCAGAGATCAGTTCCAATTGTTATTGATTTCACAAATAAGGAATTGTAGTTTATATGTTACACTTGCTACAGAATTATGTTGAGTAGCTGACAAGGGTTTTCAGAAGGTAGAATGTACATCAGTTAGGACTCCCCCTTCAGGTATTGTTGGGGTATTGTCATTGATAAATAGAGGACTTGTAACTCTGATTTATGTGTCCATTCCTGTCTCCATTGCTTTTGATATAAATAGATATGTTTCTATTGTGTTTATTAATATCTGGGGACATTTATTTTTTATTTCAGATGGCTCATTTATGATGAATCTGGCTTCCAAGGAGTACCATTCATTTTGGAGCCCGGAGAATATCCTGACCTTTCATTTTTAAATATACAAGAAGCATACATTGCATCAATGAGGCCTTTGAAAATGGTGAGATTGTTAACAGCATAGTGCCAATAACAGCAGTGAAATCACTACTCCTAAATATTTTTATTTGATATATTAAGTTCCTGCAGATCGCCTCTTCCACTTTTAGCTGCCTTGTCATTAGCCGGTTTTATGCTTGCAGAATTCTCTTAAGTGGGATTTAGTGAACTGGTGAAATGTGTTTTAGTGAAGATTGCAGGATTTTCTGTAGAGTGAAATTACCTACCACCTCACAGTCATTTAAAAGAATATACCGTAATAATAAAAAATAATCCAAAATGGCATGCCTATATAATTCTGCTGTTGAGCATTACAGTCATAACATGCAAGGCTGTGGAAAACTCAGCTTAAGTCATAGGTCAATGCAATGAAGACTAAGTGACAGGTTAGCTAACCAGATCTTATCTCCCTATAGGGAAGCCGCAAAGTTGAAATACCCCATGAACCCAAGGTAAGAACATTATACACTGCTAACTCACTGCATGGAAAAACCAAGTGATAAAATCTTGCTGCCACTGTACAGCGAATGGATATATTGTAGATGGGAGCTATGTAGATCCCTATGTAGTCAGCGTCCTCTCATTAAAAAGTGCAAGCATAATTTTATCATGTAATTAGTATATTGCTGTGTGAAAAATAAAGGAGTTTTTGACCCCTCTAGTGTATAGAATGCAAATTGGTGTAGTAATTCAGTAACAAGAGGAAGAATATGTGGCCATATCAAAGTACAAAACCTTAAATGTGTACAGTTAGCTTTCAATTAACCTTACATGTTAATTTAGTTTAAAAAGTGTTATTGTAATGTTAGACTTCAGAAGTGATATGTCTAATTTTTGTCTGTTAACAGATAGTTATTTTTGAAAAGCCCTTGTTTGAAGGCAGGCAAGTGGAGCTGGACAAAGATGTGTTGACCCTTAAAAATTTAGAAATCTCAGATGTTACAGAAGAGCAAGAACCTGCTTTCAGCACTGTTGGGTCAATGAGAGTTCTCAGTGGGCTGTGAGTATTATACTTTTTAGTATAATTTTCTGAGGAATAATGTTTTTTCTTAACTGTAAATTTACTTTTCCTCCTTTAGCTACCGTATTTTTCAGACTTTCAGACGCACTGGACCATAAGACGCACCCACAATTTTCAGAAGGAAAATGGGGGGAAAAAAACTAATGTCAAATTGGGCTCCGTATTACAGTCCAAATTCAGCTTACCGGGGGGGATTGGCAGTGCTGGTGGAGCCGGGTTACAGGGTGTGATCGGTGGTCCGGCGATGATCCGTCCCGTTCCCCCCCCCCCCCCCGAATTCACACCCTACTCTTTTGACAGTAAAAACGGTGTGTTCAAAGTGCCCATTTTTAGGTGTTTTTGCAGTGTTCTTTGGGTTCAGTTGTGTGCTCTCTCAACAGTACATGTTTAAGCGTGTGCATGAGATTTGAAATTTCATGTCTTTTTTGGTACTGCAGAAAACAACTTTCAATTTATAAAAAAAAAAACAGTTAAAAAAAATGCTGCATGTGAACATAGCCTTGAAGTCACTTGAAGTAACAAGTGTAATTTCTTTTTTATCTTGAATATAAAATCTTTGGAAGACCTTGTATACCAATAACATGATATAACAATTAGTCACATTTGGTCAACCACAGTGGCAATGCCAGTAGACTTTTAATTTATTTGAAGAGAACTTGTCATGAGATTTATGCTGCCTAGAACACAGACACTGACTGCATTTAAGCGGTGTATGTTTTACTAGGAAATGTTGCGGTCCACATCAGCTTCTGCTGCCGTGCTGCTCTAAACTGACAGTCTATGGCAGGAGACACACTTGAGTTTTTAAAATCTGTAGATTGTTCCTGAAAAGTCGGACGAGTGTCATGCGTTTTTCATGGGAGTACAATCCATTACTAACACCTGGACTTGATGTCTCCAGACACTACAAAGGTGGTACCAATTGCCCCTCTTGCCACTGCACCAGTGCAAGTGTGAACAGCGTGGTTAGGTGTCAGAATTGGCTCTTCTTATGAATGCATCTTTTCTGGGTTGGCTGAGAGCCGATGTTTTTAGTCTGGGAGGGTCCCAATATCCATGGCCCCTTTCTAGGCTAATAATATCAGCCCGCATCTATCTGCCTAGCCTTTGCTGGTTATTAACTATAGGGGAACCGTAAGTAATTTTTTTTTTTTAGTACCCCATTTTAATAGCCAGTAAAGGCTAAGTATACAGCTGTGAGCTGAGATTAATAGCCTTGGAAGCTCGATAGGTATTACCCCCTTTCCAGGCTATAAACATCTGTCCCCAGCTATCCGCTTTCCCTTTGCTAGTTAATAAAATGTCGGGGTATCCCACACCATTTTTACAGAAAATAATATAGTAAATTAAAATATACATGTACAGTAAGCTACACAAGCTCTGTACTAATTATACACCATATTTTTCGGATTATATGATGCACTTTTTTTTCCCCAAATTTTGGGGGAGAATGGGGGTGCGTCTTATAATGCGGATATACCTTACCGACAGTGGTGGAGCAGGGTCCCAGGGTCGCTGCTGGAGGAGGCAAGAGTGGAGCGTTGCTGCAGGCCGCAGGTTGTGATGAGGGGGTGTTCGCCTGTGGGCCGCTGCGGGTGTTCGGTGTTTCGTGGACTCTGCCGACATTTTGTGAAAGCCCAGATCCCCCGCACTCGCGTACATGGTTTACTGTGCGGTGGTTTCCGGGAAAATGGCTGCCAGGGCATGCGCAGATGGAGATCTCGGGAGACGCTCCACTCTTGCCTCCTCTAGCAGCGACCCTGGGACCCTGCTTCACCGCAGCTACCACCCCAGGTAAGCAATAAGATGCATGGATTATAAGAAGCACCACCATTTTATTAAAAAAAAAATTTTTTCCTATTTTTCTCAAAATTTGGAGTGCGTCTTACAATCTGGTGCGTTTTATAATCCGCAAAATACGGTATGTCACCAACGTTTTTATATTTATCTATTTTATGTGTGTGTGTATATATATATATATATATATATATATATATATATTCTATCCTATTTTGTAGGGTCACTCTGATTTTACTGTATGCTGCAGATGAATTGCCAGCTTTTAATAGGACATCGGTGTGTAAAAATTGGACAGCACTTGCATGGTCAGAGTGCTCTGCGATTTTTTTTTATTTTTTTTTTCCACCTATTGCCTTCTATTGGGGAATGCAGTCAGATTTCCGATTACAATTGCTTCATACTGCGATTTTTTTCTTTTTTTTCCAGTCCGATTGTGATCTGATCCGAGCTGTAAAAAAGTCTGAGATAAACACACAATGATAGAATAACATTGGTCCGAATGTAATCCGATTTTTAATCGGATTGCAATCATTCATCCAATTTAAACGCAAGTGGGAGCGAGCCCTGTTTGTATATATAGGGCGAAACCTTGTTAGTGGCTGGGAGTAGAGAATCTGCCAAGAACCTCATGATTGGCTTTGCAAATTATATTTTCTATGGAACACTGCGACATACATGGCTGCAATAATTTATTATTTGTTATTTTCGTAATCTCAACTGGAGGCCCTCTATGCTAATAATATGCTATAAGTTTTTCTTTCATATTATGAGCTCTAGTCACATCCAGTCTCTACACAACAAGTAACCTTTATTCCAAAGTGGCTTTGCCATGGCTTGTCCAAACAAAAGTACCAAGATCATGTGTCCTAGGTTTTGATATGAATGGGTTTTAGAACATTAGAACATGCTTTACCTTTTACTCATGTCAGAAAAATTCCATGGAATAAGTGACTGTGTAATATTTTCTCTATGATGATGTATTTTGTAGATGGGTTGGCTATGAAAGACCTGGATATGAAGGTCACCAATATTTGCTTGAAGAAGGTGATTATGAGGAATGGAGCCATTGGGGTGGTTACAATGGACTGTTGCAATCTTTACGCCCCATTTTATCTGTAAGTTTTTTTGTTTTTTTTTTAATGTGTTAATATTTGGTAATCCAAAATGTAGGTGTACGTTAGTTAGCTTTACTATTTTAGGCTATGTGCACACGTTGCGGAATTGCCATGGAAATTTCCGCTGCAATTCTGCACCTCCCTGCCGCGGGAAATCCGCATTTCAGCTGCAGATGGAAGGAAGAGAGCCACAGTATTCATTACTGACGGGTAGGCGGAGCCCCAGATCAGGATGTTACCTCAGATCAAAAGAGTGATGACTGGCTGGCCCCTCCAGCTCGGGCTCCTCCTACTCAGCTCCAGTCTAAGATTTGAGGTCCAGAGGATGGTCGCTGCTAATGCAGCTCCTCAGAAGATTTTATTATTTTAATATTCGGACAGGAGACTTGGATCACTAGTTGGTCTAGAGGTCTCAGGGGTACCAGCGCTGCTGTACCCCAACCTCTCCCTTGGCGGATCTGTATTTACTCAAAGTCCCTGCAGAATCCTTGCCGGCCCTGGGGGATGAGGAGAGCTTCTCTGGCGGGAACGCAAACCTCACGTGCGGTCACTGCGTTCTTCGCCCTGGGGGGAAGCATGGGCACTGCGCCAGAAACCCCTGAGGGTCCCTGTGGCGCCTTGGCTGGTGAGTACTCCACACAAATTTTAATAATAATTATGTGTGAGTGCTTTAGCGTCTGAATGAGCAGCGCTATTACTAATGTCAGTATGCTTCAGCGCTGCTGTGACAGCGTTACTACATGTATGTCAGTATGCTTCAGCGCTGCTGTGACAGCGTTACTACATGTATGTCAGTATGCTTCAGCGCTGCTGTGACAGCGCTACTACATGTAATGTCAGTATGCTTCAGCGCTGCTGTGACAGCGCTACTACATGTAATGTCAGTATGCTTCAGCGCTGCTGTGACAGCGCTACTACATGTATGTCAGTATGCTTCAGCGCTGCTGTGACAGCGCTACTACATGTAATGTCAGTATGCTTCAGCGCTGCTGTGACAGCGCTACTACAAGTAGATGTGGTGATTTTTTGTCCGCAGGCAGATAGCTGCAGGACAGAGAGGGAGCAGGAGCGGGGAGAGTTCGCGCTCATTATTTGAGCTGGCGGGGGGCGTGGCCTATCTATCCCGGTCTTTTGAGCAGGAAGACGCGCGCTCTGGCGTTTCTCCTGCGACCCCCTCACTGTGGCGGCCATTACTCAGGCTCCTGGGCTCCTCGACCGCTCCTCTCCTCATAAGACACCACGGCCAGCTGGGTGAGTGCGGATTCCTCACCCTGCAGCGCAGCGATCGCTATCCTGCAGCTGCAGTCTCATCAGAGACATAAAAATTGGCTGGGGCTCACAAATATATATATATTTTGGTGAGTTTGCAATATTAACCCCTCTGAGGGTTATTTCTACCAGCTAAATTTGCTGACTGAATACCGCTGGGGTAACCCTGCTTGGTGGAGCGTTAACCCTTCAGCGTTTGAAAAAAAAAAAACCGCATAGTTTTTTGCTGGTATTACCGCTTTGACCTGCTCATACAGGTGAGACATGTCTGAACAGAGTTCAGATGCCGCGGATCACGTCCCAGTGCCATTGCGGCAATCAGATACGCAGACCTCCACAGCGTCTAGCGCTGCGGTCGACAGCGGTGGAAAATTGGATGATATCGCTCGATCGATTAATAACTTGTCTGACCTTTTAGGTCAATATGTGTCTGCTAATTCCTCTCAGAGGAAGCGACGCAGGCCGTTACCGGCCTCTACACGGAGCGAGTCAGATGTATCTGATATTGGGCAGAGTTCCCCTTTAAATTCGATGGAGAAATATCCGATTCAGATGCGGACGAGCCGCAGGGGCGTTCCTCTATGACGAAGCGTACGGAGGCATTAATTGAAGCCATGAGAGATATACTACAGTTACCGGAGGAGGTAACTAGTCGTCCTGGTAAATCAGCACGCATGTTCCAGGAGTCCCGTGCTTCGCGCACAACATTGCCAACTCTGGATGAGCTTAATGGTGTAATAGAGGAGGAACGTCTATGTCCAGATAAGCGTTTTCATGGAACGCATTTCTTTGATACACTTTATCCTTGCTCTACGGAGTTAAAGGCTAATTGGACTTCTGCTCCTGAAGTGGATGTGTCTTTGTCTCAGCTTAGTAAATCCTCTCTACTCCCTATTAAGGGAAAAGCGAGCTTACAGGAGCCTTTGGATAGAAAGGCAGAATTGGCGGCAAAAGCAAGCTATGAGGCTGCGGGTCATGGATTTCGAGCAGTGCTAGGATCCATGTGTGCTGCTAGAGCTTCTCTAAGCTGGTTGGCACGTCTGAAGACGGAGTTGCAAAATGAATCTCCGTTATCTGAGATACGGGAAACTTGTGAATGGTTAGAAACGGCAGCCTGTTATATCTTTGATGCCGGTCTGGATACGGCATCTCTGCTGGCCAAAGCGCAAGCTTCAGCGGTCACAGTCAGAAGAGCTTTATGGCTCAGACAGTGGGCCGGGACGCAGTTTCCAAACAAGGGTTGTTGGCCTTACCTTACAAGGGTGGCCATCTTTTTGGATCCGACCTCACAGAGCTGATTTCCAAGGCTAAGGCGAAGGAATCAGCATTACCACAGCGAAGGGCCATGGCCTCGGTGTCCAGTAAGCCTGGTGTTTATAGTGGTCGGCGGTCCTTTCGGGGCCGAGGACGATCTAGTCACTCCTCGTGGGGATCGGGTCGTCCTTCTTTCTCAGGAAAGAAATCCTCTCAGAAAACTCGTACTCCCTGGAAGCAGAGTTTCCGCCAGAACAAGCGGGAACTTGACAAGAAACCCGCAAAGTCGGATTGACGCCAGGGGTCCACTCGAGGATTCTCGAGTGGGGGGTCGCCTGCTTCTTTTCAAGGAGACTTGGATGGCTCGCGTTCCAGATTCCTGGGTAACGCGGATAGTGTCGGCAGGCTATTTCATAGAGTTTGCTTCTCAACCCCCAAATGTTTTTTGTCAATCTCGCGTTCCGTCGGAACCCGAGCTTGTTGTCGCTCTACAGCGAGAGGTCGAATCGCTACTACAAAAGGGTGTAGTGATACCGGTTCCGTCAGAGGACCGAGGGAAAGGTTTTTATTCCAACCTTTTTATAGTTCCCAAAAAGGAGAACAAATTTCGCCCGATTCTGGATCTCAAGCGATTAAACCGGCATGTCCATGCCCGGAAATTTCGCATGGAGTCGCTTCGTTCCGTTGTGGCAGCTCTGTCACAGAACGATTTTCTGATGTCAATCGACATTCGCGACGCCTATTTGCATATTCCCATCGGAAAGGCTCATCAGCGCTTTCTTCGATTTGCCATAGGTCAGAATCATTACCAGTTCGTGGCTCTGCCGTTCGGCTTAGCCTCAGCGCCAAGGGTCTTTACAAAAATTCTGGCGCCTCTCATGGCAATCCTTCGAAAACAGGGGATTACGATTCTCCCTTATCTGGAGATCTTTTGATCATGGCTTCCTCGGAGGAGGAGGCGTTGACGGCTCGGGATTTGTCTCTTCAGTTTCTGAAGGACTTCGGTTGGCTGGTCAATTGGGAGAAGTCGTCCCTGGAACCATCGAGGACAATCCTCTTTTTGGGAATGCATCTCGACACGTTTCGGTCGGTAGTTTCCCTACCACCAGACAAACAGTCATGTCTTCTTCGACATGTACAGATTATGAGATCCTCAACGGCAATGTCTCTACGGAAGTGTATGCGTCTTCTAGGACTGATGGTGGCGTCCATGGAGGCAATTCCTTTTGCCCAGTTCCACTCCAGGACTCTTCAAAGGTTCATCTTGAGTCGATGGAATCAGTCGCAATCGCTGGATTGCAGTGTTACCATTTCTCGCGCGGTGCGGGATTCTCTAGAATGGTGGTTACGTCCAGGGCATTCTCCCTGGGGAAGTCTTTCCTCCCTCTGAAGTGGTCAGTCATAACCACCGATGCCAGCCTGACGGGCTGGGGGGGTGTTTGGAACAATCTCTGGATTCAGGGGGTATGGTCATCGGAAGAGTCTGTGCTTCCGATCAACATCCTGGAATTGAGGGCGATTTTCCTTTGCCTCCAACATTGGACGGTCCCTTTGAGCGGTCTGCCAGTCCGTGTGCAGACAGACAATGCGACGGCTGTCGCGTATATCAATCACCAAGGTGGGACAAGGAGTTCCAGACTCATGGTAGAGGTGTCCCGAATTCTGATTTGGGCAGAGGCCAATGTACCAGCCATTTCGGCGATTCACATTCCAGGGGTTCAGAATGTTACAGCGGACTTTCTCAGTCGCAGAAGGATGGATTCCGGGGAATGGAGCCTCCATCCGGATGTGTTTGCACTACTGTGCTCTCGCTGGGGAACCCCCCAAGTGGATTTGATGGCATCCAGGTTCAATGCCAAGTTACCGACATTCATGTCCAGGTACAAGGATCCGAAGGCGGTGGCGGTGGATGCTCTAGTGGCTCAGTGGGATCAGTTCGAGCTGATCTATGTATTCCCGCCGATATCCTTACTTCCTCTAGTACTGCGTCGGATCAGACTAGAGAGAATTCAGCTATTTTGATAGCTCCAGACTGGCCAAGAAGGGTGTGGTTCTCGACAATAATGTCGCTGTTGGCGGCACCTCCTTTTCCACTCCCTCTTCAACCGGACTTGTTGACTCAGGGGCCCGTTTGTCATCCGGACTTGATGTCCCTGCGTTTGACGGCGTGGCTCTTGAGACCGAAATCTTGACCCGTAGAGGTTTCTCAGCCGAGGTCATTGCTACCCTTCGTGCTGCAAGATGTCCGGCTACTACTAGGATTTACCACAAGATTTGGGAAACCTTCTTTTCGTGGTGTTTGGGGTCCTCTCGGAACCCGAGAAAATTTTCCATTCCCAACCTGTTGGCTTTTCTACAGCATGGGCTAGACAAGGGTTTGGCAGTAAGCACTCTGAAAGGTCAGATTTCTGCTCTGTCCTTATTGTTTCGGAGAACCATTGCTTCAAATAGAGACGTGCTTTCCTTTTTCCGAGGTATATCTCGTAAGTTTCCGCCGCGGAAGGCGCCCGTGTCTCCTTGGCGGCTCAACCTTGTTTTGGAGGCTCTTCAGCATAAACCTTTTGAGCCTATGGTTTCTGCTAGCCTTTCTTTACTTTCTTGGAAGGTGGCTTTCCTTGTTGCAGTCACTTCCTTGAGGAGAGTTTCTGAGTTGGCAGCTCTTTCTTGTTCGCCTCTTTTTCTGGAGTTTTTTCCGGATCGTGTAGTGCTTCGCACTCGGGGTGATTTTTTGCCTAAAGTGGTGTCACAATTTCATGTCAACCAGGATATTGTGTTGCCTTCATTCTGCCCGGATCCGAAGAATGTGAAAGAGCGAGCTTTACACACATTGGATTTAGTGCGGGCCTTGAAGTTTTATCTATCTATTACTCAAGGTTTTCGTAAGACGGACTCCCTGTTTGTGGTTCCAGCAGGTCGTCGGCGTGGTCAACGAGCTTCCAAGGATTCTATAGCTCGTTGGATCCGGTCAGCTATTTTGGAAGCTTACCGTCTTCGGGGTGAATCTTGCCCGATTAAGATTCGAGCCCATTCTACGAGAGCTGTGGCCTCATCGTGGGCTTTTCATCAAGGTGCCTCGGCAGTGCAGCTCTGCCGAGCGGCAACTTGGCGCTCTGTCCACACGTTTACAAAGTTTTATAAAGTGGACGTCAGTGCTTCCGCTGATGCAGCCCTCGGACGTAGGGTCCTGCAGGCAGCTGTAGTTTAAAGTTCTGGATGAACTTGTGTTTAGCGCTGGTTGCGCTTTGTTGTTAAGGTTGTTGGGTTTCTGCCTTTTATTGGTTTTTCCCACCCTTATTTTTGAACTGCTTTGGGACGTCCCATCAGTAATGAATACTGTGGCTCTCTTCCTTCCATCTGCAGCTGAAACACGGATTTTGGTAAGAACTTACCTGTAAAATCCTTTTCAGCGAAGGAAGGAAGAGAGACACAGCACCCTCCCAAGGCAGAAGTGTGTTGATGTTTTCAGATGCAGCGCGACCCTTATCTGATAGCGATTATCTGGGCTGAGGTCAGCGCGCTAAGGCTCTGTTCCAGCATCGCCAGCTCATCGCAGTAGTCAGGTTCCGTGAGTAGTACCTGGAACTCTGTGGTTTTTGGCTTTCTTTGCATGCATAACCTGTATCCTTGTGTTTTTTCTCTGAAGTTCCTTCAGAAGGGGTTATGTTGCTCCGCTGGTGATCTTGGCTCTTTTCCTAAAAGCTTTGGTACGACTGGAGCTGAGTAGGAGGAGCCCGAGCTGGAGGGGCCAGCCAGTCATCACTCTTTTGATCTGAGGTAACATCCTGATCTGGGGCTCCGCCTACCCGTCAGTAATGAATACTGTGTCTCTCTTCCTTCCTTCGCTGAAAAGGATTTTACAGGTAAGTTCTTACCAAAATCCGTGTATTATAGGTATGCGTATTCCCGCTAAACACTAGCGTTTTGCAAGCGGAATTAGCTTGCAGAATGCTAGCGTTTTACAAGCGATCTGACAGGTTGGACACACGAGTCAAACAAGTGTTTGACTCGTGTGACCAACTTTTTACTATTGATGCCGCCTATGCCGCATCAATAGTAAAAAGATCTAATGTAAAAATAATAAAAAAAATAATAAATAATGATATTCTCACCTTCCGGCGGCCCCGCAGCTTTCCCGCCTTCAGCGACTCTCCCGGCAACTCCCGGTCCAGGAGTCCTTTGCGACAATCATCCCGATGACGTAGCATCTCGCGAGACCGCTACGTCATCTGGGTGATCTCGCAAAGCATCACTGGGAACGCGATTGGCGGGAGCGTCGCTGAGAGGCGGGAAAGCTGCGTGGGACGCCGGAAGGTGAGAATATCACTATTTTCAGCTGCAGATGAAGGAAGAGAGCCACAGTATTCATTACTGATGGGTAGGCGAGCCCCAGATCAGGATGTTACCTCAGATCAAAAGAGTGATGACTGGCTGGCCCCTCCAGCTCGGGCTCCTCCTACTCAGCTCCAGTCTAAGATTTGAGGTCCAGAGGATGGTCGCTGCTAATGCAGCTCCTCAGAAGATTTTATTATTTTAATATTCGGACAGGAGACTTGGATCACTAGTTGGTCTAGAGGTCTCAGGGGTATCAGCGCTGCTGTACCCCAACCTCTCCCTTGGCGGATCTGTATTTACTCAAAGTCCCTGCAGAATCCTTGCCGGCCCTGGGGGATGAGGAGAGCTTCTCTGGCGGGAACGCAAACCACACGTGCGGTCACTGCGTTCTTCGCCCTGGGGGAAGCATGGGCACTGCGCCAGAAACCCCTGAGGGTCCCTGTGGCGCCTTGGCTGGTGAGTACTCCACACAAATTTTAATAATAATTATGTGTGAGTGCTTTAGCGTCTGAATGAGCAGCGCTATTACTAATGTCAGTATGCTTCAGCGCTGCTGTGACAGCGTTACTACATGTATGTCAGTATGCTTCAGCGCTGCTGTGACAGCGCTACTACATGTAATGTCAGTATGCTTCAGCGCTGCTGTGACAGCGCTACTACATGTAATGTCAGTATGCTTCAGCGCTGCTGTGACAGCGCTACTACATGTAATGTCAGTATGCTTCAGCGCTGCTGTGACAGCGCTACTACATGTAATGTCAGTATGCTTCAGCGCTGCTGTGACAGCGCTACTACATGTAATGTCAGTATGCTTCAGCGCTGCTGTGACAGCGCTACTACATGTAATGTCAGTATGCTTCAGCGCTGCTGTGACAGCGCTGTTACAAGAAGATGTGGTGATTTTTTGTCCGCAGGCAGATAGCTGCAGGACAGAGAGGGAGCAGGAGCGGGGAGAGTTCGCGCTCATTATTTGAGCTAGCAGGGGGCGTGGCCTATCTATCCCGGTCTTTTGAGCAGGAAGACGCGCGCTCTGGCTTTTCTCCTGCGACCCCCTCACTGTGGCGGCCATTACTCAGGCTCCTGGGCTCCTCGGACCGCTCCTCTCCTCATATAGACACCACGGCCAGCTGGGTGAGTGCGGATTCCTCACCCCGCAGCGCAGCGATCGCTATCCTGCAGCTGCAGTCTCATCAGAGACATAAAAATTGGCTGGGGCTCACAAATATATATATATTTTGGTGAGTTTGCAATATTAACCCCTTTGAGGGTTATTTCTACCAGCTAAATTTGCTGACTGAATACCGCTGGGGTAACTCTGCTTGGTGGAGCGTTAACCCTTCAGCGTTTGAAAAAAAAAAAAAAAAAACCGCATAGTTTTTTGCTGGTATTACCGCTTTGACCTGCTCATACAGGTGAGACATGTCTGAACAGAGTTCAGATGCCGCGGATCACGTCCCAGTGCCATTGCGGCAATCAGATACGCAGACCTCCACAGCGTCTAGCGCTGCGGTCGACAGCGGTGGAAAATTGGATGATATCGCTCGATCGATTAATAACTTATCTGACCTTTTAGGTCAATATGTGTCTGCTAATTCCTCTCAGAGGAAGCGACGCAGGCCGTTACCGGCCTCTACACGGAGCGAGTCAGATGTATCTGATATTGGGCAGAGTTCCCCTTTAAATTCGGATGGAGAAATATCCGATTCAGATGCGGACGAGCCGCAGGGGCGTTCCTCTATGACGAAGCGTACGGAGGCATTAATTGAAGCCATGAGAGATATACTACAGTTACCGGAGGAGGTAACTAGTCGTCCTGGTAAATCAGCACGCATGTTCCAGGAGTCCCGTGCTTCGCGCACAACATTGCCAGCTCTGGATGAGCTTAATGGTGTAATAGAGGAGGAACGTCTATGTCCAGATAAGCGTTTTCATGGAACGCATTTCTTTGATACACTTTATCCTTGCTCTACGGAGTTAAAGGCTAATTGGACTTCTGCTCCTGAAGTGGATGTGTCTTTGTCTCAGCTTAGTAAATCCTCTCTACTCCCTATTAAGGGAAAAGCGAGCTTACAGGAGCCTTTGGATAGAAAGGCAGAATTGGCGGCAAAAGCAAGCTATGAGGCTGCGGGTCATGGATTTCGAGCAGTGCTAGGATCCATGTGTGCTGCTAGAGCTTCTCTAAGCTGGTTGGCACGTCTGAAGACGGAGTTGCAAAATGAATCTCCGTTATCTGAGATACGGGAAACTTGTGAATGGTTAGAAACGGCAGCCTGTTATATCTTTGATGCCGGTCTGGATACGGCATCTCTGCTGGCCAAAGCGCAAGCTTCAGCGGTCACAGTCAGAAGAGCTTTATGGCTCAGACAGTGGGCCGGGGACGCAGTTTCCAAACAAGGGTTGTTGGCCTTACCTTACAAGGGTGGCCATCTTTTTGGATCCGACCTCACAGAGCTGATTTCCAAGGCTAAGGCGAAGGAATCAGCATTACCACAGCGAAGGGCCATGGCCTCGGTGTCCAGTAAGCCTGGTGTTTATAGTGGTCGGCGGTCCTTTCGGGGCCGAGGACGATCTAGTCACTCCTCGTGGGGATCGGGTCGTCCTTCTTTCTCAGGAAAGAAATCCTCTCAGAAAACTCGTACTCCCTGGAAGCAGAGTTTCCGCCAGAACAAGCGGGAACTTGACAAGAAACCCGCAAAGTCGGATTGACGCCAGGGGTCCACTCGAGGATTCTCGAGTGGGGGGTCGCCTGCTTCTTTTCAAGGAGACTTGGATGGCTCGCGTTCCAGATTCCTGGGTAACGCGGATAGTGTCGGCAGGCTATTTCATAGAGTTTGCTTCTCAACCCCCAAATGTTTTTTGTCAATCTCGCGTTCCGTCGGAACCCGAGCTTGTTGTCGCTCTACAGCGAGAGGTCGAATCGCTACTACAAAAGGGTGTAGTGATACCGGTTCCGTCAGAGGACCGAGGGAAAGGTTTTTATTCCAACCTTTTTATAGTTCCCAAAAAGGAGAACAAATTTCGCCCGATTCTGGATCTCAAGCGATTAAACCGGCATGTCCATGCCCGGAAATTTCGCATGGAGTCGCTTCGTTCCGTTGTGGCAGCTCTGTCACAGAACGATTTTCTGGTGTCAATCGACATTCGCGACGCCTATTTGCATATTCCCATCGGAAAGGCTCATCAGCGCTTTCTTCGATTTGCCATAGGTCAGAATCATTACCAGTTCGTGGCTCTGCCGTTCGGCTTAGCCTCAGCGCCAAGGGTCTTTACAAAAATTCTGGCGCCCCTCATGGCACTCCTTCGAAGACAGGGGATTACGATTCTCCCTTATCTGGACGATCTTTTGATCGTGGCTTCCTCGGAGGAGGAGGCGTTGACGGCTCGGGATTTGTCTCTTCAGTTTCTGAAAGACTTCGGTTGGCTGGTCAATTGGGAGAAGTCGTCCCTGGAACCATCGAGGACAATTCTCTTTTTGGGAATGCATCTCGACACGTTTCGGTCGGTAGTTTCCCTACCACCAGACAAACAGTCATGTCTTCTTCGACATGTACAGATTATGACATCCTCAACGGCAATGTCCCTACGGAAGTGTATGCGTCTTCTGGGACTGATGGTGGCGTCCATGGAGGCAATTCCTTTTGCCCAGTTCCACTCCAGGACTCTTCAAAGGTTCATCTTGAGTCGATGGAATCAGTCGCAATCGCTGGATTGCAGTGTCACCATTTCTCCGCGGGGTGCGGGATTCTCTAGAATGGTGGTTACGTCCAGGGGCATTCTCCCTGGGGAAGTCTTTCCTCCCTCTGAAGTGGTCAGTCATAACCACCGATGCCAGCCTGACGGGCTGGGGGGGTGTTTGGAACAATCTCTGGATTCAGGGGGTATGGTCACCGGAAGAGTCTGTGCTTCCGATCAACATCCTGGAATTGAGGGCGATTTTCCTTTGCCTCCAACATTGGACGGTCCCTTTGAGCGGTCTGCCAGTCCGTGTGCAGACAGACAATGCGACGGCTGTCGCGTATATCAATCACCAAGGTGGGACAAGGAGTTCCAGACTCATGGTAGAGGTGTCCCGAATTCTGATTTGGGCAGAGGCCAATGTACCAGCCATTTCGGCGATTCACATTCCAGGGGTTCAGAATATTACAGCGGACTTTCTCAGTCGCAGAAGGATGGATCCCGGGGAATGGAGCCTCCACCCGGAAGTCTTTGCACTACTGTGCTCTCGCTGGGGAACCCCCCAAGTGGATTTGATGGCATCCAGGTCCAATGCCAAGCTACCGACATTCATGTCCAGGTACAAGGACCCGAAGGCGGTGGCGGTGGATGCTCTAGTGGCTCAGTGGGATCAGTTCGAGCTGATCTATGTATTCCCGCCGATATCCTTACTTCCTCTAGTGCTGCGTCGGATCAGACTAGAGAGAATTCCAGCTATTCTGATAGCTCCAGACTGGCCAAGAAGGGTGTGGTTCTCGACAATAATGTCGCTGTTGGCGGCACCTCCGTTTCCACTCCCTCTTCAACCGGACTTGTTGACTCAGGGGCCCGTTTGTCATCCGGACTTGATGTCCCTGCGTTTGACGGCGTGGCTCTTGAGACCGAAATCTTGACCCGTAGAGGTTTTTCAGCCGAGGTCATTGCTACCCTTCGTGCTGCAAGATGTCCGGCTACTTCTAGGATTTACCACAAAATTTGGGAAACCTTCTTTTCGTGGTGTTTGGGGTCTTCTCGGAACCCGAGAAAATTTTCCATTCCCAACCTGTTGGCTTTTCTGCAGCATGGGCTAGACAAGGGTTTGGCAGTTAGCACTCTGAAAGGTCAGATTTCTGCTCTGTCCTTATTGTTCCGGAGAACCATTGCTTCGAATAGAGACGTGCTCTCCTTTTTCCGAGGTATCTCTCGTAAGTTTCCGCCGCGGAAGGCACCCGTGTCTCCTTGGCGGCTCAACCTTGTTTTGGAGGCTCTTCAGCATAAACCTTTTGAACCTATGGTTTCTGCTAGCCTTTCTTTACTTTCTTGGAAGGTGGCTTTCCTTGTTGCAGTCACTTCCTTGAGGAGAGTTTCTGAATTGGCAGCTCTTTCTTGTTCGCCTCCTTTTCTGGAGTTTTTTCCGGATCGTGTAGTGCTTCGCACTCGGGGTGATTTTTTGCCTAAAGTGGTGTCACAATTTCATGTTAACCAGGATATTGTGTTGCCTTCACTCTGTCCGGATCCGAAGAATACGAAAGAGCGAGATTTACACACATTGGATTTAGTGCGGGCCTTGAAGTTTTATCTATCTATTACTCAAGGTTTTCGTAAGACGGACTCCCTGTTTGTGGTTCCGGCAGGTCGTCGGCGTGGTCAACGAGCTTCCAAGGGTTCTATAGCTCGTTGGATCCGGTCAGCTATTTTGGAAGCTTACCGTCTTCGGGGTGAATCTTGCCCGATTAAGATTCGAGCCCATTCCACGAGAGCTGTGGCTTCATCGTGGGCTTTTCATCAAGGTGCTTCGGCAGTGCAGCTTTGCCGAGCGGCGACTTGGCGCTCTGTCCACACGTTTACAAGGTTTTATAAAGTGGACGTCAGTGCTTCCGCTGATGCAGCCCTCGGACGTAGGGTCCTGCAGGCAGCTGTAGTTTAAAGTTCTGGATGAACTTGTGTTTAGCGCTGGTTGCGCTTTGTTGTTAAGGTTGTTGGGTTTCTGCCTTTTGTTGGTTTTTTCCCACCCTTATTTTTGAACTGCTTTGGGACGTCCCATCAGTAATGAATACTGTGGCTCTCTTCCTTCATCTGCAGCTGAAACACGGATTTTGGTAAAGACTTACCTGTAAAATCCTTTTCAGCGAAGGAAGGAAGAGAGACACAGCACCCTCCCACGGCAGAAGTGTGTTGATGTTTTCAGATGCAGCGCGACCCTTATCTGATAGCGATTATCTGGGCTGAGGTCAGCGCGCTAAGGCTCTGTTCCAGCATCGCCAGCTCATCGCAGTAGTCAGGTTCCGTGAGTAGTACCTGGAACTCTGTGGTTTTTGGCTTTCTTTGCATGCATAACCTGTATCCTTGTGTTTTTTCTCTGAAGTTCCTTCAGAAGGGGTTATGTTGCTCCGCTGGTGATCTTGGCTCTTTTCCTAAAAGCTTTGGTACGACTGGAGCTGAGTAGGAGGAGCCCGAGCTGGAGGGGCCAGCCAGTCATCACTCTTTTGATCTGAGGTAACATCCTGATCTGGGGCTCCGCCTACCCATCAGTAATGAATACTGTGTCTCTCTTCCTTCCTTCGCTGAAAAGGATTTTACAGGTAAGTCTTTACCAAAATCCGTGTTTTTATTTTAATTATTGTTTTTACATGGATATGGTACCCAGGGCTTGGAGGAGAGTCTCCTCTCCTCCAGACCCTGGGTACCATCCGCACATGAACCGCTTACTTTCCGCATGGTGGGCACAGCCACATGCGGAAAGTAATTGGTTCAATGCATTCCTATGGCGGCGGAATTGCCGCGGTTCCGCAAAAAAGAATGAGCATGCTGCGGATTCTCCCGCGATGCGATTCCGCCGCGGAAAAACCCGCAGCATGTGCACAGCATTGCGGAATCTCATAGGCCTTAATGAGTTGTATTGTGTAAGCGGTTTCGCCGCGAAAAACCGCAGCAAAACCGCTAAGAAACCGCAACGTGTGCACATAGCCTTAAGAACAAGAGTATAATGAAGGGACTCAAAATCTAAAATGTTTTACTTTATTTGTATACATTAGAGAATGAAGGACATTGGGAGCTTAAATCCCTAAAATACAATATATGGACGTGACATCAAGTAGATTGTAAGTCTTGTTTTTGCAGAAAATTACATAATAGTTTTATTCAAAATTATACAAACAAGATAAATCAAAAATGTACAAATAACCATATAGAAAAAGTCATGACTATAAAACCAAGAGGGCAACAATACAACCATGGGGCAACACAAAGGAATACAGCGTATCGGGGAGTAAATAGAGTCACAATGATATACAGGGTAATATACAGAGTAAGATTCATTAAAGTGTAAGACCTGTGGGCATGGGCTGTCATATGCATAAAATTCATAAAATTTGTAATATACAGGAGAGGTCAGTGAGGTGATTGTTCACCAAAAATGACTATTTTCCATATAAGTATACGACACATACCCCCTGTTTCAGAAATCATTGTAATCACAACCTGTTATGAGGATCAGAGGTAGAAGAGTGTGTGTGCTTAAGCACAGAAACAACCATCATGGTGTGACAAAGTGTCAGCAGTACACACCAGAGAAACATGCCTCTTACCCATATCCTGTTTAAGCCTAGGTACTGTGCCGGGGACCCGACACGCGTTTCGCTGTGGCTTCCTCAGGGTGCAGTGTGTTCTTTAGTATGAAGACAGTTTAAATATCCCACCATGTCCTCACATGGTGAATTAGGACAAAAAATGAGGTGTGTTCAGCCACATCCTTCGAGCATGCGAGACCGGAACTTCTGCCGTCGGATAATCACTTTTGGTGTCTCCGCCTCTATGCGTGTCAGGAACAAAGGTTCCTATGACGTCCATGAGACGCACAGCACCGCATAGACACCTTCTGTGGCGGAGGTTGGACAGGAAGAGTCGGCATCGCACGCTGCCCGAGGTGAGACTCATAACAATCCCTAGAACTATCATGTGACCTAAATATAGCATCCATGTTAAACAAGGGCATAGAAGTGGGCAAAAAATCCTTATCACTTGGCAACAGCTGAACCCAAATATGGAAAGAGAAAATAATAATGTATATAACAAAAGAAAAAATACAATAACTAATCTCCAACCAATTGGGTTTAGATGTAGCTATGCATAATTAGAGTGAGGAAGATGCGGATTTCAGCTATATACGTCCAATGTTCATTCAAAACGTGAATAAGGGGGATCCCACAGAATTTCCTATATGCTCGTAATCTGGCCAAGGTATGTCCAATGTTCTACAGGATTGTTTTTATGATGGTAATTCAGATGTCAGAGGTGACACACACCTCCAATAGGGGATCATCTTCTGCTACTATAACACGTGAAGACATGAAAAAAAACACACTATTAAAAATATAATAAAAAGGCTCCAGAGATAATAGATCCAATTGAACAAATACATTGTAAAGTGAGTATCATTCATCCTGACAGAGAGAACAAGTTTAATTGTCCTAACAAGAGAATGTATATAGGCCCACTGACTCAATAAGAAACTTATGATTGACCTGCATTAGGTCATTACCACCGATACAAATGAAGCAGTGTGTTACAGGGTATGATGGATAAGTGCAAGTCTTCTGGCTAATCCCTACAGTGTACCTCCAGTCTTTTCTTTTTTCTACCCACTCTCTTTGGCATACACTGGCCAACCACATTGGGAGCTTTCAGCTAAGCCTAGGCTGTTTTGCTTAGAGACCGCTAGAACCATACTGTCTATTTTTCTCTTGTTTATTGAGAATCAAGTTTAACTACATACAAATAATATATTAAAATGTTATATGCAAATTGCCTCTTCAAAAAAAGAGGACTTGTACTCTATAGCGCCACCTATTGGAAGTAGCGATCCTACAAGTCACAATCAACCCTTTAACGAGTCTTGTAATATGACTTAGGATAAAAGCCAAATCAGTATCTCCATTTGCAGACACGGTGTTTCGGACTATTGGTCCTCGTCAGTGCAAAGTAGGAGAGATCTGATTTGGCTAGATGAGAGTTAAATTGTAACTTGTAAATTGTATTAAAATGTACTCTTATATGTGTTCACTGAGTAGAGTGAAAAGTTAAGTGTTAAGCGGTGTACTGTGCTAGTTGTTTCTTAAACACCTGTAATATGGTATAAATCCTGTTACTTATTCTTTGTTAAGGCTGTAAAACATTTCTATATGTACATGGTGCCTCCAATTTAGTGGGTAATCTGATTTGTTTTGAAGTGGGAACATACAGTATGAAAATGTCCATGTTTAACGTATGTGTTGATTTTCAATAGGACTTTTCCACACCACATATAGTAATGTATAGCGAAAAAGACTTTGATGAGAAGGCATCAAATATCAATGTATTGGGTATTATATCAAACATGGAAGAGACAGGTTTTGGAGTGAAGATACAGTCCATTAATATATTAAGTGGAGTGTAAGTGTCTCTTTGTAAAATTAACATGTTTGTACTTATTTTTGTTTACCTTTTTTTCTGCTTATAATCCTTGTGTGAACCGAATTATATGTTAAAAAGGTTGATCTTGATTTACGCTTCAGGAGGTAAATGATGCTTATGACTAGTGATGGGCGAATCCGTGGATAATCAGGTCCAGTTGGTTCAGCCAAATACTTAAAAAAAAAAAAAAGTTTGTTTCGGGTAGCCGAACCCAGACCTCATTCAGATGAATGGAGGGGGCCTGAACATCCATTGCTATCCACACTGTAATTTGCTTGACAGTGAAAAACACTGGCTCTGATCAGCAGTAAGATTGTTACCGCCGTTCACAGGTGTCTGCTGATGAGTACCTCTCATCATCCTACACCTGCTTTCGGTGATGGCAGTAATATAGTATTCTCATCAGCCCATGCCTGTGACCAGCGGTAACCTTTTTAACCGCTAGTCACAGCTACTGGCTCACATGCTGTCATCTGACAACCTGGGAACCACAGAGCTCTGACCGGCGGTTAACGAACTTACAAGCAGATGACAGCGGGGGAAACACCGATGATCGGGCTGCCGAACGTGAACCGTAACATGGACTTCTTGTAGAAGTCCATCTTCGGGGTCTGTGCACGGACAGTAGGTGTCTGGTACGGACCCCGAACTTTACTGTTCAGGTTCGCCCATCACTGCTCATGACGTTGTAGGAGGCGTGCAGATTCCGGGATGAATGTATGATAGGCTGGTATAGTGCACTTGTTCTGTTCTTTAGAATAGGACATGTGCATTACACCAGACTGTGTAATATAATTGGTTTGTAAAGCTTTTATTAGCTAAATAGCAACAATATTGCACATTAAAGCTAGTGATACATCCATTTTCAGACAACACTCCATAGGCCAATTGTCAATAGCCAAAAATATTTCTATTCAGTTTTGTCTGTTTTTGTTATCATACCTGCTTTTTTGTTTGGTCTTTTTTTTAACTATTTTACCTACCAATTACAGATCTGCATCTGACATAAAAGGGATATACTTGTTATATATGTTAGGCTGGAATCACACCAGCGTATGGCATTGGATTCTATATGCTAAAGACCCTCGGCTCCAGCTCTGCTACGAGCGTGAGCCAAGTGTCAGTTCACTGTGCGCCAATCTTCTTGCATTGAGCATCGCAGCACAGGTGCGGAGGAGATGGAGAAAGCATATATCGGACTTCACTGGGATGACATGTGAGTGTGGTCCTATGTTTCACCCGCACTCATAGACTTGTATTGGGTGCGTGTGGGCCAAGTCTCACTGCTAATCGCAGCATGCCATGATAGTTTTCTCATGTCGACTATGCATGAGAAAATAATAGCATATGTGAGCTGCCCCATAGAATAATACTGGTCTGAGTGCTATTCGACGTTTTAGCATAGCACTCGGCCTTGTTATACGCTCATGTGATCTCGGCCTTAAAGTAACACTAAGCTTTTTTTTTTCTTTTTAATTCTTTCGGTCACAAGTTTCCCTCTTTTTATAATTCAGAAGTTCATATCAGAGATAATGATGATGACAGCACTGTTCTTATCACAGTTATACTGTAAGAAATTACAGATTAGCTTCCCTGACTGTAGATTTATAATCTATTAGTATACACTAATAGATTATAAATCTACAGTCAGGAAGCTAATTTGTAATTTAGGTGAATATAGAGGAAAGCACAATCTGTGTCATTCCAGCTGGTAGAGATGGCACTGGCTCTAGATGATCATTTGATGCTACACTGCTGGATCATGAATTTACTGCAGATAATAGAGAAATAACGTGCAGGGTGAGAGCTAGGAATAAAGATAGTCTGAAGAGAAGAAATCAGGTGGGGTATGCAGTTAAATCAGCCAACATCTTCCGGGAAAGATTCTGGCTCGGTATGTGAGCCTGCATCACAGACAGTGACATGACATATCGTACATGTACGTTATATGTCGCAAAGGGGTTAGGGCCCCGTCTCACATAGCGACACACCAGCGATCCCGACAACGATCAGGATCGCTGGTGTGTCGCTACTTGATCGCTGCTGAGCTGCCAAACAGGCAGCTCAGGCAGCAATCAGGACAGCTACACTGCGGGTAACGTCGCCTAGTTACCCGCAGTGTACGTTGGATACCAGCCCGCTGATGCAGGGAGCTGGTAACCAAGGTACACTTCGGGTTTCCAGGCGCTACGTGGTGCCTGGAAACCCGATGTGTACCTTGGTTACCAGCTCCCCTGCAGCAGCGCGCTGGTATCCAACGTACACATCGGGTTTCCAGGAACAGCCCCGCACCTGGAAACCCGAAGTGTACCTTGTTTACCAGCTGATCGCTGTGCTGGCCAGCGGAGACCAGCGATCAAAAAAAAGTCCAGGCATTTCTGACACGACCAGCGATTCACAGCAGGGGCCTGATCGCTGGTACGTGTCAGACATAGCGAGATCGCTGTTTAGCAGCGATCTCGCTATGTGAGACGGGGCCTTTACTCTATCCATAGGATGTGTGATAGCTACTAGATTTGTGGCGTTACCTGCAGCTACCCACAGAATGCCAGAATTGCAAATAGTGGGGAATGCATACATGTTGCTCAGTCAGTCAAAGACTCTGAATGAGAACAGCACTTGACATATCTCTGTCAATCAGATAGGCATTGAATGTTATCCAAATTATGCATATTATTCAAGTAGGTGACACAAGAACCCCATTCTGGTCATAATTCTTTATGCTAATAAACACACTCTGCTGGGAGTTTGGCTGTGTCCGACAATCGGCTTCTCACTGCCGCAGCAACATAATCTCATGTCTTAGAGCATCGCAAAGTAAAGTGTGGACATCCAGGATGGTTAAAGTCTATAAACAGTACAGAACTGTTTAACCTCTAGTGTCTTCCATTCATCTTTCAAACATGCAACCATGACACCCATCCTAAAAAAGCAATTCTTTGACCCGTTCTTTGGTTCAGTTATCTCATACCACTACACTCATTCACCTCAAAATTTCTTGAACAGCACATCCACCTTGAACTTTCCTTCCTTCTACTTCTCATCCAAAAATTTTTTGACCAGCTTCAATCTGGCTTCCATCTCCATTACTCTACTTAAACAGCCCTAACTCTGTTTTCTGCCTTTGATACATTCAACCACTCCCCTCCTACAAATCCTTTCATCTCTTGATATCACGCACCTGACCTTTTCTGGATATCCTCATACTTCAATAACCACACATTTAGTATCTCCCATTCCCACATTACCTCCTCACGCCATCCTCTTTCCGTTGGTGTCCCTCAAGGCTCTTCTCCATCTATACATTTGACCTGGACAACTCATAAAGTCCTTTGGCTTCCAGTATCTATAATATATAATGCTAGGAGCGTCACTCTGTCTGAAGCCTTTATAGACTGCGCAAGCGCGACACACCTGCGCAGTCTGGCTCCAGACAGAAGACTGCATCCAGCGGTGAGGATTGTGTATGGTGCCGGAGATCGCGGTACACATAGACACTGGATGCATACTGCGATCTACGGCACCATGCTTACATACTTACCTGACCGGGAGGAGCGTTGCCATGGTGCTTCTCTTCTCACCGGGGCAGGAGACCAGGAGTCCACATCGGAATCGCGCATGCCCATAGCGCTATCCGGCGCCATTTTTCTGCAGACACATTTAGAGTGTGTGTTCAGCAATATGCAGACGGACAGCGCGGTATGGGCATGCGCATACTCCGGCGCCGCTCTCCCCCGGCCTGCGGCAGAACGGGACGGCGCTGGAGCACAGGGAAGAAAGGTGAGTATAAATGTTTGTTTTTTTGGGTATGTGTGCAGTTTAATAGGGGTGAGGGGACCATACAAATCAGGATAGGGGGTGAGAGGACCATGCATACCAGGATAGGGGGTGAGGGGACCATGCATATCAGCATTGGGGGGTGAGGGACCATGCATATCAGGATTGGGGGGTGAGGGGACCATGCATATCAGGATTGGGGGATGAGGGACCATAAATACCAGGATTGCGGGGTGAGGGGACTATGCTTATCAGGATTTGGGGGGTGAGGGGACCATGCATATCAGGATTGGGGGGGTGAGGGGACCATGCATATCAGGATTGCGGGGTGAGGGGACCATGCATATCAGGATTGGGGGGTGAGGGGACCATGCATTCCAAGACTGGGGAGTGAAGGGACCATGCATACCAGGATTGGGGAGTGAAGGGATCATCCAATATCAGGATTGGGGGTGAGGGGACCATGCATATCAGGATTGGGGGGTGAGGGGACCATGCATTCCAAGATTGGGGGTGAGGGGACCATTCATACCAGGATTGGGGGGTGAGGGGACCATGCATACCAGGATTGGGGAGTGAGGGGACCATGCATATCAGGATTGGGGGGTGAGGGGACCATACATATCAGGATTGGAGGGTGAGGGGACCATGCATATCAGGATTGAGAGGTGAGGGGGACCATGCATATCAGGATTGGGGGGTGAGGGGACCATGCATATCAGGATTGGGGGATGAGGGGACCATAAATACCAGGATTGCGGGGTGAGGGACTATGCTTATCAGGATTTGGGGGGTGAGGGGACCATGCATATCAGGATTGGGGGGGTGAGGGGACCATGCATATCAGGATTGGGGGGGTGAGGGGACCATGCATATCAGGATTGCGGGGTGAGGGGACCATGCATATCAGGATTGGGGGGGTGAGGGGACCATGCATTCCAAGACTGGGGAGTGAAGGGACCATGCATACCAGGATTGGGGAGTGAGGGGACCATCCAATATCAGGATTGGGGGGTGAGGGGACCATGCATTCCAAGATTGGGGGGTGAGGGGACCATTCATACCAGGATTGGGGGGTGAGGGGACCATGCATACCAGGATTGGGGAGTGAGGGGACCATGCATATCAGGATTGGGGGGTGAGGGGACCATGCATATCAGGATTGGAGGGTGAGGGGACCATGCATATCAGGATTGGGAGGTGAGGGGGACCATGCATATCAGGATTGGGGGTGAGGGGACCATGCATATCAGGATTGGGGGTGAGGGTGCCATGCATATCAGGATTGGGGGATGAGGGACCATGCATATCAGGATTGGGAGGTGAGGGGGACAATGCATACCAGGATTGGGGGTGAGGGGTACCATACATCCTACAATAGGGATGAGAGGGGACCATGCATACTAGGATTGGGGGGTGAGGGGACCATGCATTCCAGAATTGGGGGTGGGGGACCATGCATACCAGGATTGGGGATGAGGGGACCATGCATACCAGGATTGGGGGATGAGGGGACCATGCATACGAGAATTGGGAGGTAAGGGGTGCCAGGTATATCAGGTTTGGGGATGAGGGGACCATGCATACCAGGATTGGGGGTGAGGGGGTACCATACATCCTACGATAAGGATGAGGGTGGACCATGCATACCAGGATTGGGGGTGAGGGGACCATGCATATCAGGATTGGGAGGTGAGGGGGACCATGCATATCAGGATTGGGGGGTGAGGGGGACCATGCATATCAGGATTGGGGGTGAGGGTGCCATGCATATCAGGATTGGGGGATGAGGGACCATGCATATCAGGATTGGGAGGTGAGGGGACAATGCATACCAGGATTGGGGGGTGAGGGGTACCATACATCCTACAATAGGGATGAGAGGGGACCATGCATACTAGGATTGGGGGGTGAGGGGACCATGCATTCCAGAATTGGGGGGTGAGGGGACCATGCATACCAGGATTGGGGATGAGGGGACCATGCATACCAGGATTGGGGGATGAGGGGACCATGCATACGAGAATTGGGAGGTAAGGGGTGCCAGGTATATCAGGTTTGGGGATGAGGGGACCATGCATACCAGGATTGGGGGGTGAGGGGGTACCATACATCCTACGATAAGGATGAGGGTGGACCATGCATACCAGGATTGGGGGGTGAGGGGACCATGCATACCAGAATTGGGAGGTAAGGTGTGCCATGTATACCAGGATTGGGGATGAGGGTACCATGCATTCCAGGATAGGGGATGAGGGGACCATGCATACCAGAATTGGGAAGTAAGGGGTGCCATGTATACCAGGATTGGGGGTGAGGGGATACCATAAATCCTACGATAGGGATGAGGGGACCATGCATACCAGAATTGGGGGGTGAGGGGACCCATGCATGCCAGGATTGGGGGGTAAGGTGACCATGCATTCCAGGATTGGGGGTGAGGGGAACATGCATACCAGGATTAGGTGAGTGAGGGGACCATGCATACCCTCATTGGGGGGTGAGGTGACCATGCATTCCAGGATTGGGGGGTGAGGGCACCATGCATACCAGGATTGGGGGTGAGGGGACCATGCATACCAGGATTGGGGGGTGAGGTGACCATGCATTCCAGGATTGAGGGGTGAGGAGACCATGCATATCAGGATTGGGGGTGAGGGAACCATGCATACTAGGATTGGGGGGGTGAGGAGACCATGCATACCAGGATTGGAGGATGAGGGGTACCATGCATACCAGGATAGGGGATGAGGGGACCATGCATACCAGAATTGAGGTAAATGGTGCCATGTATACCAAGATTTGAGGGGTGAAGGGACCATGCATACCAGGATTGGGGGGTGAGGGGACCATGCATACCTGCATTGGGGGGTGAGGGGACCCTGCATACCAGGATTGGGGGGTGAGGTGACCATGCATTCCAGGATTGGGGGATGAGGGGACCGTGCATGCCAGGATAGGGGGGTGAGATTAGAGAACCATGCATACCAGGATAGGGGGGAGAGGGGACCATACATACCAGGATAGGGGGTGAGGGGACCATGCATATCAGGATTGGGGTGATGGTACCATGCATATCAGGATAGGGGAGTGAGGGAACCATGCATACCAGGATTGGGGGTGAGGTGACCATGCGTACCAGGATTGGGGAATGAGGGGTACCATGCATACCAGGATTGGGGATGAGGGGACCATGCATAGCAGGACTGGGTGGTGAGGGGGTACCATACATCCTACGATAGGGATGAGGGGACCATGCCTACCAGAATTGGGGGGTGAGGGGACCATGCATACCAGGATTGGGGCGATGAGGGGACCATGTATTCCAAGATTGGGGTGTGGGGGGACCATGCATACCAGGATAGGGGGGTGAGAGAACCATGCATACCAGGAAAGGGGGGAGAGGGGATCATGCATACCAGGTTAGGGGGGTGAGGGGGCCATGCATATCAGGATTGGGGGTGAGGAGACCATGCATACCAGGATAGGGGGGTGAGGGAACCATGCATACCAGGTTGGGGGTGAGAGGACCATGTATACCAGTATTGGGGGGTGAGTGTGCCATGCATATCAGGAATGGGGGGTGAGGGGTACCATGCATACCAGGATTGGGGGGTAAGGGGACCATGCATACCAGAATTGGGAGGTAAGGTGTACCATGTTATGAATGTGCTAGAGATGGTTTCTGAGCAGAGGATCCCTCTGGTGGTTACAGACAGTACTGAACCTTTCAGCGAGGAGTGGCAATCTGGGTTCACTGACTGGTCTGATATAAGGAAGGTTCCCTCCCATGATGGTTGCCAGTGATCAATTGTTCTTGTCTCAATTGTGGTTCCTGGTTCATTTGGAAGTTTGCTGGAGTCTTGCCAGCATCTCCTGCTTTCAGATAAGATATTTTTTGCTTTTCTTTTTGTGCTTGCTTTTTGCATTGTTTTCTGCACTTTTGTGGAGGTCAGCCAGGTCCCCTCCTGGGGCCTGAGCTCCTCACAGCTTATCTGCAGCCACTGTTATTTGCTCATTTGCTTTTTCTTGTTTTTTCAGCGGCTGCGGCTTGGTTTTTGTTCACACTGAGATCTGATTTAGTGGGTGGCGAGACCGTGTGATCTCAGTATTTTTGTAATCAGAATTGTTGGATTTTTGTAGGGTTTTCTGGGTTGCAGAAAGTAATCTCACCTGTCCTATCCTATTTAGTCAGCTTGTGGCCCCAGCGTTTGCTCAGTCTATTTTCTGCCTATGTTTGTATTTTCATCTTGTCTAACCGCCATTATATGTTTGGTGGCTTCCTATTTTCTTTGGGGATCTGCTTTGGGGCAGATAGCTTTCATCTTTCTGCCTTTAGGTGTAGTTATCTCTCAGGCTGTGATGAGGCGACTAGGATCAATGTAGGAACACTCCACGGCTACCTCTAGTTGTGTCGTTAGTTTAGGAATCTTCAACCCATCAGTTACCAACATCTCAGGTGTTCGGCTGCCCTGCTGTTGTTCCTGTCCTCCTCAGCTACCGAAACATAACATCACCGGCCACCATCATGTGAGGGAACCTCCCTTATATCAGACCAGTCAGTAAACCCAGATTGCCACTCCTCGCTGAAAGGTTCAGTACTGTCTGTAACCACCAGAGGGAGCCTCTGCTCAGAAACCATCTCTAGCACATTCATAACAGTAATATCTTATCTGAAAGAAGGAGATGCAGGCAAGACTCCAGCAAACTTCCAAATGAATCAGGAACCACAATTGAGACAAGAACAATTGATCACCGGCAACCATCATGGGAGGGAACCTCCCTTATATCAGACCAGTCAGTGAACCCAGATTGCCACTCCTCGCTGAAAGGTTCAGTACTGTCTATAACCACCAGAGGGAGCCTCTGCTCAGAAAACATCTCTAGCACATTCATAACAGTGCCATGTATACCAGGATTGGGGATGAGGGGACCATGCATACCAGGATTAGGGGGTGAGGGGTACCATACATCCTACGATATGGATGAGGGGGGCCATGCATACCAGCATTGGGGGTGAGGGGACCATGCATACCAGAATTGGGAGGTAAGGTGTGCCATGTATACCAGGATTGGGGATGAGGGTACCATGCATACCAGGATAGGGGATGAGGGGACCATGCATACCGGAATTGGGAAGTAAGGAGTGCCATGTTTACCAGGATTGGGGATTAGGGGACCATGCATACCAGGATTGGGGGGTGAATGGGGTACCATACATCCTACGATAGGGATGAGGGGACCATGCATACCAGAATTGGGGGGTGAGGGGACCATACATGCCAGGATTGGGGGGTGAGGTAACCATGCATTCCATTATTGGGGGGTGAGGGGAACATGCATACCAGGATTGGGGGGGTGAGGGGACCATGCATACCTGGATTGGGGGGTGAGGTGACCATGCATTCCAGGATTGCGGGGTGAGGGGACCATGCATGCCAGGATTGGGGGGTGAGAGGACCATGCATACCAGTATTGGGGGGTGAGGGTGCCATGCATATCAGGAATGGGGATGAGGAGTAACATGCATACCAGGATAGATGGGTGAGGGGTAGCATGCATGCCAGGTTTGGGGGTGAGGGGACCATGCATGCCAGAATTGGGAGGTAAGGTGTGCCATGTATACCAGGATTGGGGATGAGGGGACCATGCATACCAGGATTTGGGGGTGAGGGGGTACCATACATCCTACAATATGGATGAGGGGGGACCATGCATACCAGCATTGGAGGGACCATGCATACCAGCATTGGGGGGTGAGGGGACCATGCATACCAGGATTGGGGGTGAGTGGACCATGCATTCCAGGATTGGGGGGGACCATGCATTCCAAGATTGGGGGGTGAGGGGACCATGCATACCAAGATAGGGGTGAGAGAACCATGCATACCAGGATAGGGGGGTTAGGGGACCATGCATATCAGGATTGGGTGTGAGGGGACCATGCATATCAGGATTGGGGGTGAGGGGACCATGCATTCCAGGATGGGGGGTGAGAGGGCCATGCATACCAGGATTGGGGGTTGAGGGGTAACATACACACCAGGAGAGAGGGGTACCATGCATGCCAGGATTGGGGGGTGAGGGGACCATGCATACCAGAATTGGGAGGTAAGGGGTGCCATGTATACCAGGATTGGGGATGAGGGGACCATGCATAACATTATTGGGGGGTGAAGGGTACCATACATCATACGATAGAGATGAGGGGGGACTGTTGTGAACGTGTTGGATACAATTTCTGAGCGGAGGCTCCCTCTGGTGGTTGCTGATGGTACTGAGGCTGTATCGAATGACAGGGCCTCCTCACCTGCCAGCGACAACTGGCAATCAGGAGTCACTGATGGGGCTGATATAAGGGAGCTGCCTTCCCATGATCCTCGCTGGTGATCAATTGTTGTTTCCTGGTTCATTTGGAAGTCTGCTGGTGTCTTGCCTTCATCGACTACCTTCAGATAAGATATTTTCTGCTTGTTTCTATTGTGTTTGCTATTTCCATTTTTGTCTGCACCTTTGTGGAGGTTAGCCAGGTCCCCTCCTGGGGCCTGTGCTACTCTCTGTTTTTCAGTAGCCACTGTTATTTGTTCAATTGCTCTTTCCCTGCTTTTTGAGTGGCTGCGGGTTAGCCTTGTTCACACTGAGATCTGATTTAGTGGGTGGCGAGATCGTGTGATCTCAGCATTTTTGAAATCAGAAGTGTTGGAAGTTTTGCTGGGTTGCAGATAGTATTCTGTCCTGTCCTATTTAGGCAGTGTTTGGCCCCAGCGTTTGCTCACTCTATTTTCTGCCTGTGGTTGTGTTTCTTCTTGTCTAACCGCCATTATATGTTTGGGGGCTGCCTATTCCTTTGGGGCTCTACTCCGGGGCAGTTAGCTTTCCCGTTTCTATCTTTAGGTGTAACTAGCTCTCCGGCTGTGCCTAGGCATCTAGGACCACCGTAGGTAAGCTCCAAGGCTGCTTCTAGTTATGCGGTTAGTTTAGGGATCTGCAACCCATTAGTTTCCAACCTCTCAGGTGTTCGGCTGCCTTGCTGTTTTGCTCCTGTCCTCCTCAGTTACCAAATCATAACAGGTCACCATGCATACCAGAATTGGGGGTGAGGGGACCATTCATACCAGGATTGGGGGGTAAGGGGACCATGCATATCAGGATTGGGGGGTGAGAGGACCATGCATACCAGGATTGGGGGATGAGGGAACCATGAATACCAGGATGTGGATGAGCAGGTACCATGCATACCAGGATAGGGATGAGGGGGTACCATGCATACCAGGATTGGGGGGTGAGGGGACCATGCATACCAGGATAGGGATGAGGGGTTCCATGCATTCCAGGATAGGAGGGGGGCAGCACATACCAGGATGGGAGACCATATACCTATAGAAATGCTTGCCACCCGGGCGTAGAACGGGTTCATAGCTAGTTACCTACATGCTGATGACACTCAAATCTACCTCTCTGTGATTCTGAACTGCAGAGGTAACATGTGGGCTAGAATGTCTATCAACAATGGCTTTCTTTTTTTATTACGCTTTCTAAAACTCACTGTGGATGACACTGATCTCATCTTTCCACCATCTCACTCCACCCCCCTCACCAGACCTATCCATCACAATAAATTACATAATTCTTTCCCATTTCTCACAAGTCCACATCCTGGGTGTAGTATTTGACTCTGTTCTGCACTTCAAAACACATTTCAAAAACCTTACCAACCTCTTTCCAGAATTCACCAATTCCTCAGCCCAAAGTCTACAAAAATGTTAGTACATAACCCTCAACATCTTCCCCCTCAGCTACAACAACATCCTACTCTATGGCCTCTTATCTAACACTCTCTCACACCTCCAATTTATCCTTAACTTTGCTGCCTGAATAATCCACTATCTCCTCTTCCAATCCCTTCACTGGCTTCCAATTATCAAGAGACTTCAATTTAAAATCCTAATAATGATTTACAAGATTAATAATCTGTCTCACTGTACGTCTCCGACCCAGTCTCCTGATACTTCCCCTCCCCACACATAATCTCCTTTTTCCCCTGCTCTCACACAATCATATCAAAGATTTCTCCTAAGCATCTCACATACTCTGGATGGAACTCACTACCTCAGCATATCAGATTTTCTATGACAGAAGCTTCCAGACGCAACCTCTAAAGCCCGGGGCTCACATAGCGTTACACCAGCGATCCCGACAACAATCAGGATCGCTGGTGTATCGCTACATGATCGCTGCTGAGCTGCCAAACAGGCAGCGATCAGCACAGCGACACTGCGGGTAACATCGCTTAGTTACCCGCAGTGTACGTTGGATACCAGCGCCCTGATGCAGGGAGCTGGTAACCAAGGTACACGTCGGGTTTCCAGGCGCTGCGCGGTGCCTGGAAACCCGCTGTGTACCTTGGTTACCAGCGGATCGCTGGTCTCCCGCCTGTCACACGCAGCGATGCGTGCTGGCCAGCGGGAGACCAGCGATCAAAAAATGTCCAGGACATTCAGCGACGATCAGCGATACCCAGCAGGGGGGCTGATCGTCGCTGAATGTCACACACAGCGATATCGCTGGGGACATCGCTGCTGCATCACAAAACTAGTGACTCAGCAGCGATCTCACTAGCGAGATTGCTGTGTGAGACTGGGGCTTAAATTTCTCTCTTCAGTAAAGCCTACAACCTGCAATAACCCCACTGTCACCTCTTTACCACTAGAGCTGTTCCAACCATTTTAACCTTTACCAATACATTGTAAATTGTACGCCTGTGAGAACAGGGTCTTCTCCCTTCTCTGTACCAGTCTGTCAATGTTAGTTTATGTGTATATGTGTATTGCTCTTGTGTTTTATATGTGTATTTTATGTATGTAAACACTCTTTACATGTACAGCCCCCTGGACTGAATGTTGCTTTAAAATAAATAATTATGTAGTAAAAGATATGCATTTGCTAGAGAGTGATATATATTGTCAATGTTATACAATAGGTGGGTGGCATATGAATCTCCTGACTTTACCGGTGAGCAATACATCCTGGAGAAAGGGATGTACTCTAACTTTAGTGACTGGGGAGCCAAGAACTGCAAGATAACCTCACTGCAGCCAATACTCATGGTAAGTTCAGCAGAAATGTTTTGTGCATTGCCCATAACAGGGTAGTGTAAAAAGTAGAAAAATTCTTCTAGATTTTATTTATTTTTATTTTTTGTTTTCGCAGTGATTTTTTGTATCTTTATATAAAAATTTTCATTTAAAATAATTGGAGCTTGTCATAAATTTCTCCTTAAAGGAGTTATCCAAGAATGTGATAAAATGGCCCCAGTCATGTAATTCAAACGACAGCCCATCTTAGTCACGTGTCAGGATAGGCTGCAGTGTTCAGTACTGCTCCCGAGACATGTCTCAACTGTCAAAGGAGCTGTATTGTAAGCACACATACCAGAGCTGCTGGAGAATCGCTGTTATATTGGAAGAAATATCTTTTTCACAGCTTACTGAGCATGAATGACAGATCATGGAGAAAAAGTACACTGCTTAGTCAGCCAAGGAGAAGATATATTTCTTCATCTGTTACAGCGCTTCTCTTGATCAAAGGAAAAAAATGTGTCTGAATCTGCGCTGCTGAAGAATCCAGGATACTGATTGTTTTTTGAGAAGTTTTTATTGAAATAGGTTTAAAAGTCATCGCGTTTCAAGGTCACACAGGGCCTCTTCCTCAAGACAAAAACCCAATGTCATTGGGTGTCAGTGAATATTGGGTTTTTGTCCTGAGGGAGAGGTCCTGTGTGACCTTGAACTGCATTGATTTTTAAATAGATTTCTATAAAAAACTTTTCAAGAAACAGTCGGTTTCCTGAATTCTTCATCAGCGCAGATTCAGGCACTTTTTTTTCCTATTATCAAGTATCTTCTCAGCTCCTGCTGGAGCTGGTCTATGTGTTAAGTATGTTGCTAATTTGCAACCCTACCAGGTGAGTTAGCACCCCTATATGATTCCTCACCGTGTTCCAGTTAGGACCCTATTACGCTTGTTTCGCTCCTCAGTTTCTACTACAGTGCTTCTGTAGCAGCTCCAGTATATATGCTTAAGATACAGCTGCTCTGTCAGTTGAGACATGGGTCTTGGCAGCTGTAATTCTTCAGACTGCAACCCATCCTTACAGGTGACTAGACGGGATTCCGTATAAATTATGTGATGGAAGCAATTATATTACATTCTTTGAGAAGCCCTTCAAGGGCTTGTACACACATTGCAGATTTGGTGCGTTTTTGCCATGCAGATTTGCTATCAAAAGCTGAAGCAATCTTGATGCCAGCAAAGTGAATTAGATATCATGCACACGTTGAGTATTTTTGACTTGCAGATTTGATGCAGAAAATAATCTGCAGCATGTCAATTTTCTCTGTTATTGCCAGTGTGTCTTTTACCATTGACCTCACTCAGATCAGTGAAAAAAAATGCATCAAAAATGCATATTTTTGCAGCTGTTTTTTTCCTGCCAAGAGATGCAGAAATTTCTGCATCCATTTACTCAATGTGTGTACATAGCCTAAAGAGTAGTTTTCACCAGTTTGATTATGATAGCTGGGTTCTTCTGTGGATGTGTTATTATTTCCCCTGCATGATAACTCCTTATGATTGTTGAATGCATTATGCATTGTAAAAAGTAACCACTCCCAGAGAAAAATGTCTGGTAACACCAGTTGAGTTTATTATAGCTTACAACCTAAGTTGTACAATCTGATATCTATGAAACGGAGAGGAAAAATTAACAAAACAAAAACTTGGCTCTGCAGTCACTAGTCCACTATGTTGTTATGTTTGCATATTATTGTTTACTAGTTTAACATGCTAAATCTGGTGAAGAGTCACATGAGCATATAAAATATCGGTCCAATTTTCATCCAAATTATTGATAAGGTTTTTTTCTCACTTGTCATTTGTGTGCTGTCTGTGTTCAATCTGTATGCAATCCGTTTTTTACTATTAATCATTTACAGGACCTTTTACAGTTTCCTATGCTACAGAATTGAATTGTAATGTATCTGTAAAAATCAGATGCTATACTGTGGCTTCTTATAGCATCCAATTTTCTTCTCGCACCAATAGGATTTCAGAGTGAAATTGTAGCATGCTGCAATTTTTTTTTTTTATTATTATTATTATTTACTCAGTGAAAAAAAATCGGTCATCATCACTACCTCATTGAATAACATTGGTCCAAGTGCTATCTGAAAAAACATGGGATAGCACTGAACAGAGTTATACGGTGGTGTAAGCGAGCCCTATCACTGAGATTCACACTGGTTTCGATCAAACAGTATGACTTCTGCCACAGCTCAAGGCAGTTTTCATGTCTCTCACGTGGCACTGTGGCTAGGCCAGGCCATAAGGCATTTGAGTTTGGCACCCTTTTGCAAAAAAAGACAAATTGCACTTCCTAATAATTAGAGGGAAGATTAGCATATATAATTGTTTTATTATATAAGTGGGACAAAGATTTTGTCTTACGTTTTTTCTTGGAGTCCTTAAACTCACAGAGGAACTACCTGAAAACCTGCCAGTGTTCGCATTATCCTTTTTGTGTTTTACATAATGAAGTGTATTTGTTATTACTGGCATAGACCACTATGTGCAAGTATGTTGCAATAGTGTTATGTGCATAGTATGCAAGTGTAGAACGCTTGATAAATTCATTGTTTGCAAGCTCTCTTTGCAAAAAAAAAAGTTAAACATTCAAAATAGTTCAACAACAAATATAACATGTTTCTCCAAAGTGAACACAAAATGCTGCTTTAATGTAGATCTGTTTTACATTTTCTTATTTCAATACACATTATGCTTCCATTTTTTTTAAATCTGTTCTAGTGATGCTTGCAGCATAACTTTTTTTCTAGAAAACACATTTGCACTTGTTTATTAATTGCTGTTAGAGAAACGTGGAGCTTATGAATTGAAGTTTCTGTTATATACTGTAACTATTCCTCTTAATCCTTTTTGTTCATTATAAACAGGAAGCCCTTGAAAGTCCAGGACATTTTAGGGTATGTACTTTTTTGTCACAATTTTATAATCATATTTTGTATTAAAATATGTGAATAATATGTATTGACCTACTAACTTGATTTGAGGATAAATAATTTCTGAAATTCATCTCCAGCTGTAAACCCCAAGTTTTCCTACTTTGCGGTTGGTTCGTATTCATTAATATGTTTCCAAAAATATATATTTTTCCCTTTTTTTGCTTCATAAGCTTAGTTAAAAAATGTGAGCTGAATTTAATATAGCAGTGTTTACTGTGTTTAAGGTTTTCATATTTTTAGGCTAAGTTCACACGTTGCGGAATTGCCGCGGAAATTTCCGCGGCAATCCCGCACTTCTCCCGCGGGAAATACGCATTTCAGCAGCAGATGGAAGGAAGAGAGACACAGTCATTACTAGTGGGTAGGCGGAGCCCCAGATAGGATCAATACCTCAGATTAGAAAGCGTGTTGACCGGCCCCTCCAGCTCGGGCTCCTCCTACTCAGCTCTTCAGTCTAAAATTTGAGGTCTCAGAGGATGGTCGCTGCTGGAAGCAGCTCCTCAGAAGATTTTATTATTTTTTTATCTGACAAGAGACTTGGATCACCAGAGTGGTCTAGAGGTCTCAGGGGTCTCAGCGCTGCTGGACCCCAACCTCTCCTTTGGCGGATCTGTATTACCCTAATGGTGGTCCCTGCAGAACCCTGCCGGCCCGGGGAGATGAGGATGGCTTCCCTGGCGGGGACGCAAACCGCGCACAGGGGTCACTGCGTTCGCCGCCCTGGGGGGAAGCATGGGCATAGCGCCAGAAACCCCTGGGGGTCCCTGTGGCGCTCGGCTGGTGAGTACTCCACATTTTTATTAAAAATATGTGTGAGTGATTTAACGGCTGCTGCGGCAGCCGCTGTACATTTTACATGCCGGTGACTCTGAGGAGAAGGGAGAGAGGAGTGCGCACTTTTTTATTTTTGAATTTCCCGCCGTTTTGAGCGCGCGCTTTATGGCAGTCTCCTTTTCTGGCTCCTGTACAGGGAGCACATCGGAGACAGAGCGCGGCGGCCATTGCTGACAGGCTGAGGAGAAACACACTGTTCTAGCATCGCTCCCCTCCCCTCCCGGCAAAAACCGTTACCAGCTAGGTGAGTCGCTTCTAGCCGGCGGGCAGAAGCTTAACCCCTTCACCTCCACAGCGCGGGTGCCGTCTGGGGCACTATTGAGTGGCAGATAGCGCGGTCCTGCGGCTGTTATCGCATAAGGGGCTCACACACTCTTTTCAATATTAATAAAGAGGTTGTGGGGAGCCTGCGATATTATTATTATTATTATTATTATTGCCACTATACGTTTTCACTAACGATCCTGATAACGACGCATACTAATGCGATCGTTTGTGTGATCTTTTTTAATGTCGCTAGTAGCTGCCAATCTGAGCGATCTCATTAACATCGCATAAGCGGTTAGCGATCCTCTTAATGACTTTGGCGGTCATTGCGATATACATAACAGCGCAATTTTTTAGCGATCTTGTGAAACGTTTTTTCTGTATAGTGTGGCATAACTGTCCTGTAGCTGCTGCCTTATAAGAGGCGCTTGGGGCTCGCACACCCTTTTCATTATCAAGGTTGTGGGGAGTCTGCTACTTTAACCCCTTCTTAGGCGGTTAACTCTTAATGGGGGACAGCTGGGGTAGCTCTCTCTTTAAGAGCTTTAACCCTTCAGCGTTTGTTTTTTCTTTAAGAAACACACTGTTCTAGTTACTGACAGGTTTAACCTGTCATATACTGTGCAAGGACATGTCAGAGACCGTCTCCCAGATCCGCTACAGGATGAGTCTCGCGTATCTGGCACGCAGACCTCGACGGCGTCATGCGCCCTCGCTAGTTTCTATGATGGCCTGTCTGACCTTCTGGGTTATTGGGTGTCAGCTAGATCCTCTCAAGGAAGCGACACAAATCGGTGCCTTCCTTCTCACGTAGCGAAGATGTCCGATTCGGACTAGGAGGATCGGCACACGCTGCCTCCCTCATGGGCCGTACTAAGATTTCTATTGGAGTCATGAGGGCGTTACAGTTACCGGAGGAGGTAACTAGACGTCCTGGTAAGTCGGCCCGGATGTTACAGGAGGTCGCGACGGCTTTACAAACTGTATCCGTTTTTTACGGAGTTGTTTGTTAATTGGACCCCTTCTCCTGAAGTGAAGGTCCCTTTATCCCAGCTTAGCAAATTTTCCTGGTAAAGGGAAGGCAATTCTGCAGGAACCACTGGACAGAAAAACGGAGATGGCAACAATATCCATCTGCGAAGCCTACGGTTAATGGATTCAATATTAAGGATATATGTGTACTTGTAAAGTTGCCCTGAGCCGGTTGGACCGTCTACGGACGGCGTGGCAAGATGGATCCCCTCTATCGAGGTAGATGGGCTTTTTAAGTTGAAGGATACTGCGTCACTGCTATCCAGGGCGTAATCCTCGGCAGTCACAGTCAGAAGAGCACTGTGGCTTAGACAGTGGAACGCGGTTTCCAAGCAGGGTTTGCTATCTTTAGCTTAGAAAGTGGTCAGCTATTTGAAACTGACCTCACGGAGCTGATTGCCAAGACAAAGGCAAAGAAACAGCTTTACCGCAGCGCAGAGCTGTGACTTCTGCGTCTGGCAGGACTAGTGCCGGTAGTTGTCGGCGATCCTTTCGGTTCAGGGGATGATCCGGCCAACCCTCTGGGGGTTTGGGTCGTCCCTCTCTTTTTTAAAAAAAAAAGCGAATTCTCAGAAATTCCGCATACCCTGGAAACAGAACTTCTGTTAAGACAGAAGTTGGCAAAATATCCGCTAAGGCGGACTGAAGTCTGGGTCTCACTCGAGCGATCTCGAGTGGGGGGTTTTTTTACTCCAATTTAAACCGACTTGGGTTTCCCGTGTGTCGGACGCCTGGGTGACACAGGTTGTGTTGGCAGGCTACTTATAGAGTTTCTTTCTCGACCCCCGGACAGTTTTTTGCCAATCTCGCATTCCGTCAGAGCCTAACTATTTGTCGCTCTTCTGCGAGTGGTCGATTCCCTTCTACAGAAGGGTGTGGTGATACCGGTTCCGCAGAGGACCGGGGAAGAGGATTTTTATTCCAACCTCTTTGTGGTTCCCAAAAGGAGGACAAATTTCGTCCTATTCTGGAAGTTTGAATCGGCTTGTCCACACCCGAACATTCCGCATGGAGTCGCTTCGCTCCGTTGTGGCAGCCCTGTCGCAGAACGTCTTTTTGGTCAATCGACATTCGCGACGCTTATTTGCATGTTCCCGTCGGAAGTGCTCACCAATGCTTCTTTTGTTTTGCCATAAGTCAGGACCATCACCAGTTTGTGACTCGGCCTTTCGGCTTGGCCTTAACGCCCAGAGTTTTTTACAACGATTCTGGCGCCTCTCATGGCAATTCTTCGTAGACAGGGACTTACGATTCTTTCCTACCTGGACGACCTTTCGATTGTGGCGTCCTCAAAGGAGGAGGCAGTGACGGCTCGCAATCTATTCCTTCAGCTCCTGGAGGACTTCGGGTGACTGGTCAATTGGGAGAAGTCGTCTCTGGAACCGTCGCAGTCTATCCTATTTTTAGGAATGCATTTCGACACGGTACGGGCAGTGGTGTCTCTACCTCCAGACGAGCGGGCATGTCTCCCTCGACATGTACAGATTATGAAGTCTTCGACAGTAATGTCTCTTCGGAAGTGTATGCGCTTTCTAGGTTTAATGGTGGCGTTCATGGAGGCACTTCTTTTTGCCCAGTATTCATTCCAAAGGCTCATTCTGAGTCTTTGGGATCGTTCGCAGGCTTCACTGGATTGCAGTGTCATCATCTCTCGCAGGGTGCGAGAATCTCTGGGATGGTGATTTCGTCCAGGAGAGTTATCCCTGGGGAAGTCTTTCCTTCTTCCGAGGTGGTCGGTCATATCCACCGATGCCAGCCTGACGGGCTGGGGAGGTGTCTGGAACGATCTCTGGATTCAGGGAGTATGGTCATCGGAAGAGTCTGTTCTACCGATCAACATCCTGGAATTGAGGGCAATTTTCATTTGCCTTTAACACTGGACGGTCCCTTTGAGCGGTCTACCAGTCCGAATGCAGACAGACAACGCGACGGTGGTCGCGCATATCAACCACCAAGGCGGGACAAGGAGTTCCAGACTCATGGTGGAGGTGTCTCGGATCCTGATTTGGGCCGAGACCAGAGTGCCAGTCTTCTCTGCGGTCCACATTCCAGGGGTTCAGAATATCACGGCGGACTTCCTCAGTCGCGAGAAGATGGATCCCGGAGGATGGAGTCTCCATCCAAAAAATTTTTTGCACTGCTATGCTCCCGTTGGGGAACTTCCCAAGTGGATTTGATGGCATCCAGGTTCAATGCCAAGTTACCGACCTTCATGTCCAGGTACAAGGACCCGAAGGCTGTGGCGGTGGATGCTCTGGTGGCTCCGTGGGACAAAATTCGAGCTAATCTGTGTTTCCGCCAATATCTTTGCTCCTCTGGTGCTGCGTCGGATCAGACTGGAGAGAGTCCCGGCTATGTTGATAGCCCCGGATTGGCCAAGGATGACGTGGTTCTCGACACTGGTGTCGTTTTTGGCGGCACCTCCATTCCCGCTTCCTCTTCGCCCGGACCTGTTAACTCAGGGGCCCTTTCGTCATCCGGACTTAAAGTCTCTGCGTTTGACGACGTGGCTCTTGAGACCGAAATATTGACCCGTAGAAGTTTTTCAGCCGCAGTCGTTGCCACTCTGCGAGCTGCCAGAGGTTCGGCTACTTCTAAGATTTACCACAAGACTTGGGAAGCCTTCTTCTCGTGGTGTTCGGGTTTTTCAAGGAACCCGAGGATTTTTTTCCATTCCCAATGGCCTTTCTGCAGTACGGGCTGGACAAGGGTTTGGCAGTTAGCACTCTGAAGGGTCAGATTTCTGCTCTATCCTTTCTGTTTCGGAAGGATATCGCCTCGCGTAGGGACGTGCGTTCCCTTTTTTTCGCGGAGTAATCCGTCAGTTTCCGCCGCGGAAGACCTCTGTGTCCCCTTGGCGGCTTAACCTTGTCTATGTGCCTTTTGAACCTATGGGCTCTGCTAGTTTTTCTTCTTGAGGCGGTCACCTCTTTGAGAAGGGTTTCCGAGTTGGCGGCTCTTTCCTGCTCGCCTCCCTTCCTGGATTTTTACTCGGATCGAGTAGTGTTTCGCTTACGGGGCGACTTTCTACCTAAGGTGGTGTCGCAATTTCATGTTAATCAGGATATTGTGTTGCCCTCGCTTTGCCTGGGCCCAAGGAATGCAAAGGAACGGGCCTTGCACACATTGGATTTAGTGCGGGCCTTGAAGTTCTATTTGTCTGTTACTCAAAGTTTTCGGTAGTCAGACTCTCTGTTTGTGACTAGCAGGTCGTCAGCGTGGTCAACGAGCTTCCAAGGACTCTATAGCTCGTTGGATTCGGTCGGCCATTTTGGAGGCTTACCGACTTAAAAGCGAACCTTGCCCAATTAAGATTTGAGCTCTCTCCACGAGGGCAGAGGCTTTCTCGTGGACCTTTTATCATGGGGCCTCGGCAGCTCAGCTCTGCCGAGCGGCGACCTGGCGTTTTCGTCCACAGGTTTATAAGTTTTTATAAGGTGGACGTCAGTGATTTCACTGATGCGGCCTTAGGACGTAGGGTCCTATAGGCGGCTGTAGTTTCAAGTTCTAGTTAACTTGTATTTGGCGCTTATTGCGCATTTATCAAGGTTGTTGGGATTCTGCCTCGTTTTGTTTTTTTCCCACCCTTAATTTTGGACTGCTTTGGGACGTCCCACTAGTAATGACTGTGGCTCTCTCCCTTCCATCTGCTGCTGAAAGACGGATTTTGGTAAGAACTTACCTGTAAAATCCTTTTCAGCGAAGGAAGAGAGACACAGCTCCCTCCCTTGGCAGAAGTGTGTTGTTGTATTTACAGATGCAGCGTGACCCTTCTCTGATAACGATTATCTGGGCTGAGGTCGACGCGCTACGGCTCTGTTCCAGCATTGCCAGCTTATCGCAGTAGTCAGGTTCAGTGAGTAGTACCTGGAACTGTGTGATTTTTTGTCAAATGCATGCATAACCTGTACTTTTATGTTTTTTCTCTGAAGTCCTTCAGAAGGGGTTATGTTGCTTCGCTGGTGATATTGTTCTTCCTTAAGCTTGGGTACGACTGAAGAGCTGAGTAGGAGGAGCCCGAGCTGGAGGGGCCGGTCAACACGCTTTCTAATCTGAGGTGTTAATCCTATCTGGGGCTCCGCCTACCCACTAGTAATGACTGTGTCTCTCTTCCTTCCTTCGCTGAAAAGGATTTTACAGGTAAGTTCTTACCAAAATCCGTCTTTTTTTTGTATGCGTATTCCCACCAGAAACTAGCGTTTTGAAAGCGTAATTAGCTTGCAGAATGCTAGCGTTTTCCTAGCGATCTGTAGCATCGCTTGGAAAACTGATTGACAGGTTGGTCACACGAGTCAAACATAGTGTTTGACACGTGTGACCAACTTTTTACTATTGATGCCGCCTATGCCGCATCAATAGTAAAAATAATAAAAAAAATAATAAATGATGATATTCTCACCTTCCGGCGGCCCCCGCAGCTTTCCCGCCTTCAGCGACGCTCCCGGCAACTCCCGTTCCCAGGAGTCCTTTGCGACAAATCACCCCGATGACGTAGCATCACGCGAGACCGCTACGCCATCTGGGTGATTCTCGCAAAGGACTCCTGGGACCGGGGGCGTCGCTGAAGGCGGGAAGGCTGCGGGGGCCGCCGGAAGGTGAGAATATCATTATTTTTTATTTTAATTATTGTTTTACCAGGGATATGGTACCCAGGGCCTGGAGGAGAGTCTCCTCTCCTCCAGACCCTGGGTACTATCGCACATGAACCGCTTACATTCCGCAAAATTAATGAACATGTTGCTATTTTTTTCCGCGAAGCGTTTTTTTTTCGCGGAAAAAAACGCAACATGTGGCCAAAACATGCGGAATCAATTAACATGTATAGGATGCTTAATGCTTGCGGAAAAAAAACGCGAAAAAAACGCAAATATTCCTGAACGTGTGCACTTAGCCTTAGGGTTATGATTATTTTATGATCCTTAGATGTTAATTGAGTCACCCTGGTGTTCTACCTCAATTTCACATGCAGAGTTTGTTATAAACGCACTAGAAAAGGATCTAGCATGTGGATCCATTATAGAGCCATAAGTATTATTCCTAGATCATTATGTGTGACTTTTAAGGCACATGAACACTTTCAGTTTCAGTGTATACCAAATGGGTGTAGGAGGATTCCTAGCAGATATTTCACGTTTGCATTTAAGACACTTTTTCTCTGGTCTTTTGGGAATCTGTGATGGGCATGTTGAGCTCATTAAAATATTTGACTTGCAAAGTATTTTAACAATTCCTGCCTTAATGTAAATAATTAGACATTGTAGCACTATGCCATTATAAACTTACTAGCTATGAACCCGTTCTACGCCCGGGTGGCAAGCATTTTTATTGGTATATGGTCTCCCATCCTGGTATGTGCTGCCCCCCTCCTATCCTGGTATGCATGGTCCCCTCACCCCCACGCAATCCTGGTATGCATGGCACCCCATTCCTCATCCTGGTATGCATGGTACCCCCTCATCCCTATCCTGGTATGCATGGTACCTGCTCATCCATATCCTGGTATTAATGGTTCCCTCACCCCCCAATCCTGGTATGCATGGTCCCCTCACCTCCCAATCCTGGTATGCATGGTCCCCTCCCCCAATCCTGGAATGCATGGTGCCCTCACCCCCCAGTCCTGATATGCATGGTCCCTCCCCCCCCAATCCTGGAATGCATGGTCCCCTCACCCCCAATTCTGGTATGCAAGGTCCCCTCATCCCCAATCCTGGTATGCATGGTACCCCTCACCCCCCTATTCTGGTATGCATGGTACCCCTCATCCCCCAATCCTGGTATGCATGGTCCCCTCACCCCCCAATCCTGGTATGCCCTGGTCCTCTCACCCCCCATCCTGGTATGCATGGTCCCCTCACCCCCCTATCCTGATATTCTTGGTCTCCTCACCCCCCTATCCTGATATGCATGGTCCCCTCACCCCCCAATCCTGGTATGCATGGTCCTCTCACCCCCCCATCCTGGTATTCATAGTCCCTTCACCCCCCAATCCCGGTATGCATGGTACTCTCACCTCCCAATCCTGGTATGCATGGTCCCATCACCCCCCAATCCTGGTATGCATTGTCCCCTCCCCCCAATCCTGGAAAGCATTGTCCCCTCACCCCCCAATCCCGGTATGCATGGTGCCCTCACCCCCCAATCCTGGTTTGCATGGTGCCCTCACCCCTCAATCCTGATATGCATGGTCCCCCCTCATCCCTATCGTAGGATGTATGGTGCTCCCTCACCCCCCCAATTCTGGTATGCATGGTACCCCTCACCCCCCAATCCTGGAATGCATGGTACCCCTCACCCCCCTATCCTGGTATGCATGGTCCCCTCACCCCCCAATCCTGGTATGCATGGTTCTCTCACCCCCCATCCTGGTATGCATGGTCTCCTCACCCCCTATCCTGGTATACATGGTACCCCTCATCCCCCAATCCTGGTATGCATGGTTCCCTCACCCCCCTATACTGGTATGCATGGTTCCCTCATCCCCCTATCATGGTATACATGGTACCCCTCATCCCCCAATCCTGGTATGCATGGTCCCCTCACCCCCCAATCCTGGTATACATGGTCCTCTCACCCCCCATCCTGGTATGTATGGTCTCCTTACCCCCATCCTCGTATGCATGCTACCTCTCACCCCATCCTGATATGTATGGTTCCCCTCACCCTTATTAAACTGCACACATACAAAAAAAAAAAAATTATGCTCACCTTTCTTCCCTGTGCTCCAGCGCTGTCCCGTTCTGCCGGAGGCTGGGGGAGAAGTGTGGCGCCGGAGTACGCGCATGCCCATACCGCGCTGTCCGGTGCCATATTGCTGAAGACACACTGCAAATGTGTCTTCGGATAGCGCTATGCGCATGCACGATTCCGACGCGCATTCCTGCCCCTGTCTCCGGCAAGAGAAGCGCCGCGGCAACGCTCCTTCTAGTCAGGTAAGTATGGGGCCGGAGATCGCGGTATGCATCCAGTGTCTACGCGTACCGCGATCTCCGGCACCATACACACTCCTCACCGCTGGATGCGTCGCACTTGCGCAGTCTATGAAGGCTTCAGACAGAGTGACACTCCCAGCGTTATATTATAGATATACCATGATTTGGGAAACTTAGTTTTAAATCATGTCCGCAATACTAAAAGTGAGATCCTATGTGTGTATTTAAGATTATATGTAAGTTAATAGCGTATTCTGTTCAGGTCTTGGGTTTGTATTTTGTGTGCCGTTGGGAAATTATTTTTTTTTCATACTCCCTTTTAGGTTGAGCTGTTTTCAGAATCTAATTTCCAAGGTGAAAGACAATTATTAGAAGAGGATTCAAGTAACCTCGAGGAGTCTTTTACAGTCATGTCATGCAAGGTTATTTGTGGCCGGTAAGCAAGATGTTTTTATAACAGTTGCATTAATTTGTAAGGAAACCAATTCTTCAGTTTTGGAAATGAAATTGCTGAAACTGAAGTACAACGTTAATGATTTAATAAAATCTTCTAGGTTACTGCCTTAGAATATTCAGTTTTCAAAAGTATAGTGATGAAAATAGCCACTGATGTTTATCTTTGTAAATTTTGTAATTGGGCATTATGCTTAGAACACATATCTATGTGCGTGAACTTCCAGTCTTCATAAGCACGGTGTATCAACGGAACTCCAGTATATACTGTACAGTAAGACCCAATAGCTCCCAAGAAGAAGTGGATCAGAAGGGTAGGTCCAGACAGTGCGGCTGAATATTTGCTCACTGGCCAATTGAAGCATGATTTTGCAACATTTGGAGATGTTTTATGCTAGTATTCAGACTTAAATACCTTCATAAATCTGGCCCAATATGTACAATAAAATTAGTCAAAAATTTGCTGATAGGATTAGAATTCAGCTAATGAAAGTAAATTATGAAACTAAGTACTGCTTTTATCTATTTTACTGTTTTCTATCAGTTACTTTTCTAACTTGCTATGTTTCTACTGCCACTTGCGATAAAACCACAAGCTTTCCAAAATGGTAGTTCTCAGTAGCTTTCTCAGTTTTGCAGTGAATGACTATTGCTATATGCACAGTTTGCAGGGTGATGGCATGTTGGCGGAAACTGATTATTCTTACCATGTATTGCAGCATTATTATTGTCATGTGGTAGCATTTGATACATCTTTTTCCAATTCTTCATATTTGACTATGTGACAAACTTTTCCTCTATCAATAAAGTTAGCATTTCTGTATGTCTTGATAGTAATTGCACTTGCCTTCATTTTCCAGGTGGGCTGCATATGACCAGGTTGATTTCTTGGGAAGTCTATGGGTATTAGAAGAAGGAAGCTTCCCTGATTTATGTGCTATGGGATGTCCACATGGCACAGTTATCAGATCTGTGAAGACTATAAAATATGTAAGTACTTTGTTGTTAAATATAGAACAGTGTGTCCTTATTTTTCGATGAACTTTTTACTGATAGCTGTTGAATTGTTCTGCTTTTTTTAAAGGAGTTTTCAGACCCCAGTCTAGTACTTTATAGAAATGAGAGCTACAGAGGAAGACGAGTGAAACTTGGCAAAGAAACAACTGATCTACGGGCAATGGGCTACTCTCCAGACTTACGGTCTCTCGACGTTCTAGGTGGCATGTGAGTGACATGGTTACCTTTTCTCTTGTTTCTCATATTGGTTACCTTTCTCTGACATGGTGATGTACAGCTTTTTCACTTTGAGCGAATCCCTGTCAGACTGTTTTCTGCTACAATGAACTCCTATCAGTGGAAAAATTAAAAGAGGAAATCCAAAACACTAATGCAAAGTGTCAATGCTTATTACTGCTGTCAGAATGTCACATTAGCAAAACAAGAAAACACTGAATGATTTTTAAAGGATAACCTAGCCAAATAGGGGGACAGAATGCAGGATCATAGGATAGGGGAATTATAACACTATACATAGGAGGGATAATATGACTAGAAAATCAAATATTAGAATCCAAGCCTAAAATTATGGAACCGGCACACCTAGAGGATGTTCACATATGTTTTTTTTCAGAAATAGCAGCTGCAACCAGGGCTGTAGAATCAGTAAGCCAAACTTCCAACTCCTCAATTTCCCTGACTACGACTTCACACCACTGGTCACTACTGATCATGTACATAAAGTGCAGCACAGATTCATCTCACCTCTGACCACACAGCACTGCCTCACTACTGAGCATGTACATGAAATGCAGCACAGATTCATCTCACCTCCGAACCCACAGCACTAGTCACTACTGAGCATATACATAAAGTGCAGCACAGATTCATTTCACCTCAGACCTCACAGCACTGCCTCACTACTGAGCATGTACATAAAGTGCAGCACAGATTCATCTCACCTCCGACCCCACAGCACTGGTCACTACTGAGCATGTACATAAAGTGCAGCACAGATTCATCTCACCTCTGACCCCACAGCACTGGTCACTACTGAGCATGTACATAAAGTGCAGCACAGATTCATCTCACCTCCGACCTCACAGCACTGCCTCACTACTGAGCATGTACATAAAGTGCAGCACAGATTCATCTCACCTCCGACCCCACAGCACTGGTCACTACTGAGCGTGTACATAAATTGCAGCACAGATTCATCTCACCTCTGACCCCACAGCACTTGTCACTACTGAGCATGTACATAAAGTGCAGCACAGATTCATCTCACCTCCGACCCCACAGCCCTGCCTTACTACTGAGCGTGTACATGATGTGCAGCACAGATTCATCTCAACAAAAGCCAAGATCCTTAGATCAGGAATAGAACAGACATTTATAGGACATTTCAGAACTTTCCCAAATTCTTATGAAAGCATGTACAGCACATCCTGCATTGTACTACTGTACACAATGTATTATATATTTTAGGAGTTGTAAAAAAAACTGAAGGCCCAATGGTGAGGCTAGTTATAATAACGTGTGATTTTAACTTGTGTTTTTGTGAGGGCAATGTATTTAGATTAGAGGTTTTACCTAAAGATGGTGTAACCTTTCAAAAAAAAATTCTGGTTCCCAGGCGCTGTTAGGTTTTTTTTGTGTTTTATTTCTTTATAAAAAAAAAAACACGGTTCATTCACTGTTCCTGGGTCCACTGCTGAGCCTCCACCATTGCTCCCAGTCTCTGGTATTGGCTGCAGTACTGACGTCACGTCAACAGCATGGCAGACAAATTGTGAACTCTCTTGCTTTTCTCAACCGTGCTCAGTTTACTTGAGCTCACTGATTGGCTCCAACAAGTGACTTCAACACTGCAGCCGATACCAGACACCAGGAGCAGTGGCAGAAATTCTGTGGTAGACCCAAGTATGGTGAGTAAAGCACAGTTTGTGCCTGGTTTTCCAAAAGGAGACAAACCTTTTTAAATAAAGAAAAAAAAATTACTAGCTAATAGCCACAATAACAGCGCATCCTGAATGAGAAAAAGAACTTGCTTTCAGCAGTCTTATATGGGAGAGGCATTCTCTGAGTTGCACTGCACTTTGAAAGGTAAGGCTGCTGCACACCAATGCAGTTTGCTAGCGATGGCGTTGAACCAAGAGATCCTCGCTTGTGAGTAGTGGGAAAAAAAATGGGGCAACCACCACTTATAAGTATGAAATTAATTTACTTTTGTTAATTATTTTTGGTTATATGAACTTGATGTTAATCACGCTTACTTTGATTTCAGATGGGTCTTTTATGAATATGAAAATTACCGAGGTAGACAGTTACTTGTTTCACCAAAGAAGATTGCACAGTGGTCACAGTTCAGTGGCTGGAATAACATTGGATCTCTGCGTCCACTTCGACAGGTATTAATTTCTGAAAATCTTCATTGTTTTCTGTTGCTTTCTTTTGCTGTTGTGTTCTGCAGCATTTAATTTGTGTGGTATCTGGTACACTTGTAAATCAATGCTTACCTTCCATCAGTTATTACACATTGCCAGTGTTATAAAAAATCATTTATTTCTTAGTGAACCTGATTTTGTTTTGAATATATCAGACTAGTTCCCTAAGCATTTGAACATGTCCTACATTTATGTGCAATGTGACAGGGATACATACCATATTTATTTAACTTATAGGATGCACCTCGTTATAAAATACACTCCAGGTTTAGATTAAATTAAGAATAACGTGTCCCTGCTAATAAGAGATAGTAGTGTGCACTAGGGTAGAATAGAGATTTAACATAGTAACGTAGTCAGCAAGGGATCTATTTTCAGTGTTTCTCTGCAAATACATAAAACTTTTCAGCCTGTACATTGTGCAGACTCTATGCAGTGCACACATATATACAACACTGCTTTATGCACAATACACACATGGCTCTGCTGTATATAGACATACCCACACCACTGCTACATCAATTGCCTCATTTTAAAACTCCTTTCAGGCATGTGACTGATCACATAAACTGTGAAAGGTACTTCAGCTAGCCTGGACCTGCAGCATCTGTGCAGCTTTAGGGATGTGCAGATCCTGATTTCCTTCTCTCCTGCCTGAAACTGATCTATCTGATCGGGGCAGGAGAGAACAGTAGTCTCAATGAAGGGCATTGTCAACTTTCTCCTTGATCATAGGAAGCTGCCCTGGACTTTAAGATGCACACTTTTCTAGCTAAATTTTTAGTGCTTATTGTACAAAAAAATGATATATGTTATATACAGTATATATAGTGAGGCAATGACCGGTGTTATATGCAAAGGTCCCTATGTGTCCCCCAGGATGTGCAAAGAAGCATATTGAGGCCATGGGAGTGCATTGCAGTCACAGGCGTAGCTGTGTTTGCACTGCAAAACAAAAGTGAGTATTGGTCTTGTGCATGCTATGTGTCCAAGGCAGATTTAAGAAAACCCAGCATGGGCTTTTATTTTTGAAACGGACTACAGGATGGCAGCGGGGTGGTCCGTTTCCTCCCGGCCCCAGATATTCCATGTGGCCGATGGCCACAGGTTCCTTTGTAAAAAACCCTGCAGCAGGGGTCGGGTGTGTCAGTGAGGAGTTTGCACCAAAAGAGCATACGGCTCTGCAAAAACTCAGCCTGTGTGAGGGAACACAGAGCCCAGCTGATCGAACTCCTGGCACCCCGCAGTGTGAAATAGTGGTGCAGTCGCCCTTAACAACTGAACTCACTTATGGATTATGAACTGTCGTGTTTCTGAGGATGCCGTGTTCTGTGCACTGTGTGAGATTGGACATTAAACACGTTTTTGCTTTGAACTTTGCTGGGTCACTGCCTCCTCACTGCAGTGTTGATACCGCTGCACTACTAATTAATATATATATATATATCTACTTGTAATGTAAAATCAGCAAGTGACAGCAATTATATGAAATGTTTATCTCATCATGTTAGTATAACACAGCAAGGAAAATGCTATATTTTTTAATATACATATATTATTTTGTAGAAACGACTGTACTTCAAGCTTCAGAATAAATCCAATGAAATGTTTATGTCAACTAATGGAAGCCTGAATGATATCAAGCTTCTGAGGATACAAGTCATGGAGGACACAGGATCTGAAGATCAGATTTGGGTCTATCACAAAGGAGTCTTTAGATGCCGTGTACGTTTTCTTTTTGTATCATTATTATAATTAGGTCACGTTTTACTGGCAATTATTTTTTATGATTGTGTGACTAACCCGCTGTGCATTAAATAGTAGTATTGCAGAGATTGCTAGATCTTATCCCTAAAGTTGTAACAAATAGAAGGGTTAGCACGTTGCCAAATTGTGGCTCAACACCACCATTTTTTTCTGGACTGCTGTGGTGTCCTGTTGACTATATCTGCAAAATAATTTACTCTATTTTGTAATCCACTTTACTCCTTGATATGGCAGCACAGATATGTAGATAAAATGCAAATAATGTTAATTGTCCGTCCGTCAGAAAAGTGTAAAAACGGATGTAAAACGGATCAGTTTTCTGACGGATCCTCCAAGAAGTGTTCACCCAGAAATGAAATTTTCGTTCCAGAAAATGGAGAGAGAGAGCCCGGACAGTTTTGGCAGGATTTTGAATGGTTTTCTATGCAGGCGACGGATCCGCTGGCAGATTCCGTCAAAGACGGATGCCAGCGGATCCGCCACCCATAGGTGGCCATTATACAAAATGGCGGATGCGGCGGATCCGCCACACTCCACCATTTTGGCGGACCAAAAAAACGTTGCATTGGACGTTTTTCTGAAATGACGGACGCCAATTTTTTCAGCAGCAGATGGAAGGAAAGGAGACACACTAGTTCATAACTAGTGGGTAGGCGGAGCCCAGATAGGATTAACACCTCAGATTAAAAAGAGTGTTGACCGGCCCCTCCAGCACGGGCTCCTCCTACTCAGCTTTCTCCAGTCTTAAATTTGAGGTCCCAGAGGATGGTCGCTGCTGGAAGCAGCTCCTCAGAAGACTTTATTATTTTAACTCGGACAAGAGACTTGGATCACCAGAAGTGGTCTAGAGGTCTCAGGGGTCCCAGCGCTGCTGGACCCCAACCTCTCCCTTGGCGGATCTGTATTTACCCTGATGGTGGTCCCTGCAGAATCATGCTGGCCCTGGGGGATGAGGATGGCTTCCCTGGCGGGGACGTAAACCGCGCACAGGGGTCACTGTGTTCCCCGCCCTGGGGGGAAGCGAGGGGCATAGCGCCGCAAACCCCTGGGGTCCCTGCGGCGCTCGGCTGGTGAGTACTCCACATTTATATGTATGTGAGTGCTTTCAGCGGCTGCTGCGGCAGCGCTGTTACATGTAATGTGAATGCTTGATGACTGTATTTTTGTCCGCAGGCAGATGCCTGCAGGACAGGGGAGAGCAGAGAGCGAAGGAGTTCGCGCTCCTTTTTTGAAGCCGGCGGGGGGCGTGGCTTCACGCTCCCGGTCTTTCTGGCAGAAGCGCGCTTTCTGTGCTTCTCTTCCGGCTTCCTCAGCGCGGCGGCCATTAGATGAAAGGCTCCACGGGCTCCTCGTGCTCCGCTCTCCCGGCAAATACCAATACTTCACAGCGACCAGCTGGGTGAGTGAAACGGCCAACAGCGCCCTCACCCCAGCAGCGCAGAACCTATCTGTGTGACAGACAGATAGCGTTCTCTTGTGGCTGCGGTCTCATATAGAGACCTTATTGTGCCTGGGACTCGCACACCCCTTTATTTTGATAAGGGAGTCGTGGGGAGCCGGCGACATTAACCCCTTTTAAAGGGTTAACCCTTTCAGCGAAAACGCCATAGGTTCTATCCCAGTTGGGATCAGAACTTATAAGGGTTAATTATATCGCAGATATATTCTGCAGATTCAGCTGTGGTAGCTCTCTCCCTTAAGAGCTTTAACCCTTCAGTGTACTGACTGCATCCGCTTTAAAAAAAAAAAACCCACACTTTTTTCTTTACTTGCAGGCTTTGACCTGCCATATGCTGTGTGAGGGCATGTCGGAACAGGGTCCAGAAGATGCGGACCGTATTCCAAATTCGCTTCAGGATCAGTCACGCGTATCTGATACACAGACCTCGACGGCGTCAAGCGCAGCAATCAGAGGTCACAGCGATGCCAAATTAGACGCCATTGCTCGCTCTATTGATGGCCTTGCTGACCTTTTAGGTCATTGGGTGTCAGCTAGATCCTCGCATGGCAGGAAGCGACACAGGCCTGAATCATCCTACCCGCATAGCGAATCAGAGTTCTCTGATATGGAATGCGGACAGGGTTCCCCTTTAAACTCAGATGGGGAGTTATCCGATTCGGATAAGGAGGATCGGCAGGGGCATTCTGCCTCTTTTCTGGCCCGAAATGAGGCTTTTATTGAAGCCATGAGAGAGGCGTTACAGTTACCGGAGGAGGTAACTAGTCGTCCTGGTAAGTCGGACCGGATGTACAGGAGTACCGTAAGTCGCGAGCGACATTGCCAGCTCTGGATGAGCTTAATGGAGCAGTGGAGAAGGAACGCCTGTGTCCAGATAAACGTTTTCAAGGGACACGGTTCTTTGAGACACTATATCCGTGTTCTACGGAATTGACGGATAATTGGATTCTTTCTCCTGAAGTGGATGTTCCTTTATCCCAGCTCAGTAAATCCTCATTGCTCCCTGTTAAAGGGAAGGCGAGTCTACAGGACCCGCTAGACAGAAAAACGGAGATGGCGGCGAAATCCAACTACGAGGCTTCGGGTCATGGATTCAGAGCAGTGCTAGGAGCCATGTGTGCTTGTAAGGCTTCTCTGTGCTGGTTGGACCGTATATGGTCGGCGTTGCAAAATAGATCTCCGTTATCTGAGGTGAATGGACTTCTCGATTTATTGGAGACTGCAGTCCGTTATAGCTATGACGCAGGTCTAGATACTGCGTCACTGTTGTCCAGGGCGCAAGCCTCGGTGGTCACAGTCAGAAGAGCACTGTGGCTTAAACAGTGGACTGGGGACGCGGTGTCCAAACAAGGTTTACTGTCTCTAGCCTACAAGGGTAGTCAGCTATTTGGATCTGACCTCACAGAGCTGATTGCTAAGGCAAAAACAAAGGAAGCAGCTTTACCACAGCGAAGGGCTATGGCTTCTGCGCCTGGCAAGCCTGGTGCCGGTAGTGGCCGGCGGTCCTTTCGATCCAGGGGACGATTCGGTCAGTCCTCTTGGGGATCGGGTCGTCCCTCTTTTTCGGGAAAAAAGTCTTCTCAGAGATCCCGTACTCTCTGGAAATCAAGTTTCCGTCAAGACAAGAGGGAAGCTGACAAGAAGCCCGCCAAGGAGGACTGACGCCAGGGCCTCACTCGAGGGCTCTCGAGTGGGGGGTCGCCTGCTCCATTTCAAAGCGACTTGGATTTCCCGCGTTCCAGACTCCTGGGTAACGCGGGTCGTGTCGGCAGGCTATTTCATAGAGTTTTCGTCTCGACCCCCGGACAGTTTTTGTCAATCTCGCACACCGTCAGAGCCCGAGTTGGTTGCCGCTCTGCTGCGAGAGGTCGAATCCCTTCAGCAGAAGGGTGTGGTAATACCGGTCCCGCCGGAGGACCGGGAAGAGGATTTTATTCCAATCTTTTTGGAATTTACAAAAATTCTGGCGCCCCTCATGGCAATTCTTCGAAGACAGGGGGTTACCATTCTCCCCTACCTGGACGACCTTTTGATTGTAGCGTCCTCAAAGGAGGAGGCGGTGACGGCTCGCAATCTATCCCTTCAGCTCCTGGAGGACTTCGGGTGGCTGGTCAATTGGGAGAAGTCGTCTCTGGAACCGTCGCAGTCAATCCTGTTTTTGGGGATGCATTTCGACACGGTACGGGCGGTGGTGTTCCTACCTCCAGACAAGCAGGCATGTCTTCTCCGACATGTACAGATTATGAAGTCTGCGACAGCAATGTCCCTTCGGAATTGTATGCGCCTTCTGGGTTTGATGGTGGCGTCTATGGAGGCACTTCCGTTTGCCCAATTTCATTCCAGGGCTCTCCAAAAGCTCATTCTGAGTCGTTGGGATCGATCGCAAGTTTCACTGGATTCCAGCGTCACCATCTCTCACAGGGTGCAAGAATCCCTAGGATGGTGGTTACGTCCAGGAGCGTTATCCCTGGGAAAATCTTTCCTCCCTCCAAAGTGGTCGGTCATAACCACCGATGCCAGCCTGACGGGCTGGGGGGGTGTCTGGAACGATCTCTGGATCCAGGGAGTATGGTCATCGGAAGAGTCAGTTCTACCGATCAACATCCTGGAATTGAGGGCAATTTTTCTTTGCCTCCAACACTGGACGGTCCCTTTGAGCGGTCTGCCAGTCCGAGTACAGACAGACAACGCAACGGCGGTCGCGTATATCAACCATCAAGGCGGGACGAGGAGTTCCAGGCTCATGATGGAGGTGTCTCGGATCCTGATATGGGCCGAGACCAGGGTTCCAGCCATTTCTGCGATTCACATTCCAGGAGTCCAGAATACCACGGCGGACTTCCTCAGTCGCGAGAAGATGGATCCCGGAGAATGGACTCTTCATCCGGAAATTTTTGCACTGCTGTGCTCCCGTTGGGGAACTCCCCAAGTGGACTTTATGGCATCCAGGTTCAATGCCAAACTACCGACCTTCATGTCCAGATACAAGGACCCGAAGGCTGTGGCGGTAGACGCTCTGGTGGCTCCGTGGGATCATTTCGAGCTAGTCTATGTGTTTCCGCCGATATCCTTACTCCCTCTGGTGCTGCGTCGGATCAGAATGGAAAAAATTCCGGCTATGTTGATAGCCCCAGATTGGCCAAGGAGGACGTGGTTCTCGACACTGGTGTCGCTTTTGGTGGCGCCGCCATTCCCACTTCCTCTTCGCCCGGACCTGTTAACCCAGGGACCTGTTCGTCATCCGGACTTGAAGTCTCTGCGTTTGACGGCGTGGCTCTTGAGACCGAAATATTAACCCGTCGAGGTTTTTCAGCCAAAGTCATTGCCACTCTGCGAGCGGCCAGAGGTCCGGCTACTACTAAGATTTATCACAAGACTTGGGAAGCCTTCTTTTCGTGGTGTTCGGGTTCTTCAAGGAACCCGAGGATTTTTTCCATCCCCAATTTGTTGGCTTTTCTGCAGTACGGGCTGGACAAAGGTTTGGCAGTGAGCACCCTGAAAGGTCAGGTTTCTACTCTGTCTTTACTGTTCCGGAGGGCTATCGCCTCCCGTAGGGACGTGCGTTCCTTTTTTCGCGGAGTAACCCGTCAGTTTCCACCGCGGAAGGCGCCTGTGTCTCCATGGCGGCTTAACCTTGTCTTGGAGGCTCTTCAGCATGTGCCTTTTGAGCCTATGAGTTCTGCTAGCCTTTCTCTACTTTCTTGGAAGGTTGCCTTCTTAGTGGCGGTAACCTCTTTGAGAAGAGTTTCTGAGTTGGCGGCTCTTTCCTGGTCGCCTCCTTTCCTGGAGTTTTACTCTGATCGAGTAGTGCTTCGCACACGGGGCGACTTTCTACCTAAGGTGGTGTCGCAATTTCATGTTAACCAGGATATTGTGTTGCCCTCGCTTTGCCCGGGCCCGAGGAATGCAAAGGAACGGGCCTTGCACACGTTGGACTTGGTGCGGGCCTTGAAGTTCTATTTGTCTATTACTCAAGGTTTTCGGAAGTCAGATTCTCTGTTTGTAATTCCAGCAGGTCGCAGGCGTGGTCAACGAGCTTCC
>JARQOD010000005.1:300455672-300549467 GCA_033576555.1 Oophaga sylvatica
TTTCAAATACACATAGCCATTAAACAACCTAAAATAATAAAAATATTATCCATGTTTTATATATTAAATATGGTGTTAAATACATAGTTTCCTGTATACTATATGATGAGCAGTACTAGGTAAATATCTGAATATTGAACGGATATGTTTCTAATAAGGACACAAATGATTTGTTTTCATCATAAAACAGAGGTCAGTAAGTTTGATCGATATCACTTCAGCTCTTGTATTGTTTAAGTAATTCAACTATTTTCAATGATAAAAAAAACACAGACATGAATACCAAAGTGGTGATCCCCTCTATCCAGCATTGCACAATTACACTATTTTTATTGACCGGCTACATTGTGTATCTAATCCTGCAACGGCTGACCATACAGTGGGACAACATAACTCTGAGCCACTGCTAAAATCAATTGAGTCAGTTGAAAGTCCTTCCGGTATTAAGGCAGCAGAGGCGGCGAAGGCCTGGTGCAGGATGAATGAACAATGATCAGGGGAGATTAGGTAAATAATAAAGTCACAGTCTATGTACTGCAGAATATCAGATTCCTGGCACAAGGCACTTTTGTTGTGTTCTGGGAAGAGGGATTAACACGTAGGTCTACAGAGAGCAGGGATTAGAGAAATCTACATTTGTTTATGCAATATGATCATGAATGATACGTTTACTCTCCACATGTTGGTTACTTCCTCTATTTCTCCTACCACAAAATCATAAACGACATAAAATTAAGTCTACACTATGTGGGGATGCTCAATTATCAGTGTTAAAGGGGTTGTCCGTTGAAAATAAGTTAATCACCTAGCCACAGTATAGATAGCAATTTGTTGATTGGTGGGGTCCAACCATTAGGATTTGCACAGATCACCAGAATAGGAGTGGCGGTGTGCATGCCAAACCTGCTGCTCCATTCATTCTTTATATCTTTTTCGATAATTCCATAGAGAATGAATAGATCGTTGGTTTTTGTCCGACATGCAGCACCATTTTGTGAAGGAGATAAAAATGACCTGTTTTACCGACCAGTGTATGTGCCAACAGTCGGACACCTGCTGATCAACAAAGTATCCCCTATTTTGCAGTTATCAAGTGAAAACAAGTTAAGTCTAGTACAAGTATAAGGCTGGAGTCACACAGAACGTTAAAAATAACGGTCCGATTTTGTAATGCGATAATCGCACAACAGTCCTCCGTATGTTGATCCGTATGTAATCCGTTTTCAATGCGATGATGCGATTTCCTCGCATGTCAGGATCCGTATGGCATCCGTATGGCATTTCATTTCTCACTGCTTTTCCCCTTTGAATTTAATGGCTCAATGGGCTGTAATGAGTAAAATATGTGCGTATTTCTCGCAATTCACACTGATGGTCCGTGTGATGTCCGTTTTTTTGTCGCACCCATAGACTTGCATTGGCGATTCTGAGCCGAGATACACGTACAATCGCAGCATGCTGCGATTTCACTCGCGCGTATAAAACGCGCGAGAAAAAATCGGCTGATGGGACCTGCCCCATAGAATAACATTGGGACGAGTGCTATGCGATTTTTTATCGCCTAGCACTCGTCCGTATTATACGGTAGTGTGACTCCGGCCTAATACTAAGGCCAAATTCAGTCATCTGTGTATCATGGTCTGAGCATAGATCATGGATCACTTGACCAGAACTCAACAGCCTCATAGGCATACAGTGGGGAAAATAAGTATTTGATCACTTGCCGATTTACGGTAGTAAGTTAACCCACTGACAAAAACATGAACAGTGCAGGTAACGAATTGGTTAGGAGCGTCTAACTGGTCTGTAGGAGCCAGAACTCTTGATAGTTGGTAGGGGATCAAATACTTATTTCTCACTGCAAAATGAAAATAAAATTTATATAATTTATACAATGTGATTTTCTGGATTTTATTTTTGATATTCTATCTCTCAATGTTAAAATTAACCTACCCTTAAAATTATAGACTGTTCATGTCTTTGTCAGTGGGCAAACTTACAAAATCAGCAAGGGATCAAATACTTTTTCCCCCCACTGTATATGAGGCTAGTGAGTTCATGTTAGGAGACAGTCCGTGCAATGCAGTCTGTATTTAATTTGTGATACACGGACATCTGAATGAGACCTAAGGGCCTGCAGTAGGCATACTACAGAGTATCAGTTTTGCCTGGAGTATTCCTATATTCTGCACGATATGTGTGGAACATGTTCTGAGGCTCAAATGAGTGTGCAAAGTGGGTACAGAAGCTGAGTCTACTCCACAGAAGTTGAGTACCGACAATGTTTTAGACCCGCCACCCACTTGCAGCTGCTAATCCCGTGGTGGGAAGGTACTTAACTGCAATCTGTGATAAACAGAACAATTTAAAACTAAACAATTTTCCACCACTTACAAAGTCTTTGTATGGTATAGTAAAACAACACTGCACAACACCAAGAACCGATCCACTATAGCATTTGCTCCTGTATTTTGTTGAGTTTATGTTGTTTTGCACCTTCTATTTGGTTTAGATTTCCCAATGACCCTAGTGTGTGGAGGATTAACCTTTTTGTGCTAGAGTCGGTTTTCGCCTTCGTGACCAGGCCAATTTTTACAATTCTGACCACTGTCACTTTATGTGGTTATAACTCTGAAATGCTTCAACATATCCCAGTGATTCTGAGACTGTTTTTCGTGACATTGTACTTCATGATAGTGGTAAAATTTGTTTGATATAACTTGCGTTTATTTGTGAAAAAAAAAACAGAAATTTGGCGAAACTTTTGAAAATGTCACAATTTTCAAACTTTTAATCTTTATACCCGTAAACCATAGCATTATGTCACACAAAATAGTTAATAAATAACATTTCCCACATGTCTACTTTACATTAGCATAATTTCTGAAAAATATTTTTTGTTACGAAGTTAGAAGGGTTAGGCTAAGTGCACACGTTCAGGAATGTTTGCAGAATATTCCTGAGCAAAACCGGACTTTTTTTGCGGCAAAAACGCCATTTTTTGCGCATTTTTGTGCGTTTTTTTGCGCTGATTTGATGCGTTTTTACCGCGATTTTCCCTGAACTTTCTAGGTCAATAATATAGCGGGAAAAACGCTAGAATTCCGCGAAATTAATGAACATGTTGCTTCTTTTTCCGCTATGCGTTTTTTTCGCGGAAAAAAACGCACCATGTGCACAAAAATTGCGGAATTCATTCTAAATGATAGGATGCTTAATTCATGCGTTTTTGACGCGTTTTTTCCCACGAAAAAAACGCATATAATCCTGAACGTGTGCACTTAAAAGATGACCAGCAATTTCTAACTTTTCCATAAAATTTACAAAACCACTTTTTTTTTAGGAACCACATCACAATTCAAGTGACTTTGACCAGTTTATATGACAGAAAATACCCAGTGACACCACTTCTAAAAACTGCACCCCTTAGGGTAAGTGCACACGTTCAGGATTATTTGCGTTTTTTTGCGGTTTTTCGTGTCAAAAAACGCGATAAAAACGCATGAATAAACCATCCTATTATTTAGAATGAGTTCCGCAATTCTTGTGCACATGGTGCGTTTTTTTCCGCGGAAAAAAACGCATCGCAGAAAAAGAAGCAACATGTTCATTAATTTCGCGTAATTCTAGCGTTTTTACGTTATATTATTGACCTAGAAAGTTCAGGGAAAAATCGCGGTAAAAATGTGCAAAATCTGCGCAAAAAAACTCACGTTTTTACCGCGAAAAAAGTCCGGTTTTGCTCAGGAAAATTCTGCACACATTCCTGAACGTGTGCACTTAGCCTAAAAGTGCTCAAAACAACATTCAAGAAGTTTATTAACCCTTCAAGTGCTTCACAAGAATTAATGGAATGTGGAAGGAAAAAATGAACATTTAACTTTTTTCCCACAAAAATGTTACTTTAGCGCCAAATCATTCAAATCATTTCTTTTTTACAAAAGTAACAGAAGAAAATGCACCATAAAATTTGTTGTGCGATTTCTCCTGAGTATGCCAATACCACATATGTGGAGGAAAACTACTGTTTAGGCGCACGGCAGGGCTTGGAAGGGAAGGAGCGCCATTTGACTTTTGGTATACAAAAATCAATGTAGCATTTGGAGAGCACCTGAGGTACCTAAACAGTGGAAACCCCCCACAAATGACCCCATTTTGGAAACTAGACCCCTCAAGGACTTTATCTAGATGTGTGGTGAGCACTCTGTACCCTCAGGGGCTTCACAGAATTTTATAATGTTCAGCCGTGAAAATGAAAAAAACACTTTTTTCCACAAAAATGTTATTTTAGCGTCAATTTTTAACAATTTTCACAAGGATAGCAAAATAAAATGGACCTCTAAATTTGCTTTGCAATTTCTCCCAAGTTATGCCACTACTACATATGTGGAGGGAATCTACTGTTTGGGAGCACCCCAAAGACCCTTCAAGGACTTTATCTAGATGTGTGACTGGTGAGCACTTTGAACTATCAGGGGCTTCACATAATTTTATAATATTGAGATGTGACAATTAAAAAACACATTTTCCCAACAAAAATGTTGTTTCAGCCACATTTTTTTCATTTTCACAATGGTAACGGAGAAAAGGTATGGCAAAATTTGTCGTGCAATTTTTCCAAAGTACGCAGGTACCCCATATTTGTTGAAAAACAACTGCTTGGGAGAATGGTAAGGCTATAAAGTAAATGAGCGCTATTTTAGCTGCAATAGGTTGGAGTTACCATGTCACATTTGAGGAACCCCTGAAATGCCAAAACAGCAGAAACCCTCACAGGTGATCCCATTTTGTAAACTACACCTCTCAAGGAATTCATCTAGGGGAGTAGTGAGTTTAACCCTCAAGCGATTCACAAACTTGTATAACATTGGGCATATTACTATTTTTTCCAATAATATGTTGCTTTGACCCCAAGTTTGCAATTTTCAAAAGGGGTAATAGGAGAAAACAAGCAGTACAATTTGTTATGCAATTTCTCCTGAGCATATAAATACCCCATAAGTGGTCAAAAACTACTTTGAGTCACAGTGCAAAGCTCAAAAGGGAAGGAGCGTCATATTACAGTGCAGATTTTGCTGCACTGGTTTGAGGGGGCCAAGTTATATTGGCAGAGTCCCTGAGGTGCCAGAACAACAGAAACCCCCGTAAGTGACCCCATTTTACAAACTACACCTCTCAATGAGTTTATCCATAGGTGCAGTGATCATATTGACACCAAAAGTGGGTCACAGAACTTTATACCATTGGGCAGTGAAGAAAAAAAATAAATTACATTTTTACCACAGAAAAAATTGTTTTAGCCCCAGATTTTAAATTTTCACACTGGGAAATGGGTTAAAATGGTGCCAAAATGTGTCACACAATTTCTGCTGAACTTGGCAACACCCCATATGTGGCTGTACAGTACTGCTTAGCCATACGGAGAGACTCGGGATGGACGGAGCGCTATTTGACTCTTGGAGAACAAATTATTATAGAATAGTTTCCGGACTCCATATACAGTCCCTAAATGCCAGAAAAAGCAGAATCCGCTCTCAAGTAACCCCATTTTGGAAATTACTCCCCTTTGGGAATTTATCTACAGGTGTAGTGATGATTTTGACTCCATGGGTGTTTTCCACAAACAAGCAGCAGTGGATGTTGTTAAACGATAATTGCAAACTGCCGCTGTTGTGACCAGTACATTATGCGCAGCTCATGCTTCTGAAGACACGCACCTGTAAGTTAGGCGGGCTCTCATTACTATAGAAATGCTAAAACACGTAGACGCTAAATGTGGATTAACCCCTTCACTCCCAAGGGTGGTTTGCACGTTAATGACTGGGCCAATTTTTACAATTCTGACCACTGTCTCTTTATGAGGTTATAACTCTGGAACGCTTCAACGGATATTCGCGATTCTGAGACTGTTTTCTCGTGACATATTGTACTTCACGTTAGAAGTAAAATTTCTTCAATATAACTTGCGTTTATTTTTGAAAAAAACACAAATATGGTGAAAATTTTTAAAATTTTGCAATTTTCGAACTTTGAATTTTTATTCCCTTAAAACAGAGAGATATATCACACAAAATAGTTAAGAAATAACATTTCCCACATGTCTACTTTACATCAGCACAATTTTGGAACCAAAATTTTTTTTTGTTAGGAAGTTATAAGGGTTAAAAGTTGACCAGCGATTTCTCATTTTTACAACAAAATTTACAAAGCCATTTTTTTTAGGGACCACCTCACATTTGAAGTCACTTTGAGGGGTCTATATGGCAGAAAATACCCAAAAGTGACACCATTCTAAAAACTGCACCCCTCAAGGTACTCAAAACCACATTCAAGAAGTTTATTAACCCTTCAGGTGCTTCACAGGAACTAAAGCAACGTGGACGGAAAAAATGAATATTTAACTTTTTAGCCACAAAAATGATCTTTTACAAACTTTTTTTTATTTTCACAAGAGTAAAAGGAGAAAATGGGCAGATAAAGTTGTTGTGCAATTTCTCCTGAGTACGCCAATACCCAATATGTGGGGGAAAACCACTGTTTGGGCACACGGCAGAGCTCGTAAGGGAAGGAGCGCCGTTTGACTTTTTCAAACTAAAATTGGCTGGAATTTAGATTGGATGCCATGTCGCGTTTGGAGAACCTCTGATGCGCCTAAACAGTGGAAACCCCCACAAGTGACACCATTTTGGAAACTAGACCCCCTAAGGTACTTATCTAGATCTGTTGTGAGCACTTTGAACCCCCAAGTGTTTCACAAAAGTTTATAATGCCTGGGTGTGAAAAAAAGAAAAAAGAATTTTCCACAAAAATGATTTTTTAGTCCCAAATTTTTGAATTTTACCAAGGAAATTGGACCCCAAAAGTTGTTGTCCAATTTGTCCTGAGTACGCTGATACCCCATATGTGGGGGGGGAAACTGTTTGGGCGCACGGCAGGGCTTGGAAAGGAAGTAGTAACGTTTTGGAATGCAGACGTTGATGGGGGTCATGTTCCGTTTGCAGTGCCCCAGATGAGCCTAAACAGTGGAAACCCCCACAAGTGACCCCATTTTGGAAACTAGACCCCTTAAGGAACTTATCTAGATCTTTGGTGAGCACTTTGAACCCCCAAGTGCTTCACACAAGTTTATAATGCCCGGGCATGAAAATAAAAAATCCTATTTTTTTCCCACAAAAATTATCTTTTAGTCACTAATTTTTTATTTTCCCAAGGGTAAGGGTGAGTTTCCACGGTCAGGAAACGCTGCGTGTTTGGCGCTGTGCGCTGGCGCAGCGCCAAACACGCAGCGTCCAGATGTTACAGCATAGTGGAGGGGATTTAAAGAAATCCCGTCTCCACTATGCGTAACAATACGCAGGTGGCAAACCTGCGTAAACGGACATGCGGCGCGTCTTTTCAGACCGCAGCATGTCCTCGCGTATTGCGGCGACGGTGCGTCGCCGCAACATAATTAACACAGGGCTATGAAGCCCTGCGCTCTTTCCGGAGGTGTTCCGGAGGTGTCCTGAACACCTCCGGAAAGAACGCGCGTCAGAAAGGGGGCGGGGCTTAGACGGAGCGGAATTTCCGCTCCGTCAAAAGCGCTATGGTTCCGGACCGTGGAACCATAGCCTAACAGGAGAAATTGGACCACATAAGTGGTTGTACAATTTGTCCTGAGTACGCTGATACCCCATATGTGGGGGGAAACCACTGTTTGGGCACACGGCAGAGCTCGGAATGGAAGGAGCACCATTTGACTTTTTCCAACCAAAATTGGCTGGAATTGAGATTGGATGCCATGTTGCATTTGGAGAGCCCCTGATGTGCCTAAACAGTGGAAACCCCCCACAAATTACCCCATTTGGGAAACTAGACCCCATAAGGAACTTATCTAGATCTTTGGTGAGCAATTTGAACCCCCAAGTGCTTCACACAAGTTTATAACGTAGAGCCGTAAAATTTAAAAATCATATTTTTTTCCACAAAAATGATCTTTTCACCCCAATTTTTATTTTTCCAAGGGTAACAAGACTCCAAAAGTTATTGTGCAATTTGTCCTGAGTGCGCTGATACCCCATATGTGGGGGTAAACCACTGTTTGGGTGCATGGCAGAGTTTGGAAGGGAAGGAGCGCCGTCTGACTTTTTCAACGCAGAATTGGCTGGACGCCATGTCGTGTTTGGAGAGCTTCTGATCTGCCTAAACAGTGGAAACCCCCATAAATGACACCATTTTGGAAACTAGACCCCTCAAGGAACTTATCTAGATGTGTGGTGAGAACTTTGAACCCCCAGGTGTTTCACTAAAGTTTATAACGTACAGCCGTAAAATAAAAAATCTTTTTTTTTTTTTACAAAATGATTTTTTCGCCCCCAATATTTTATTTTCACAAGGGTAACAGAAGAAATTGGAACCCAAAAGTTGTTGTCCAATTTGTCCTGAGTACGCTGATACCCAATATGTGGAGATAAACTACTGTTTGGACGCATGGCAGAGCTCAGAAGTGAAGGAGCACCGTTTGACTTTTTCAACGCAGAATTGGCTGGAATTGAGATCAGACGCCATGTCACATTTGGAGAGCCCCTGATGTGCCTAAACAGCGGAAACCCCCCAATTCTAACTCCAACCCTAACCCCAACACACCCCTAACCCTAGTCCCAACCCTAACCACAAACCTAACCCTAACACACCCCTAATCCCAGCCCTAACCCTAATACTAACTTTAGCGCCAACCCTAACACTAACTTTAGCCGCAACCCTAACCCTAAGGCTAAGTTCACACGTTGCGGAATTGCCGCGGAAATTTCCGCGGCAATCCCGCACTTCTCCCGCAGGAAATACGCACGTTTTTTGTATGCTGATTCCCACCAGAATAATAGCGTTTTGCAAGCGTAATTAGCTTGCAGAATGCTAGCGTTTTCCTAGCGATCTGTAGCATCGCTTGGAAAACTGATTGACAGGTTGGTCACACGAGTCAAACATAGTGTTTGACAAGTGTGACCAACTTTTTACTATTGATGCCGCCTATGTCGCATCAATAGTAAAAAGATCTAATGTAAAAATAATAAAAAAAATAATAAATAATGATATTCTCACCTTCCGGCGGCCCCCGCAGCCTTCCCGCCTTCAGCGACGCTCCCGGCAACTCCGGTCCCAGGAGTGCTTTGCGACAAATCACACCGATGACGTAGCATCTCGCGAGACCGCTATGCCATCTGGGTGATTCTCGCAAAGGACTCTTGGGACCGGAAGTTGCCGGGAGCGTCGCTGAAGGCGGGAAGGCTGCGGGGGCCGCGGGAAGGCTGCGGGGGCCGCCGGAAGGTGAGAATATCATTATTTTTTATTTTAATTATTGTTTTACCAGGGATATGGTACCCAGGGCCTGGAGGAGAGTCTCCTCTCCTCCAGACCCTGGGTACCACCGCACATGAACCGCTTACATTCCGCAAAATTAATGAACATGTTGCTATTTTTTCCGCGAAGCGTTTTTTTCGCGGAAAAAAACGCAACATGTGGCCAAAACATGCGGAATCAATTAACATGTATAGGATGCTTAATGCTTGCGTTTTTATCGCGTTTTTACCGCGGAAAAACCGCGAAAAAAAACGCAATTATTCCTGATCGTGTGCACTTAGCCTAACCCTAATGGGAAAATGGAAATAAATACATTTTTTTATTTTATTACTTTTCCCTAGCTAAGGGGGTGATAAAGGGGGGTTTGATTTACTATTTATAGTGGGGTTTTATGATTGGCAGCTGTCACGCTAAAAGACGCTTTTTATTGCAAAAATAGTTTTTTGCATCGCCACATTTTGAGAGCTATAATTTTTGCATATTTTGGCACACAGAGTCATGTGAGGTCTTATTTTTTGCGGTACGAGTTGACGTTTTTATTGGTACCATTTTTGAGCACGTGACATTTTTTGATCGCTTTTTATTTCGATTTTTGGGAGGTTAGAATGAACAAAAATCAGCAATTCATGAATTTCTTTTGGGGGAGGCGTTTTTATTGTTCCGCGTGTGGTAAAATTGATAAAGCAGTTTTATTCTTCGGGTCAGTACGATTATTGCGATACCTCATTTATATCATTTTTTTATGTTTTGGTGCTTTTATAGAATAAAAACAATTTTATATCAAAAATAATTATTTTTGCATCGCTTTATTCTGCGAGCTATAACTTTTTTATTTTTTCGCTGATGATGCTGTATGGCGGCTCGTTTTTTGCGGGACAAGATGACGTTTTCAGCGGTACCATGTTTATTTATATCGGTCTTTTTGATCGCGTGTTATTCCACTTTTTGTTCGGCGGTATGATGATAAAGCATTCATTTTTTGCTTTGTTTTTTTTTTTTTTAAGGGGTTCACTAAAGGGGTTAACTAGTGGGACAGTTTTATAGGGGGGGTCGTTACGGACGCGGCGATACCAAATATGTGTACTTTTATTGTTTTGTTTTTTTTATTTACAGCAAGAAATGAATTTATTAGGGAATATATATATATTTTTTTATTTATTTTGGATTTTTTTTTAAAACATGTTTATTTTTATTTTTTTAACTTTTTTACTTTGTCCCAGGGTGGGACATCACTGTATTTTATCAGATCGCTGGTGTGACAGTGTGCACAGCACTCTGTCACACCAGCGATCGCTCAGGCAGTGCAGCAGGCTTCTCAGTGCCTGCTCTCAGCAGGCACTGAGGAAGCCGCCTCCCTGCAGGACCCCGGCGCCATCTTGGATCCGGGTCCTGGGAGGGAGGAAGCCCTCAGAACAGCGCCATCACATCGCGCTGGTCTGAGGGTCTCAGGGGGGCGCGCAGGGAGCCCCCACCCTGCGCGATCCTCTCCTGTGCCCCCAGTACACCGCGATCATGTTTGATCGCGGTGTGCAAGGGGTCAATGTGCCGGGAGCGGTCCGTGACCGCTCCTGACACACAGTCACGGGTGTCAGCTGTGATAATCAGCTGACACCCGGTGGCGATTAGCTGCGCTCCCTCCGGGAGCGCAGCTGATCGCCTATGACGTACTGTCCCGTCCATGGTCAGATTGTCATGGGTTTTATGGACGGGATAGTACGTCTAATGTCAGAGAGGGGTTAAGAATACTGGGACTCAGAAGGGAAGGGGGCATTTGGATTTGGGAGCGCAGAATTTGATTAATTTCTTTTGGAGGGTGAGGAGCTATTTCGCTTTTCCACATAGTTTGTGCTACCAGTAACGTGGAAGCCCCCTATATTTCTGTTAACGGATGACAGACCTGAGTGAGGACTTGCTTTGTTTGTGGATTGAGTTGAAGCTTTTTATTGAGAACATTTTACATAACGTTTGGGAGCACAGTTGTCCTGCTCTTTACACTGACCACTCATTTTGGGGTTTCCGTCTAAATCTCTGAGTGACGAGATTCAGATGAAACCCGAGGGATCCATTCACTATAATAAGGCAGCATCATCGGTGCGCAAAACTGGCAGACCGCGCTTTTATGTATGATTAAAAAGACAGACACCGCCGGATAACAGGACAGACGGCGTCCACAGTGCCTCCATCTGCCTCATAACAGGGAATTTTTCTCTGGGTGGTTTCGTCTGAATCACGTATTTCAGAGATTTACATGGAAACCCCGATTCAAGTGGGTGAAGAATTGGTTTTATTTAATTTTTACTCCTTACCTCGTGTGGTATAAGTGATTAGGCGACTTTATTCTTCAGGTTGGTGCAATTACAGTGATACCAGATTTATAATCGGATTTTTATGTTTGGCTGCTGTAACACACTAAAAGACACTTTTTACTGCGCATCCCCATATTTTGAGAGCTATAAATTTTTAAATATTTCGGCCGACAGAGTCATGTGAGGGCTTGTTTTTAGCATGACAAGTTGAAGTTGCTATTGGTACCATTTTCGGGCACATGACATTTTTTGATCGCTTTTTATTCTGATTTTTGGGAGACAGAATGATCAAACACCAGCAATTCAGGAATTGTTTTTTTTTTATTGCTGTTCCACGTGTGGTAAAATTGATAAGGCAGCTTTATTCTTCAAGTCACTACGATTACAGTGAAGCATTTCAATGCGAAACACGCGTCGGGTATGGTGGATGCCTGGATTAATCTGATCGGTAACATATTTGACTCTTTTGTTGTTTTGTATTTACATCTTAGGGTGTCATGTTGTACATACTTGTTACTATATACTACTAATTGATTTCATTGTCATATTATTACCCCAGTGTTATATTATTACATCTAGCGTGGCATAGCCCTACTAAGAGATCATCATACTGTGATAGTAACTTATATTGAAGTGTAATTGTCTTAGAGTCAAACATATACAGTACAGACCAAAGGTTTGGACACATCTTCTCATTTTAAGATTTTTCTGTATTTTCATGACTATGAAAATTGTACATTCACACTGAAGGAATCAAAACGATGAATTAACACATGTGGAATTATATACTTAACAAAAAAGTGTGACACTACTGAAATATGTCTTATATTCTAGGTTCTTCAAAGTAGCCACCTTTTGCTTTGATGACTGCTTTGCACACTCTTGGCATTCTCTTGATGAGCTTCAAGAGGTAGTCACCGGGAATGGTTTTCACCTCACAGGTGTGCCCTGTCAGGTTTAATAAGTGGGATTTCTGGCCTTATAAATGGGGTTGGGACCATCAGTTGTGTTGTGCAGAAGTCTGGTGGATACACAGCTATAGTCCTACTGAATAGACTGTTAGAATTTGTATTATGGCAAGAAAAAAGCAGCTAAGTAAAGAAAAACGAGTGGCCATCATTACTTTAAGAAATGAAGGTCAGTCAGTCCGAAAAATTGGGAAAACTTTGAAAGTGTCCCCAAGTGCAGTTGCAAAATCCATCAAGCGCTACAAAGAAACTGGCTCCCATGAGGACCGCCCCAGGAAAGGAAGACCAAGAGTCACCTCTGCTTCTGAGGATAAGTTTATCCGAGTCACCAGCCTCAGAAATCGCAGGTTTACAGCAGCTCAAATTAGAGACCAGGTCACTGCCACACAGATTTCTAGCAGCAGACACATCTCTACAACAACTGTTAAGAGGAGACTTTGTGCAGCAGGCCTTCATGGTAAAATAGCTAAGGACAGGCAACAAGCAGAAGAGACTTGTTTGGTTTAAAGAATACAAGGAATGGACATTAGACAAGTGGAAATCTGTGCTTTGGTCTGATGAGTCCAAATTTGAGATCTTTGGTTCCAACCACCGTGTCTTTGTGCAACGCAGAAAAGGTGAACGGATGGACTCTACATGCCTGGTTCCCACCGTGAAGCATGGAGGAGGTGTGATGGTGTGGGGGTGCTTTGCTGGTGACACTGTTGGGGATTTATTCAAAATTGAAGGCATACTGAACCAGCATGGCTACCACAGCATCTTGCAGCGGCATGATATTCCATCCGGTTTGCGTTTAGTTGGACCATCATTTCTTTTTCAACAGGACAATGACCCCAAACACACCTCCAGTCTGTGTAAGGGCTATTTGACCAAGAAGGAGAGTGATGGGGTGCTACGCCAGATGACCTGGCCTCCACAGTCACCAGACCGGAACCCAATCGAGATGGTTTGGGGTGAGCTAGACCGCAGAGTGAAGGCAAAAGGGCCAACAAGTGCTAAGCATCTCTGGGAACTCCTTCAAGATTGTTGGAAGATCATTTCCTGTGACTACCTCTTGAAGCTCATCAAGAGAATGCCAAGAGTGTGCAAAGCAGTCATCAAAGCAAAAGGTGGCTACTTTGAAGAACCTTGAATATAAGACATATTTTCAGTTGTTTCACACTTTTTTGTTAAGTATATAATTCCACATGTGTTAATTCATAGTTTTGATGCCTTCAGTGTGAATGTACAAGTTTCACAGTCATGAAAATACAGAAAAATCTTTGAATGAGAAGGTGTGTCCAAACTTTTGGTCTGTACTGTATATATATATATATATTATGATCCAAAAAAATGAAGGCAGCACTCCAAGATGCAAGAAATGGGTGGTTTATTAGCCCATATGCGACGTTTCGGTCCTAGATGTGGGCCTTTATATATATGTATATATATACACATATATATACACACACACACACACACACACACACACACACACACACACACACACACACACACGCAATGCATCCAGGTCACCCACCATTGGTCTGTCTTTGTGGTGTTCACTGGTTTATTTTAGCATCACATACAGTACAGACCAAAAGTTTGGACACACCTTCTCATTCAAAGATTTTTCTGTATTTTCATGGCTATGAAAATTGTAGAATCACACTGAAGGCATCAAAACTATGAATTAACACATGTGGAATTATACATTACACTTTACAAAAAAATGTGAAACAACTGAAAATATGTCTTATATTCTAGGTTCTTCAAAGTAGCCACCTTTTGCTTTGATTACTGCTTTGCACTCAGAAAAGGGAACGATGGATCTACATGCCTGGTTCCCACTGTGAAGCATGGAGGAGGTGGTGTGATGGTGTGGGGGTGCTTTGCTGGTGACACTGTTGGGGATTTATTCAAAATTTAAGGCATACTGAACCAGAATGGCTACTACAGCATCTTGCATCATTCTATCCAGTTTGCGTTTAGTTGGACCATCATTTATTTTTCAACAGGACAATGACCCCAAACACACCTCCAGACTGTGTAAGGGCTATTCGACCAAGAAGGAGAGTGTTGGGGTGCTGCGCCAGAAGACCTGGACTCCACAGTCACCAGACCTGAACCCAATCGAGAAGGTTTGAGGTGAGCTGGACCACTCACCACTTTAATTTTGAATAATCCCCAACAGTGTCACCAGCAAAGCACCCCCACACCATCACACCACCTCCTCCATGCTTCAGGTGGGAACCAGGCATGTAGAGTCCATCCGTTCACCTTTTCTGCATGCAAAGCAGTAATCAAAGCAAAAGATGGCTACTTTGAAGAACCTAGAATATAAGACATATTTTCAGTTGTTTCACACTTTTTTGTAAAGTGTAATGTATAATTCCACATGTGTTAATTCATAGTTTTGATACCTTCAGTGTGATTCTACAATTTTCATAGTCATGAAAATACAGAAAAATCTTTGAATGAGGTGTGTCCAAACTTTTGGTCTGTACTGTATATGTCTTTTCATGTTTTTATTAATTGATTGTAGTATCTAATAAACTATATTCGCCATTTTTTATTTGTGGCTTTATTGGATTTTCCTTGGTGTTGCATAAAACATGTTAAACTTACAAGAGAAAAAAAGCGCAAAAACCCTGCTGTAATTAAGTAAATAAAAATGAATAATCTTTGTATTATTGCATTCTGTGCAAGCTGAGGTGTTGTCTCCCTCTCCTGAGCTGGAAATTGTATATAAGGCTTCCTCAGACTGGGGTTTCACTGGTTGGGCCCAGTCCTTTTGTCTGCCCTTATTCACACACTGATGATCAACTTGACCCATGGTAAGGTTTTTAATATTAGACAGTGTAGGACTCTCCCTATCAGAGTTACTTTGTTGTGGTGGGATGGCTTTTGTGCTATTTTTGATCAAAAACAGTATTACTAAAAACTCTGTTATTTAAATGCACTTTTTGCTTTTTATTTTCTTAGTTACAGCAGGGTTTTTGTGCATATTTTGTGCATATTTTCTCTTGTAGGTTTCACATGTTTTATGGCCAATGAGAACATGTTCTTATGTGCTGCAATTATACCAACTCAAGTTAAGCTCAATTTTTGTACTTTTTCAGTATACTCACCTGCAGAGAATCGTGCTAGCGAACCCCCAAGCTGACACTGGCTCGGTCTGGACAGTGGATTGCTGGCACTTGTGATACGCATTTAACCGCGTCATTGCTGGGTGTAAGAAGGCACCAACCTTATATACTATCTAACCAGCCCTAAAGTATTAATAACAAGGTAGACACACTGTCATTTGGGGTCTTTTTATTATAAGGACTGTTTTAACAATACAGATCTCTTATAACTGACAGGGTTAATGTGGCATGATTTCAACTGATAAGGTGTATAGCACAATAATTTATTCATTCTAATAACAAATAGAGTGCCTTAATAGGATTGGACTCCAGCCTTTAATTTCTAGGGTCAATGGCTGGGACTCCATCTTAAATATTTCAATCTGATGTCTAATCGTCTGGTCTTAGTGGATTACAGTGGTGAATACAATATTTAAGTCACACACTGTGATCCTATATACATTTTGATGTATGAATCTGCATTTTAAATCAAATATTATATTTTAATTTATGAGTTATAATAAAGTTTAATTTTATCCACACTCCGACTCCTTCCCCTTTTTAATTTTACGGTGTGCACTGAAGGAGTTAACTAGTGTGTACTATGTGTACTGTTTTGTTTTTACATAAATATATGTATTTATTCGTTTAATATATTTCTTCTTTTTTTGATTTTGTGATTTTTTTTTAATAGTTTTAAAAAATTTTTTAACTTTTTTTTTAACTTTTGTACTAAGTCCCTGTATTGAACTTCAATTTGTATTTCTCTCATCATTTGTCTCATACAATGCAATACACATGTATTGCATTGTATGAGACCTGACAGTGTTACACACGCAGATCACTTGTTAGCTAGCAGCAGAGTCTAACAAGCCACTGCAGCAGGCAGATCCGGAAGTCATCACGTGACCTCTGGCTGCCAGGACAATGCTCGATCTCCTGTGATATGATCAGATCTCATCACCCAAAGCGGAGAGGTGAGTACAGCAGTGGTCTCCCTCTGCTATCTTCTAAATGCAGCAATCGTGGCATCTAGAAAATAGCAAAGGGATCCAATCAGGTGCCGATGATGTCACCTGTCACACCTATTGCTCTGCACAGGAATCGCAGCGCTTGCAGGACCTTGGGGGTCCTCAGCACTGCGATCCCATCGACCGCTTATAATCGTCGACGCTGCACAGAGCCCAGCAAGCGCCAACGTTGAAGAACAGTGGGCGATTTCGAAGCGGTTAATAAACCTATAATTAATCATTATTTTGCTAAGTGTAAACTAGAACCCAAATTCAAACACCACAATAGTTAAATTTTAAAATGTAATCTTTATTAAATATCATAAGTTCTAATGAAAAATTAGAATGAAAAATATACAGGAATAGCGACTATCACATTCCTACATACATAGTAACTTTGCTATGTAGTCATGCATGGTATTAAATAAGTGCCCATCAGTTTTATATATGCCTACAGGTTGCAATTTGATGTAATCTATCTGGTCTTAAATGAAGAAGTCCCTAATACTGTCTATTTAAAATATTAATTCTGCCCTCCCCAAATATGTTTCACTGCTTAAACCAGCTTCATCAGGGGAAGTGTGGCAAAGTATGGTATTTCTGTTGTGCACTGAAGTTATAAACCCTCTGCTAGGGCATCATTAGGGCATCAATGAAGGTGTACTAGTTACTAACCAACAAGAATGTACTCTTACCATATTGTTTAAGTGACAAATGAAGTAGTCAAACAAAGGCTATGGAAGCAACCAATTTGACAGATATCTGGGCATGGTCTTTCGACTATCCAATCGTGAGCCATTCCCCATGCATGTGCATTACACAGTGGCGCTGTAATTCAGCGCCATCAAGTATTTCCTCATCAGTACGTTTTTGTGTGATAACACCGAAAAAGGTCTAAGATCTAGTAAGGACTGCCACATACCTTGCCAGCGTCAACGAGCTCTCCTATTTCATCTAGTGTTGGACCACTAGGAGCAAAGAATCCCCATCGGTAGTGGATTCCTTTGTAGTAGTGCTAGAAAAGAAAAAAATGGCCTGAGACTTACTACATCTTGGACGTAGTACTACAACCTGTATAATGCTACCTGTGTACAAACAGTAGGGAAAATAAGAATCTGACAGACTGACAATTTTCCCACCTACAAAGAATGGAGAGGTCAGAACCTAAAACAAATCCAGAAAATCACATTGTATGATTTTTAAATAATTAAATTGCATTTTATTGCATGAAATAAGCATTTGATCACCTATCAACCAGCAAGAATTCTGGCTCTCATAGACCTGTTAGTTTCTCTTTAAGAAGCCCTATTACTCTGCACTCATTACCTGTATTAACTGCACCTGTTTGAACTTGTTACCTGTATAAAAGACACCTGCCCACACACTCAATCACATTCCAACCTCTCCACCATGGCAAAAACAGAAGAGCTGAATAAGGACAGAAGGGAAAAAATTGTATACCTGCACAAGGCTGGGATGGGTTACAAGACAATGGGCAAGCAGCTTAGTGAGAAGGCAACAACTGTTGGCACAATTATTAGAAAATGGAAGAAACACAAGATGATTGTCAATCTTCCTCGGTCTGGGGCTCCATGCAGTATCTCGCCTTGTGGGGTAGCAATGCTTTTGAGAAAGGTCAGGAATCAGCCTAGAGCTACACGGGAGAACCTGGTCAATGACATGAACAGTGCTGGGACCACAATATCAAACATTACTGTTAGCAACACACTACACCATCATGAAATAAAATCCTGCAGGGCACATGTCCAGGCCTGTTTGAAGTTTGCCAATGACCGTCTGGATGATCCAGAGAAGACAAGAGAGAAGGTCATGTGGTCAGATGAGACCAAAATAGAACTTATTAGTGTCAACTCACTCGCAGTATTTGTAGGAAGAATAAGGAGTACAACCCCAAGAACACAGTCCCAACCGAGAAGCATGGTGGGGGAAACATTATACTTTTGAGATGCTTTTCTGCAAAGGGGACAGGACGACTGCACCGTATTGAAGGAAGGATGGATGGGGTCATGTATCGCAAGATTTTGGCCAACAATCTACTTATTTCAGGAATATATTGAAGATGGGTCGTGGCTGGGTCTTCCAGCATGACATTGACCTGAAACACACAGCCAGGGCAACTAAAGCCCCCGTCTCACATAGCGATCTCGCTAGCGAGATCGCTGCTGAGTCACTAGTTTTGTGACGCAGCAGCGAGCTCACCAGCGATATCGCTGTGTGTGACATTCAGCGACGATCAGCCCCCCTGCCCGGGTATCGCTGATCGTCGCTGAAAGGCCAGGACATTTTTTTGATCGCTGGTCTCCCGCTGACAGGCACGCATCGCTGCGTGTGACAGGCGGGAGACCAGCGATCCGCTGGTAACCAAGGTACACAGCGGGTTTCCAGGCGCGGGGCTGTGCCTAGAAACCCGCTGTGTACCTTGGATACCAGCTCCCTGAAGCAGGGAGCTAGTAACCAAGGTACACAGCGGGTTTCTAGGCACCGCGCAGCGCCTGGAAACCCGATGTGTACCTTGGTTACCAGCTCCCTGCATCAGGGCGCTGGTATCCAAGGTACACTGCGGGTAACTAAGCGATGTTACCCGCAGTGTCGCTTGTACTGATCGCTGCCTGAGCTGCCTGTTTGGCAGCTCAGCAGCGATAATGTAGCGATACACCAGCGATCCTGATCGTTGTCGGGATCGCTGGTGTATCGCTATGTGAGACCCGGGCTTTAGGAGTGGAGGGAAGCATTTCAAGGCCATGTAGTGGCCTAGCCAGTCTCTAGGCTTGAACCCAATAGAAAATCTTTGTAAGGAGCTTAAACTCAATGTTGCCCAGCAACAGCCCCGAAATCTGTAATATCTGGAGAAGATCTGTATGGAAGAGTGAGCCAAAATCCCTGCTGCTGTGTGTGCAAGCTTGGTCAAGAACGACGAAACGTTTGACCTCTGTTACTGAAAAACAAAGGTTTCTGTACCAAATATTAAGTTCTGTTTTTCTATTGTATCAAATACTTTATTCATACAATAAAATGCAAATTAATTATGTAAAAATCATACAATGTGATTTTCTGGTTTTTATTTTTAGATTCTGTCTCTCACAGTTGAAGTGTACCTATGATAAAAGTTACAGACCTCTCCATTCTTTGCAGGTGGGAAAACTTGCAAAGTTGGCATTGTATCAAATACTTATATACTTATTTTTCTCACTGTATAGCAAATATTCTTATCAGCACTTTTCACAAATCTACATTTTGATTATTCAGAAATCGGAAATATTACCTTCATTACTTTTGATGCCAGCGTAACACCTGTACGCATCATGCCATCTGCTATCCCCAGCTGGTCGTTGTTATACAAGAAAGGGGTGACAAGGGTGACATACGTTGCTCCAGACCATGGTTTTAGAAACTGAACAGCCAATTCTTCACTAGTTCCTCCAATGTTATCAAGAATGGCATCAAATCTGAAATTGTAAATATAAAACATTTTTTTAAAAATAAACTGTGCTTTCCTACATGGGAAGGTCCATATTGTTTTGTTCTCTTGTTGGAATGTTAAGGTTTGTTTTATTAAATATATACAAGTTTAGATTTTCTTTCTAGAATATGCCTAAATAACATTGGTGATGTAAAAGACTGCACATTTAAACCAGACACCACTGCCATAAGAACACTACCATACCTAGAAGCAACGTGCCATGGTCGCCCGATAGGTCATTACACAAGCAGATGGGTTATTGCCCTGCATTTATATACTGAGCAGCGATGAACTTACCGTATTTTTCGGACTATAAGACGCACCAGACCATAAGACGCACCCCAAATTTTCAGAAGGAAAATAGGGGAAAAAAAATAATGTGTCAAATGGGGGTCTGTCTTACAGTCCGAATTCAGGTTACCAGCGAAGGGATCAGCACAGGGAGAGGAGTGGTCACAGGGGTCGTTCGGTGGTCCAGGCTGGTGCGGTGGTGGTGCTCTGTGTTGCAGGGGTGCACTGTGGGGTGGCTGTGCACTGTGGGGTGGCTGTGCTCTGTGGGGTGGCTGTGCTCTGTGGGCTGGCTGTGCACTGTGGGCTGGCTGTGCACTGTGGGTGGCTGTGCACTGTGGGGGTGGCTGTGCTCTGTGGGGTGGCTGTGCTCTGTGGGGTGGCTGTGCTCTGTGGGGTGGCTGTGCTCTGTGGGGTGGGGTCGCAATATACTTACAAAATACGGTGGCGGTGGTCCCGATGCAGCCTCCCTGTGGTGCGGTGGAGTCGGGGCTCCGTGATGTGGCGGCAGCGGGGCTCCGTGATGTGGTGGCAGCGGGGCTCTGTGCTGCGTGGGGGGCTTCGCAGGCATTTCGTCATAGCCCGAAGCCCCCCGCAGCTGCAACGCGGTGCCCTCCTGAAAGATGGCCGCCCAGGGCCTCCGGAAAGATGGCCGCTGCATCCTCAAATTCAAATCTCAGCAACGCGTTGCAGAAGCGGAGCTGTGGGGGGCTTCGGGCTATGACGAAATGCCGGCGGAGCCCCCCACGCAGCACAGAGCCCCGCTGCCGCCACATCACGGAGTCCCGACACCACAGGGAGGCTGCATCGGAACCGCCGCCGCCACCTGAGGTGGGAAAAGTTTTCTTTCCAGGAGGGGACATACCGCATAATGCGACCATAAGACGCACCCCCATTTTCCCCAAAACTTTTGGGGGAAAAAAGTGCGTCTTATGGTCCGAAAAATACGGTAAGTATTACTACAGAAAGGGAATTTCTGCTAAGTAGATAACAAGTAATGAACATACATGATTTATGCATGTTCGCCCCAATGGATGAGCAGGGTCAGGTTTCAAAAAGTGCAGATTTTGGATGTGACCATCACCATATACACCATGCTCCAAATTATTATGCAAATTGGTTTTAAGTGTTATAGCGCTTTTTTTTTTGTAAATTAAACCCATTGATAGTATTGTGTCTCAGGGTTCTTTGGATCACTGAAATCAATCTCAGATACCTGCGATAATTAGTTTGCCATGTGAGCCCAATAAAAGGAAAACTGGATGTTCCACACTATTGATTAAGCAGGCCAAAGTTTTCAAGTAACATTGGAAAGAAAAAGGATCTCTCTGCTGTTGAAAAGCATCAAATAGTGCAATGCCTTGGTCAAGGGATGAAAACATTAGATATTTCCCGAAAACTTAAGCGTGATCATCGTACTGTTAAGAGATTTGTGGCTGATTCTGAGCACAGACGTGTTCGTGCTGATAAAGGCAGAATGAGGAAGGTTTCTGCCAGGCAAGTTCATCAGATTAAGGAGCAGCTGCTAAAAAGCCATTACAAACCAGCAAACAGATATTTGAAGTTGCTGGTGTCTCTGGAGTCCCTCAAACTTCAAGTTGTAGGATCCTTCAAAGGCTTGCTGTGGTGCATAAACCTACTATTCGGCCACCCCTAAACAGTGCTCACAAGCAGAAATGGTTGCAGTGGGCCCAGACATACATGAAGAATTAATTTTCAAACAGTCTTGTTTATTGATGAGTGTCGAGCAACCCTGGATGATCCAGATGGATGGAGTAGTGGATGGTTGATGGATGGCCACCATGTCCCAACAAGGCTGCGACGTCAGCAAGGAGGTGGAGGAGTCATGTTTTGGGCCGGAATCATGGGGAAACAGCTGTTAGGGCCCTTTAAGGTTCCTGAAGGTGTGAAAATGACCTCTGCAAAGTATATACAGTTTCTGACTGACAACTTTCTTTCATGGTATAAAAAGCAGAAACGTGCCTTCAGGAGCAAAATCATCTTCATGCATGACAATGCGCCATCTCATGCTGCAAAGAATACCTCTGAGTTACTGGCTACTATGGGCATAAAAGGAGAAACTCATGGTGTGGCCAACATCTTCCACTGACCTCAACCCTATAGAGAACCTTTGGAGTATCGTCAAGCAAAAGATCTATGAGATGGGAGGCAGTTCACATCAAAACAGCAGCTCTGGGAGGCTATTCTGACTTCATGTAAAGAAATCCAAGCAGAAACTCTCCAAAAACTCACAAGTTCAATGGATGCAAGAATTGTGAAGGTGATATCAAAGAAGGATTCCTATGTTAACATGTAACTTGGCCTGCTAGGATGTTTTGGAGTTAAATAGCTTTTTTTGGAGTTAAATAGCTTTTTTGTTCAGTGAATGTGACCTCCTAATGCTACAAATTCCACAAATGAGCATTTTCAGTTCTTTAAAACATATCAAATGTTTAGAAATTCTACTGTGCCTAATAATTTGGAACAGTGCATTTTGAGTTTTTATTCATTTTGGAGATTATACTGTTATCATTGGGAGGTTTCTTCAATATAATTCGATGAATACTCTAACGGGTGATGACTTTTATTAGACTGACTGTCATTTGCACCGACCACTAAGGGCCCCGTCTCACATAGCAAGATCGCTAGCGAGATCGCTGCTGAGTCACAAGTTTTGTGACGCAACAGCGATCTCGCTATGTCTGACACGTACCAGCGATCAGGTCCCTGCTGTGAATCGCTGGTCGTGTCAGAAATGCCTGGACTTTTTTTTGATCGCTGGTCTCACACTGGCCAGCACGCATTGCTGTGTGTGGCAGGCAGGAGACCAGCGATCAGCTGGTAACCAAGGTACACATCGGGTTTCCAGGCGCGGGGCTGTGCCTGGAAACCCGATGTGTACGTTGGTTATCAGCGCGCTGTTGCAGGGGAGCTGGTAACAAAGGTACACATCGGGTTTCCAGGCACCGCGCAGCGCCTGGAAACCCAATGTGTACCTTGGTTACCAGCTCCCTGCATCAGCGGGCTGGTATCCAACGTACACTGCGGGTTACTAAGTGACGTGACCCGCAGTGTCGCTGTCCTGATCGCTGCCTGAGCTGCCTGTCAGCGATCCTGACAAGTTCATATTGTTGTCGGGATCGCTGGTGCGTCGCTATGTGAGACGGGGCCTTTAGGAAAATCAGAGCAAAATATCATTTGCATAATAATTTGGAACATGGTATAATGTGTTACGCACATGGTGGTGGAACCACAGTGCTATGGTCCGAAGAGAGCTTGGAGGGCGTAACTAAGCATAAAGTAACTAAACCTGGTTCTTCATTAGAGCCACTGATGGTGTGGTTAGACTTGAACCCAGGTGGGGCGTTCTAAGCACACTCCTAGGAGACCTGTGTGCGCAGATGCTGGGAGGAAACAAAACGACGAGGGAGAGCGGACGGATAAGTAAACACATCGGCATCCCTGAGGGGGTGTGTGTGTGCAGGGGTGCTGTTGCTGAGCTAACTGTACTCCCTCCTTATGCCCCTTCTTCAAGCCACTAGAAAGTTCTGAAGAAATGGAGCATACATATTTTCTACAGGCTCCCAAGACCTTTCTTCAGGTCACTTACAATCGACTAAGAAAAAGGTCTTCCCTCTCACACTCTTCAAGGCTAGGATATTCTTCATCTCAAAAGACATCTTCAGAGCTGATGGGAGCAGGTGTAACACCAAGATCCTCAAAGAAGGGACGTAAGATGACAGGCTTCAGGGGAGACACGTGGAAGGAATTGGGTATTCGTAAGCAGGCTGGCAATTTCAACTCCTAATAAGGCATTCATTTTTTTATGACTTCAAAAGGGAACAATGAAGCGAGGACTCAACTTGTAGGATGGGATCTTGAGACGGATGTACTTGCAAGATAGACATACCTTATCCCCTAGAAGATAAAAAGGAGGGTCCAAGAATTTCTTTTCCGCATGCTTCTTCATACGTTCAGACGATTTCTCGAGTGACTTTAGTGTCCTCACATATCTTTGAGAAATCTATTGAAAGGGTGTGGGCAAGTGGTACCCCAGAAGTGGCTGTCACTGGAAGAGGAACTCCTGGCTGTTGCTCAAAAACAAAAAAATGGAGAACTCGCAAAAGATTCACTTATGTGGTTGTTATAGGAGAACTCTGCCCATGGTAAGAGCTTGACCTAATTGTCATGCTGTGCGTTGGTGAAGTGCCACAGGAAGCTAGCTGGAATCTGATAATCTCTTCTTGTCCGTTGGAATGAGGGCGGTATGCAGATGAGAAATCTAAGACTAAGTTCAAAATCTTGCACAAAGCTCACCAGTGTTTGGATGTAAACTGGACACCTCTGTCAGATACAATGTGGCGGGGTAATCCGTGAAGACGGAAGATGTGTTGGATTAATTTCTCCGCAAGTTTTGGAGGGAACGGAAGGCCCAGTATTGGGGTGAAATGTGCCATCTTTGAGAAGTGATCAACCACTACCCAGATGATGGAATAGCCCAAGGACACAGGAAGATCTGTAATAAAGTCAAAGGCAATATGCTGCCAAGACACCAAGGGCACAGGATATGGTAGGAGTACTCGGATGGGAGTTGCCTAGGAATTTTGTTGCGGGCTCAGGAAGGGCAGGCAGAAAGGAAATCCATGATTTCTTTACACTTGCTAGACCACCAGTAGTGACGAGATATGAGATGCAAAGTCTGTTTCTGCCAAGCATGACCGTCCACTTTGGAGGAGTGGCCACATTGCAGAACTCGCCTCTTCTGGAATTCTGATACCAGGCAGAATTTGGGGAAGGTTTACTGGAGCCATAGTAACCATGTGGCTTGGATGGCTCAATAATGAGTTGAGGTTCCTCTCTTGGTTAGTGGGCAGGAAGGAGTGGGAAAGTGCATCAGCCTTGATATTTTTGTCAACTTGCTGGAAATGCAGATCAAATCAAAATTCACAAAGAATAACGAAGACCTTGCCTGGCACAGGTTCAGTCTTTGCACAGACTGCAGATAGGCCAGGTTCTCGAGGTCGGTATAAATGATAACTGGATGAACTGCTCCCTCGAGAAGGTACAGCTACTCCTCTAGATCCATCTTGATTGCTAACAACTCTCAGTTGCCAATTAAGTAATTGCTCTCCAGGGCAGAAACCACAGGTCACCATGCAGCTGAAATGGGACTTCTGAGTAAGAACTGCTCTACCCCATAAGGTGAAGTATCTACTTCCAGAAAGAATAGTTTATTCACTTATGGTTTATGTAATACTGGAGCAGAGGAGAAGGCTTGTTTCAGGGGAAGAAAAGCATTCTCTGACTCTGGAGTCCTTATCTTCGGATTGGCACCCTTATGGATAATGCAGAAGAGTAGAGCGGACCAGGACAAAAAATGTGCAATTGTTGGTAGTAGTTGGCGAATCCTAGGAAACACTGGATAGGTTTAACACAGTCAGGATGCGGACACTTGAGGTAGGAAGATACGTTCTCTGGATCCATCTCCAGTCCAAGATTATATAAAACACACATTTCTCAAGTTTAGCATACAGGCGAATCTCTCTGAGTCACTGTAGGGCTTGGCGAACGTTCTGCCTATGGAAGGGCAGGTCTGGAGAGAAGATTAAGATATTGTCCAGGTATATCACGACATAAACATACAGGAAATCTCGAAAGATGTTGTTCACAAATTCTTGGAAGACAGCTGGGATTGATGAGCCTAAATGGCATAACTCTGTATTCATAATGACTGTCCTGGATGTTGAAAGCCATCTTCCACTCTTCTCCTCGATGTATCTGGATGAGATTGTATGCGCCTTGCAGATCCAATTGGGTAAAGATCCTAGCACCTATAAGGCGGCTGAACAACTCCAGAATCAAAGGCCACTGATACTTGTTCTTATCAGGGATCTGATTGAGACCCCTATAATCAATGCAAGGTTGGAGGGTCCCATCCTTTTTCTTTACAACAAAGAAGCAGTCTCCAGATGGAGACGCGGATTTCTGAATGAAATCCCCTAGCCAAATTCTCCTTAACATACTCAGCTATGGCTAAAGTCTCCGCCTGGGACAGGGAGTAAATATGGCTTCGTGGAGGTGAGGATCCCGAAAGCAGGTCTATAGGGCAGTCGTACAGCCTATGTGGAGGCAAAGTCTCTGCTTCTTTCTTGTCACAGATATCCGCATATGACCAGTAGGCAGTTGATAATCCCGACAGAAGAGATGCTGCTACCGGCAGCCGGGCCGGCCGTACAGGTACAAGACACTTCTCATGACAAGACTGACCCCAAAGAAGCACCTCTCCGGATCTCCAGTCAAGGATGAATTCATGCTTACGGAGCCACGGAGGACCAAGAAGAAGAAGGTGAGACAGTCAAGGAAGCACGTAGAAGGCGAACTTCTCAGTGTGCAGCATTCCTATCCGAAGCTCCACCTGCTCAATGACTGCCCGAATGGCTTCTGATATGTGCTTCCAATAAACAGAGGACACCATCAACGGATTTTGGAGTTGTCGAATGGGGATCTGGTAGTAATCTACTATTGCTTGCAGTATGAAGTTCCCTGCTGCACCGGAATCCAGATATGATGTCTCAACAAATCGGGAACCTTTAGAAGTCACAGATACGGTCAGGATCAATGGCGGAGATGTTCTGCACTCACCCAGGGTAGCCACTCTTAACAGCTATAGGCTTGGGAGTTTCTCAACTTCTTGAGACAAGAGCGAATGAGATGACTGATTTCTCCACAATAGAAGCACAAGCTGCTGGTTTGATGGATCTATTGCCTTTGCTCAGCCAGCTCCATGTTGTCAACTTGCATAGATTCAAGAGATGCTGCAGGCGCAGTAGGCTGAGAAGTGAGTGGCCTTTGGAAGGACAGGGCAAGAGGAATCGGTTTTCTTTCACACATAGTTTCTCGGGAGCGCTCCTGAAACGGGAGGTCGATGCGGATGGCCAGGAACACTAGATTATTCACTGTAGTAGGAATATCTCGGCTTGCTAGCTCTTCCTTGATCCTTTCAGACAATCCCTCCCAGAAAGCAGCCACAACTGTCTTGTTGTCCCAGCAGAGTTCAGAAGCCAGGGTGCGGAAACAGACTGCATATTGGCCTACAAACAGACTGCCCTGGTGTGCTCTAGGGAGAGATGAGGCAGCAGAAGTAACTCAGCCTGGTTCGTCAAATACCTTGTGAAACACCTCCAGGATGGTCTGCAGGTCTGAAATTATCGCATCTCCTCTCATCCACAAGAGGTAGAGCCACGCCAGGGCCTCTCCTCCAAGTTGGGACATTAGAAAGGCTACCTTTGCCCAGTCGATGGGAAACTGGTAGGCCTGCCGGTATTGTTTCAGATCCCCGTCAAAACGTGAAGGTGCAAACAGACGGGGTCTAGAACTTGAAGCATGATTTGCAGACTGAATGGTCACTGCTTAGGTTGCCACAGTTTGAACTGGAGCAGATGCGGCGGCTGTTGTCAAAGTGTCCAGGTGGGTCTGTAGTCAAGTTAGGATTTTATCTTGCTGATCTCATTGGCGGGTCATCTCGTCGTATAAGTCTGATGCTGGAGGATGAGAGTCAGTGGGTTCAATGGCCTTCGCAAATACGTTACGCACGTGGTTGTGGAACCATTGTACCATGGTCCAGAGAGAGCCTGGAGGTGCGTAACTAAGCAAACACCTGGTTCTTCACTAGAGCTGATGGAGTGGTTAGACTTGAACCAGGTGCTACTCCAGGATGAAGCCACGGCAGCTGACCCCCAAGGGGACAGGGAAGTAGGACTGGCCAGGATTTGGTTAGCAGAATGTATGCAGCAAGAAGACAGATGCGGGATCAGGCACAAGCAGGACTAGGACAGGAACACGGGACAGCCACAGTTAAGAGATCACTGGTGCAGGTACGGATTCAGACAGATCTGGAACAGGACTAGGCACAGGCAGGATGGGTTCAGGTATAGGTACAGCGGGACGGGCAAGATCAGGTGTAGACAGGGTGGAGAGGATTAGGTGGGCAGGATGGAAAGAATCAAATATTGAGAGCACAAGCACGGGGACCTTGCAACTAGCTAACAGGATAAAGACTGATAACTGAAGTTGCTAAGGCACCTCCCACAAGTGGAGGGTGATTTAAATATCAGACATCTCCAAGCTATTGGCTGATGACATTTTAGCAGCGCACCCCGGCCCTTTAAAACAGGGTTCCCCAACTCCAGTCCTCAAGGCCCACCAACAGGTCATGTTTTCAGGATTTCCTTTGTATTGCACAGGTGATGCAATTATCACCTGGGCAATACTAAGGAAATCCTGAAAACATGACCTGTTGGTGGCCTTGAGGACTGGAGTTGGGAACCCTGCTTTAAAAGGCCGGGAGTGTGTGTCATAAGCAAACTTCTAGGAGACCTGGGTGTTGTGCGCAGTCCTGGGATGAAACAAAATGACGAGGAAGTGCGGACGAGTAAGTAAACATACCAGTGTCCCTGCAAGGAAAAAGAAAGGGACACGTGCAGGGGCGCCGGCACTGCGCTAACATAGCGGTATGGTATGCAATTTAGAGGACTGATTTACAAGGACTGAGGTGAATAAAGTAGAGAAACTTTGTCATTCACTAGGCCAGAGGGATAGTACTTTGGCGGCCTTAGACGATCATAAGTAAATCTCACTGTGTAAATAACTTTTAAAACGTTTAGAGGCCAGATTTTTCCAAGTCCAGAAGTCAGTATTTCTCAAAGAAGTGCTATCCATATTTCTGATGGATAGACTTTTGCCTATGATAGTCTATAGGGTAGTACACAAATATCAAAAGATTGATTGGCACATTCAAACAGAAAACAGGTGTGAACAAGTGCTTACTAAGAGTAGCTATCTCCATATACAGCCAACAAATAAAGCAGCACTCTGTAGTGCTATAGCATGCAAACATGAAGTATATGAAATTTGAGTTGCATTACTGCTCTACAAACTGTGAAAAAATTGAGAATACTTAAATTGGCCAATTAATTTTTTGGTTATATACAGTAGTGTTCAAAATAATAGCATTGTGTTCAAAAACATGAGTTAATAAAATCTTTATACTAATTTTTATTTCCATGCATTGGGAATATAACACACTGTTTTCTAATTCCAGAAATGAAGAGAAATGTTTATAATTTTTAACTACTTTACAGAAATTAACAAAAAATGAACATTAGGCTGTTCTAACAAATAGTGTCTGATGAAAATCTGAAAATCACCGATGAAACTTGGTCCGTTTTTCCTCGTAGGTGAAAAAAAAATGTCTGAATGAGGTTCACGTTTGGTACTTACAGGAAAATACATTTTTTTTAGAGCTCCTCTTTACGGCTCACTCACACTGGCAAGTAGCCAGCTTATAAATCTGATGAGCGCTATCTGATTTTCATCACATAGCACTCGCTCCAATGCTATACTATGGGTCAGTGAGTCGGAATTAGAGAAAAGAAAAAAGCGTATATTGGATGGCGTGCACCCATTCAAGTCTGTGGGTGTGTGCAAAACATTGGACTGCAGTTGAATGCCATCCAAGTGCAGTCCGATGTACACCAAGTTGAACATGCTGCACTGAGATAGCTGGATGTCAAACCAATGTGGACATATGTTGGTGTCATTTTTGCAAAGATGGCTGCCTTATCTAAATAAAAAAATGTAGTTACCAATAAAGAAACATCACAGCTCATAAAACATTTAAAGGAGAACTTTTCTCCAGACTCAAAAAATTATGTATTTATCTCATCCACTCATCTCATTCTAAGGCCATGGCATGTTCGCAAGCAGCGATTTATTCTGCAGGCAAAACCTGTTATCATGGCAGTAAAAACACTAGATACAAAACATCCAGTCTGTTTGACAGCGTTTTCATGGTGGCTTTTGGGTGCAGATAACATTTGTGCTTTGTCCATAGTACATGTGTAATAAAGTTTGTGTTATTCAGTAAAAACGCTACTGTAAAAAGCAGCTGTTACTTTGCGTTAACAAAAATGCTTCAAAAAAAAAAAAGCAAACGCTGCATATGAACATAACCTGAAAGGTAAATTCCCAAGAAAGGGATCATTGTATGACTGAGGGCTCTACAGTTAATTTACAATTTCTCATATAACCAGCTAAAATAATTCATTCATTTCCGGGTTCCTGATGCTACAATGTGTATGTGGAAAGGCGGCCAAGACACAGTCAAATCATTCAAATAAGTAGGAAAAGCCACTTAAGCTCTGATTTTCATGTCGCAGCACACGTGGGATAGGACCATGGCATAGGGATAAATACACAAACCGATTTGCTTTGCACTAGTATTTGTTAGTAGACAAGACAGTCATATTCTCCACTAATGAGAACATGTATTTGCCTTTAGCAAACAAGGGGCTAATGAATGTCTTTTGCATTAACCGCCTTACCAAGTGTCCTAACAGAACATTTGGCTCCTAAAGAATAAATAATTTCTATAAAAATGGAATAGAATATTCTTTCCTGAATATGACTGTGTGCATTTTACGCTGAAACGCTGCCCCATATTTAGTATAGTGAGAGGGGACTATGTCTCACATGACAAATCCGAGGCATGTTCCTACTCTACTCCCTGTAAGGCCACATTCACACTATCAGTATTAGGTCAGTATATTACCTCAGTATCTGTAAGCCGAAACCAGGAGTGGGTGATAAATACAGAAGTGGTGACGTGTTCCTATTATACTTTTCCTCTGATTGTTCCTCTCCTGGTTTTGACTTACAGATACTGATGTAAATGTAAAAAAAAAGCTTCATAAACTTTTCAAATCTGCTTCAGGAATTGAAAAAAATACGGATTTTTGTGTTACTCACCGTAAAATCCTTTTCTCCGAGACGCTCATTGGGGGACACAGGACTGTGGGTGTATGCTACTGCCGCTAGGAGGCTGACACTAAGTAAACATAAAAAAGGTTAGCTCCTCCTCCGCCGTATACACCTCAGCACTGGCCGCAGGCAAACCCAGTTTAGTGCAAAAAGCAGTAGGAGGCTAGAGAATAAATTAATGTTAATACAGGTACAATATATCCAGAAGTAAATCTACTGATATAGACCCAAGCAAATAAAATTAACTTAGAAATCGAAGCCATCCGGCTAATAGGGAGGGTGCTGTGTCCCCCAATGAGCGTCTCGGAGAAAAGGATTTTACGGTGAGTAACACAAAAATCCGTATTTCTCCTTCGTCTCATTGGGGGACACAGGACTGTGGGACGTCCCAAAGCAGTCCCTTGGGTGGGAAACCGACTCCACAGTGTAATTTATAACCAAGCATTGCTTATAGGTGCGCAACTGCGCCCTGAAGAATCCTTCTACCCAGACTGGCATCCGCAGAAGCCTGAGTATGGACATTATAATGCTTGGAAAAGGTATGCAGACTGGACCAGGTTGCCGCCTTACAAACCTGTTCCACCGTAGCCTGATGCCGAAGGGCCCAGGAGGCATCCACCGCTCTGGTGGAGTGAGCCTTGATCCCTGCGGGAACCACCGCTCCTCTGATGCGGTAAGCCTCCTGAATGGCTAACCGAATCCACCTAGCCAAGGTTGACCTAGAGGCAGCGAGTCCCTTCCTGCGACCCTCAGGGAGGATAAACAGCGTGTCCTGTTATGTTTCGGTAGCTGAGGAGTACAGGTAAAAAAGGCAATACACCAGAGCAGTTGGAAACTATGAGATTGCAGTACCCTGACTAACCACCACAACTAGAGGCAGCCGTGGAGCGTTCCTACGTTGGTCCTAGACGCCTCGTCACAGCCTGAGAAACTAACTACACCTAAAGATAGAAAGAGGAAAGCTATCTGCCCCGGAGCAGATCCCCAAAGAACATAGAAAGCCCCCAAACATGTAATGGCGGTTAAACAAGAAGAAATACTGACACAGACAGAAAATAGTATGAGCAAACGTTGGGGCCCAAACTTACTAAATAGAAAAGGATAGGAAGGGCACTTACTGCAATCCCAAAAAACCCTGAAAAGCACCAACTCTACTAATTTCAAAAACACCTGAGATCACACGACCTCTACCACCTAAATTAGTTCTCTGGTGTAACCAAAATCAAAACAGCAGCCACTGAAAAAACTGGAAAAAGCAAATGTACAAACATCAGTGGCTGAACTGAACTGAGAGGGCAAAAGCCCCCAGAGGGGACCTTGAAGGCCCCCACAAGAAGTGCAGGACAAAATGCAAAAATCAAGCACAAAAACAAAAAGAAGAAAATGTCTTATCTGTAAGCAGGAGATTCAGACACGACACAGCAGGCTACCAAGGAAACAGGAATCAAGGATTGAGACCAGAACAATTGATCACCGGCAACCCTGATGGGAAGGCGACTCCCTTATATAAGACCAGTCAGTAACACCTGATTCCCAATCCTCACAATCTTCACTGGACAGTCCAGTACCGTTTGTAACCACCAGAGGGAGCTTCTGCTCAGAACTCATTTCCAGCCTATTCACAACAGTACCTCCCCCTTGAGGAGGGGTCACCGAACCCTCATTTGAGCAACCAGGTCGGTCAGGATGAGTTTATGATACGCACGGATGAGTCTCCTAGCATGGATGTCCGAAGCAAACACCCAAGAATTGTCTTCCTGACCATAACCTCTCCATTTAACCAAATACTGGAGTTTCCGTCTAGAAAAACGAGAATTCAATATTTTCTCAACCACATACTCCAGATTGCCCTCAACCAAAACAGGGTCAGGAGGCACAGTAGTAGGAACCACTGGCTCAACAAACCTCTTCAACAAGGACTTGTGGAACACGTTATGGATCTTAAATGTCCCTGGAAGAAGCAAACGAAAAGAAACAGGATTAAGAATCTCCATGATCTTATAAGGTCCAATGAACCTAGGCTTAAATTTAGGAGATGCCACTCTCATAGGAATATTTCTTGAGGACAACCAGACCAAGTCCCCCACTTTAAACCGAGGACCATCAGTCCTATGCCGGTTAGCAAACCGCTGGGCCCTCTCCTGAGAGAGGACAACCTCTCCACTACCTGGTCCCAAATCTGTTGCATACGCTCCACAACAGAGTCAACACCTGGACAGACAGAAGCCTCCGTCTGTCCTGAAGAAAATCGAGGGTGAAACCCAGAATTACAGAAAAATGGAGACATCAAAGTGGCAGAGCTAGCCCTATTATTAAGAGCAAACTCAGCCAAAGGCAAAAGAGAGACCCAGTCATCCTGATCAGCAGACACAAAGCATCTTAGATAAGTCTCCAATGTCTGGTTTGTTCTCTCAGTCTGACCATTGGTCTGAGGATGAAACGCCGAGGAGAAAGACAATTGAACACCAATTTTAGAACAAAAGGTCCTCCAAAATCTGGAAACAAACTGGACTCCTCTGTCAGACACAATGTTCTCAGGAATGCCGTGTAAACGAACCACGTGCTGAAGGAACAAAGGCACCAATTCAGAGGAGGAAGGCAACTTAGGTAATGGCACAAGATGTATCATCTTGGAAAACCTATCGCAAATCACCCAGATGACGGTCATTCTCTGAGAAACAGGGAGGTCGGAAATGAAATCCATAGAGATATGGGTCCATGGTCTCTTGGGCACAGGTAATGGCATCAACAAACCACTAGAACGAGAGCAAGGCTTGGAGCGAGAGCAAGTCCCGCAGGACTGCACAAACTCCCTGACATCACGAGACAAGGTAGGCCACCAAAAGGACCGACTAACCAAGTCTCTGGTACCAAAAATTCCGGGATGACCGGCCAACGCGGAACAATGAATCTCAGACATTACACTCTTTTTCCACTGGTCCGGGACAAACAATTTCCCAACAGGGCAGCGCTCGGGCTTATCCTTCTGACACCCCTCCAGAGCCAGTCTCAAATTGGGCGAGATGGCGGAAAGAACTACACCCTCTTTCAAAATAACAGAAGGATCAGATAACTCAGGAGAGTCCGCCAGGAAACTCCTCGAGAGGGCATCCGCCTTAACATTTTTAGTGCCAGGAAGAAATGAAACCACAAAATTAAAACGTGTGAAAAACAAGGCCTACCTGGCCTGTCTAGGATTAAGTCGCTTGGCAGATTCCAGATAAACTAGATTCTTATGGTCCGTAAGGACCACCACCTGATGTTTGGCTCCCTCCAGCCAATGTCTCCACTCTTCAAAAGCCCACTTCATGGCTAATAACTCCCGATTACCCACGTCATAATTACGTTCAGTGGGAGAAAATTTTCGAGAGAAAAAGGCACAAGGGTTACTTTTAGAGGTCTCTGGATCTCTTTGGGACAAAACGGCACCTGCCCCAATTTCAGAGGCATCAACCTCCACCTGAAATGGTAGAGAAACATCAGGCTGCCGTAGAACAGGAGCAGAAGTGAATCTCTGCTTAAGTTCCTGAAATGCAGAGACTGCCTCAGGAGGCCAATTCACCACATCAGAACCCTTCTTGGTCAAATCAGTTAATGGTTTAACAATAACAGAGAAATTACCAATAAATTTACGATAAAAATTGGCAAAACCCAAGAATCTTTGAAGAGCCTTTAATGAAGTAGGTTGGACCCAATCACAGATGGCCTGAACTTTGACCGGGTCCATTCAATAACAGATGGGGACAAAATGAATCCCAGAAATAAGATCCTCTGAATGCCAAAAAGACACTTTGATCCCTTCACATACAGAGCATTCTCTCTCAAAATCTGGAACACAGTCCGAACATGTTTTACATGAGAGTCCCAGTCATTGGAAAAAATCAAGATATCATCCAAATAAACAATCAGAAATTTATCCACAAAATCCCTGAAAATGTCATTCATGAAGGACTGGAAGACAGAAGGAGCATTAGTGAGCCCAAAGGGCATCACAAGGTACTCAAAATGCCCTTCAGGGGTATTAAATGCCGTTTTCCATTCATCCCCGTGCTTAATGCGAATAAGGTTATATGCCCCCCTGAGGTCAAGCTTGGTAAACCAAGTAGCGTTTTTCACCCTGGAAAACAGATCAGAGATCAAGGGTAACGGATATTGATATTTCACAGTAATATTGTTCAAGAGACGATAATCAATACACGGCCTTAATGAACCATCCTTTTTGGCCACAAAGAAAAAACCGGCACCTAAGGGTGAAGAGGATGGTCTGAAATGACCCTTCTCCAATGACTCCTTGATATAAGACCGCATAGCGTCATGTTCAGGTACAGACAAGTTAAAAAGGCGACCTTTAGGGAATTTACTACCAGGCACTAATTCAATAGCGCAGTCATAGCTCCTATGGGGAGGCAAGGATGCAGATTTACTTTCGCTAAACACATCAGAAAAATCAATCAAAAAGTCAGGAACATCCTGAGCCTGGGGGGAGGCAGAAAAAACAGGAGTGTTGGTATTAACACATTGGCAGCCCCAACTGGTAACAGACACAGATTTCCAATCCAAAACAGGATTATGAGACTGTAACCAAGGGAAACCCAGTACGATAATGTCATGCAGATTATACAGAACCAAAAATTTGCAACTCTCCTGATGATCAGGTTCTACCCTCATTATCACCTGAGTAGAGAACTGAGGTTTATTCTCAGCCAAAGGGGTAGAATCGATCCCCAGTAGGGGAATAGACTTCCGTAGGGGTATCAAGGGAAACCCACAACGTTTAGCAAAATCAAAATCCATCAGGTTAATAGCTGCTCCAGAATCAACAAAAGCCTGAGCAGAAAATGAGGACAGAGAGCATATCAGGGTAACAGTTAATAAAAACTTAGTCTGAACACTACCCAAGACAACTGAGCGAGCAAAACGTCTTCCCCGCTTAGGGCAGACAGAAATAGCATGAGAGGCATCACCACAGTAGAAACATAACCCATTGCGCTTTCGAAATTCATGACGCTGTGCCCCAGAAACCACTCTATCACACTGCATGGATTCAGAAGCAGGTTCACAAGGCAACATTATTCCATGCATACCTTTCCGCTCACGCAAACGTCTGTCAATTTGAATCGCTAATTACATAGAATCATTGAGACCAGAGGGAACAGGGAATCCCACCAAAACATCCTTTACATTATCTGACAGACCCTTCCGAAAAAGAGCTGCCAAAGCGTCGTCATTCCATTTGGTCAGGACTGCCCACCTACGGAATCTCTGACAGTATAACTCAGCGTCCTCAAGCCCCTGATTTAATGCCAACAAAGTTTTTTCAGCTTGATCAGTGATATTAGGCTCATCGTACAATAACCCAAAGCCTGAAAAAATGCATCAACATCACTCAAAACAGGATCCCCAGGTGTCAGGGAAAAAGCCCAATCCTGAGGATCGCCGTGCAGGAGAGAGATGACAATTTGAACCTGCTGTGCTGCGTTCCCTGAGGACTTAGATTTTAAGGCAAAAAACAATTTACAGTTATTTTTGAAATTCAGAAACTTAGCTCGATCCCCTAAAAACAAATCTGGCATGGGAATCCTAGGTTCCACAACAGGCAACCCAGCAAGATAGGTAGTAATACTCCGAACCTCAGTGGCAAGCTGATCCACACGGCCAGACAACCGTGCAAACTCCATTGAGAGAAAAGAAAAAATCCTCCCCAGCACCCAGAGATACAGAGGGAAAAAAAAAAAAAAAGAAAATCTCTGACAACTTTTTTCTTTAACAATATTTTTTTTCCCTTCTGAGAGTACAATATAATTTTCAATTTGTTAGGCCGGTGATACTGTTATGTTTCGGTAGCTTAGGAGTACAGGTAAAAAAGGCAATACACCAGAGCAGTTGGAAACTATGAGATTGCAGTACCCTGACTAACCACCACAACTAGAGGCAGCCGTGGAGCGTTCCTACGTTGGTCCTAGACGCCTCGTCACAGCCTGAGAAACTAACTACACCTAAAGATAGAAAGAGGAAAGCTATCTGCCCCGGAGCAGATCCCCAAAGAACATAGAAAGCCCCCAAACATGTAATGGCGGTTAGACAAGAAGAAATACTGACACAGACAGAAAATAGTATGAGCAAACGTTGGGGCCCAAACTTACTAAATAGAAAAGGATAGGAAGGGCACTTACTGCAATCCCATAAAAACCCTGAAAAGCACCAACTCTACTAATTTCAAAAACACCTGAGATCACACGACCTCTACCACCTAAATTAGTTCTCTGGTGTAACCAAAATCAAAACAGCAGCCACTGAAAAAACTGGAAAAAGCAAATGTACAAACATCAGTGGCTGAACTGAACTGAGAGGGCAAAAGCCCCCAGAGGGGACCTTGAAGGCCCCCACAGAAGTGCAGGACAAAATGCAAAAATCAAGCACAAAAACAAAAAGAAGAAAATGTCTTATCTGTAAGCAGGAGATTCAGACACGACACAGCAGGCTACCAAGGAAACAGGAATCAAGGATTGAGACCAGAACAATTGATCACCGGCAACCCTAATGGGAAGGTGACTCCCTTATATAAGACCAGTCAGTAACACCTGATTCCCAATCCTCACAATCTTCACTGGACAGTCCAGTACCGTTTGTAACCACCAGAGGGAGCTTCTGCTCAGAACTCATTTCCAGCCTATTCACAACAGTGTCCGTCTGCCGAAAGGACGCCGTCCGAGATACATATCTCCTGAGTGCTCTCACCAGATCTAGCGTATGGAGAGCCTTCTCAACCCGGTGCATAGGAGCTGGGCAAAAAGAAGGTAGAACAATGTCCTCATTGATATGAAATGAGGACACGACTTTAGGCAAAAAAGGTGGTGTTGGCCTGAGCACTACCTTATCCTGATGGAAAAGTAAGTACGGAGCTCGACAAGACAGTGCTGCCAGCTCCGAAACCCGCCTTATGGATGTTATGGCTACCAAAAACACCACTTTCCAGGAAAGGAATGTCAGAGAAACCTCCTGCAGAGGTTCAAATGGAGATTCCTGCAGGACTCCCAGGACTAGATTGAGATCCCAAACATCTAAGGGAGCCTTGTAGGGGGGAACTATAGGGACAACCCCCTGAATAAAGGTCCTAACCTGAAAATTAGACGCGATCCTTCGCTGAAAAGAACCGACAAGGCTGATATCTGCCGTCTAAGCATACTTGGCGCTATACCTGAATCTAGGCCCGCTTGAAGAAATGACAGAATGTTTGGAATTGAAAACAAAGCGGGGAACAACCATGTTCCCTGCACCAAGCAAAAAAGACTTTCCAAGTACCGTGGTAGATGCGAGCCGAGACGGGCTTTCGGGCGCTAGCCATCGTCGCGGCGACCTTTTTAGAGAATCCAGCCCTGGTCAGGATCCAAGATTCAACGGCCAGGCCGTCAAACACAGGACCGCTGAGTTCTGGTGGTAAACTGGGCCCTGGGAGAGAAGGTCCGCGCGCTCTGGCAGTCGCCAGGGTGCGTCGGCGAGCAACTGTACCAGCTCCGCGTACCATGAGCGACGCGGCCAATCCGGAGCGATTAATATCGCTGGGACCCCTTCTAACCTGATCTTTCTGATCCCCCTTGGGAGCAGAGCTATTGGTGGAAACAAGTATGGAAGATGAAACTGATTCCACGGTAGAACCAGGGCGTCTACTGCAATTGCCTGCGGATCCCGATACCGGGAGACGAAGTTGGGCACCTTGGCATTTATCCTGGAAGCCATCAGGTCCACATCTGGGGTTCCCCAGCGTCGGCATATCTGCTGAAAAATCTCGGGATGTAGCGACCATTCCCCTGACGCTATGCCGTGACGGCTGAGAAAATCCGCTGCCCAGTTTTCCTCGCCCGGAATGTGGACCGCTGAAATCACAGAGTGATTTACCTCTGCCCAGGTCAGAATCTGTTTTACCTCGTGCATGGCCGCCCTGCTGCGGGTACCTCCCTGATGGTTTATGTATGCCACCGCCGTGGCATTGTCCGATTGTATTCGGACTGGGCGGCCCGCCAGATGCTGGTGAAAATGCCTCAGAGCCAGCCGAACAGCTCGGATCTCTAAAATATTGATCGGGAGGGTCGATTCCTGCTGAGACCAAGTTCCCTGGGCTGTGTGGTGACAAAACACTGCTCCCCATCCGAGCAGGCTGGCGTCTGTTGTGACTACCATCCAGAAATTTGGAGGAAACAAACGACCTTGTTGAAGAGTGGTGCTCTTCGTCCACCACGTAAGAGTCTGTCTGACCTGCAGGGACAGACGGCACCGAAGATTGAGGGAGTAAGGACTCCCGTCCCATACTGCCAAGAGTGCATGCTGAAGGGGGCGAAGATGAAACTGGGCAAATGGAATAGCCTCGATTGCTGCCACCATCCTTCCTAGGACCCTCATGCAAAACCGGATGGTGTGAGGAATCGGTTGGCGAAGGATCCGTACCTCTTGACGGAGAACTAAGGCCTTGTCCTGAGGAAGGATTATCAACCCCTGAGCGGTGTCGAAATTCATCCCTAAAAAGGTGATCTTCCGAGATGGCACGGGAGATGATTTCTTCATATTCACCAGCCACCCCAGGCGAGCAAGGGTGTCTAACGTAATGCTGACACTTTCCTCGCAGGTTTGAAAAGACGGACCCTTGATGAGGAGGTCGTCTAAGTAAGGCAGGATGACTATCCCCCTGGAGTGCAGAATGGACACAACAGCAGCCATGACCTTTGTGAACACCCTGGGGGCTGTGGCTAGCCCGAATGGCAAGGCTGCGAACTGAAGATGAAGTTTGCCGATGGCAAACCGAAGAAACCTTTGATGAGGGGGAAATATGGGGATGTGAAGATAGGCATCCTGGATGTCTATTGATGCTAATTCCCCTTTTTCCATGGCTGCAATGACCGAGCGGAGAGACTCCATTCGGAAATGTCGAATTCTGACAAACCGGTTCAGTCGCTTTAGATCCAGAATGGGCCTTACGGTACCGTCCTTCTTGGGTACAATGAACAGGTTGGAATAAAACCCCTGACCTCTTTCGACCTCCGGTACAGGTACGACAACCCCGCTGTGCCGAAGAGACTCGACCGCCTTGAATAAGGCGCGAACCCGAGACTCCTCCTTGGGAAGGCGCGAGGGAAAAAATCGATTTGAGGGAAGGCTGGTAAATTCTATTTTGTACCCCGAGGAGACTAACTCCCTGACCCACTCGTCGAGAGTAATCGATAGCCAAATGGGGCGAAACCAGAGTAAGCGGCCGCCTACTCTGGATAAATTGACGGATTCTGCCTCCAGTCACTTGTCCGAATATCTTTGGGGTTTAGACCCTCTAGATCTTGGCTGTTGAGATCGCCCTCTTCCCAGAGGGTTGGTCCTGTAGGAGACCTGGCGATCTCTGGCCTGATTAGGTCGACCTGAGCCGCTGGAGGTGGCTGGTGCGGCCCAACCTGGGTTACGAAAGGCCCTAAAGCGAGGCTGAAGCTGTCGACGAAAAGGCTGTCTAATTTTTTGCTGAGGAAGGAAACTGCTCTTCCCTCCCGTCGCATCAGATATGAGCTGATCCAGCCTTTCACCAAATAACCGACCACTCTGATATGGTAAGGATGTAAGCGATTTCTTTGAGGTTGAGTCCGCTCGCCAGGTTCTCAGCCACAAGGATCTTCTGATAGCAATTGCATTAGCAGCAGCTAGTACTGCGCAATTTGCCGCATCCATGGACGCATTAATTAAGAAGTCTCCTGCAAGAGCTATCTGATTAGAGATCTCGGTTACCTCAGACGGCACCTCTATACCGTGAAGAGCTCTATTTAGAGACTCCGACCAGGATATCATGGCCTTAGCAACCCAAGTCGCTGCAAAAGAAGGGGAGAGAGCAGAACCTGATGCCTCAAACACCGAGAGGGGCCAAACTTTCAATCAGACGATCCGTTGGATCCTTAATGGAGGAACCGTTGGGAAGAGAGAGAAGCGTCTTAGATGCCAAACGCGACACAGGAGGGTCGACCGCAGGAGATTCCGCCCACTTCTTCAGAAGTTCAGGGCAAACGGATATCTGGTATTAAGGGCTTTTTGTCCTGCGAAGCGCTTGTCCGGCTTTTCCCGGTGGCGCTGCACTAGCTCCTCAAACTCAGGATGAGCACCAAAAACCTTATGGGTCTGTCTGGCTCGTTTGAAATACACCTTATGACCAGAGGCCAAGGTGGATTCATCGTCTACCCCCAGAGATTGATTGACAGCTTCAATCAGACTGTCAATTGTCTCCTGACAACCTGGAGCTTCCAAATTGAGGGACCCTTCAGTATCGGAATCCGAATATTGATCACTTGCCTCTAAAGGTGAGGGAGAGCGAGAAGCTGAACTGAAGGATGCCGAAGCCCTGGACGGCATAGGTCCACGCAGTGTGGGTTCGCTTCCCCTGCGTCTGCCTGGTGAGAGCGCGGCCCCTGCAGGCCGGAGGTTCCTGAGACGTCGCCAAGACGGGTGAACCACTGTCCCTGCTCCTATCGGGAGCTTGAAGGGACTCGATTGCTCTCGTTAATGACGCCATAGATTGAGACAGAGATAGGGCCCACTCCGGGGGACCTGACGCACTGGGCTGGGTTATAGGTGAGGGCTCCTGAGCCCGTTCGGAGTCACAGGCTTCGCAGACCCGATTAGTGTGGGCGTGCGGAAAAGGGGATCTACAGGCAATGCATGCGGTATACAGCACCGTGTGAGCCTTAGTTCTTCTGGACATACTGTATCTGTCCAGAGCCTCTTTCCCCCTGCTGTAACAATCTGGCTGTGACGATGCGGAGGTGTGGTAGCGGAACGCAGCGAAGTGGAGAGCCGAGCTGGAGGTAGTGGCACTTACCCCAGTCCTGTATCCCCGGACGTCCTTTCACTTCCGGCCGCGGCCTAGTCCCCGGCCGAAGCCGGGGACTAAATTTGCGGTCGCGGCCCAGCGCCGGAGAAAAACCGCGGCCCAAATTTCCGGCGGTGGCCGCCCGAGAGTCGGGGGCGGGCCCGCCGGAAGATGACGCCGCCGGAGGCGGGGCCTGAGACCTCGGTCCCCCTCTGGCCTAAGCCGGGCGCTAAATTGCAGGCCGCGGCCTGGTCCCCAGCCGGAGCCGGGGACTAAATTTATTTGAGGCCTAACACCGGCCGAAGCCGGGGCCTAAATTTTAGGCGGCGGCCGTCCAGGAGACAAGGGGCGGACCGCCGGAAGATGATGCCCCCAAGGGACGGGGCCCAAACCAGGAACTTGCCTGTCTTACTGAAGCCAGGCTGAAAACGAGTATCCTTTCCCCTGCTCCAACGCTACCAGCAACCTCCGTTCATAGCTTTCCGGTCCTCCTCCACGACGTCCTTAAGGTGGGTTCGCAGAGGGTCCTTTTTCTGGCCCCACTTAGCTTCAGATTGGAGGGGGGCCTGTGAAATGACAGAAGGACGTGCAGGCACCCTAACTCCATCACCCCTTCAGGGGGTGAGGAGAGGGACCGTCCGCCTCCTCGCAGCACCGCAGTCTAGCATTGGTGGTGCAGTGGGGGCCGCACGGACTATCTCCTGCCACTGTACAGCCTAGGGTTTCAATACTCTAGGGTGGTCAGGGCTGAGTCCGGCATCATGTCCCACGTTGCGGGAAAGGATACGTGGAGGCTTCACTCCACGTGCTCGCCCGTTGATGGTTTGAGGAGATCGGACCCCTTCAAAAGGGTCCGTCGCCCCTATCTCGTCTTCGTGGGAAAGACAAAAAAAAAAAAAATGGTCTGGAAAAAGAACCAGACGTGTGCCTCCATCAGACACTAAGCAAGAACTGGGTTTGCCTGCGGCCAGTGCTGAGGTGTATACGGCGGAGGAGGAGCTAACCTTTTTTATGTTTACTTAGTGTCAGCCTCCTAGCGGCAGTAGCATACACCCACAGTCCTGTGTCCCCCAATGAGACGAAGGAGAAAATCCTCCAAAAACACCTGCAATGAAGCAACTTCCATAAGTTTTCTACTTGCACCAAGAACACATACTCCTAGGCTTTGTTCACATGTTGCGTTTTTTTAATAAAAAAATTTCAGCTGCATTTTACAGTACCAGCAAAGTGTAGGAGTTTGAGAAATCTCACGCACACAGCTTGTTTTTTGTCCTCAGTATTTTGTGCAATATGGTTTTTGCCAAATGCATTAAACACTGAAAAAAATGCAGATATCAGTTTTTGCTGCGTTTGTTGTGCCAAAACCTGGAATATATATATTTTTGATATACACTAAACTTTATCAGCATGTGCAAGAGACAAATGTACCATGACAAAAACGCAGAAAAAAAAAAAAAACACTAAGCAAAACCTGCTTTTTTGAGGCAAGTTTCTTACTGCCAAGAGCAGGTTTTGCCTGCAAAAGAAAACAAACAAAAAAAAAAAACCCACAAAACATAAAACTCGCAAGGTGTGAACATAGCCTTAAGGTACTGCCACACTACACAATCCCGCTAGCGATCTCGTTAGCGTCGCATACTAATGAGATCGCTAGCGGGATTGTTTGTATATCGCTGAGTGCGGCTTAACTTAGCGATATCGTTAAGGACGCTATCGCGGTTAGCGATCTCCTTAACGACTTTAGCAGTACAAAAGTACCGCTAAATCGCTAAGAAAAGGTGCCACACTCAGCGATAATACTTACCCAGCGGGAGCGCCGACATGAAATAGGGTCCGGAGCGATTCCAGCGACGAGCGAGATCACAGCAGGAAGCTCGTCGCTGGCAGCTGCTGCACACTACAACATCGCTAACGGATCGCTAAATAGTGACGTTTTTTAGCGATCCCGTTAGCGATGTTGTTTAGTGTGGCATACCCTTTAGGGTGTGTTCACACTGGGGTCCCCCCCCTCCCTTGGCTGTGTTTTCAGAGAAATTGTTTTGATTGAAGAGTTTTTGCTCTGAAAATTGAAAAAAGAATAATTAAGTGTGAACATACCCTTGGAATTCCTACTAATTTGGACACTGAACACTATGGCCTTATTATAGTGAGCATCTACAGTGACTTGAAAATGTATTCATAGCCTGTGAACATGTCCACATTTTTTTCACTTCTTACCCACAAGCTTAAATTTATTGTATTGGGATTTTATGTGATATAGAACACTAAGTAGCAAGTATTTGTGAAGTGTAAAAGAAATTATGCAGGATTTTTTAAATATTTGAAAAATATAAATCTGAAAATTGTGACGTGCATTTGTATTCAGTACCCCCTGAGTCAATGCTTTGTAGAACCTACTTGCAATATTAGCTCTGGCTCAGCGAGATTGGATGGAGAGCATCTGTGAACAGCAATTTTCAAGTCTTGCCACAGATTGTAAATGGGATTTAGATCTAGGCCATTCACACACATGAATATGCACTGATCTAAACTATTTCCATTTTAGCTGTGGCAATATATTTAGTGTTGTTATCCTGCTGGAAGATGAACCTATTGTCCAGTCTCAAGTCTTTTGCAGCCTCTAACAGATTTTCATCCAGGACTGCCTTGTATTTATCTCCATCCATTTTTCCATCAACTCTGACCAGCTTCCCTGTCCCTGAGAAGAAAAGTATCCAGACAGCATGATGCTGCCTACAGCATATTTGATGGTGGGGATGGTGTTTTTAGGGTGATGTGCAGTTGTTAGTTTTTTGCCACACATTTCATTTTGCATTTAGCAACAAAAGATCTACTCTGGTTTCAGCTGTGTCCCCTACATGACATGTGTAAGAAGGTGCTTTGGTCAGATGAGATCAAAGAAGAACTTTTGGAGATCAATGCAAAATGCTAAGTATGGCAGAAAACTAACACTGCACATCACCCTGAAAACACCATCCTCACCATCAAACATGATGGATGCAGCACTATGCTGTCAGGATGCTTTCCATCAGCAATGATAGGAAAGCTGGTCATAGTTAATGTGAAGATGGAAGGAGCTAAATACAAAGCAATCCATGAGGAAAAGCCGTTGGAGCCTGCAAAAGACTTGAGACTGGGGCGTAGATTCACCTTCCACCAGGAAAGGTCTAGATCAAAAGCATATCATGCGTGTGAATGGCCCAAGTACGCTCTCCATCCAATCTCACTGAGCTAGAGATATTTTTTCAAAGAAGAATGGGCAAACATTTCAGCCTCTAGATGTGTAAAGCCGGTAGAGACAAACCCCAAAACACGTGCAGCAGTAATTGAAACAAAAGGTGGCCATATAAAGCAATAACTAAACGAGACTGAATATAAATGTATGTCACAATTTTCAAATTTATAGTTTTAAAATATTTAGAAAACCATGTATCATTTTCATTACACTTCACAAATACTTGCTACTTTGTGTTGTAATATCACAGAAAATCCCAATAAAATACAGTTTGTGGGTCTAACTTGAAAAATTTGGAAAAGTTCACAGGGTGTGAAGAATATTGGTGACATAATTCTAAGTCAATCAGTTGCATCCTATTTGGCACAGAATTCTAAAAAAAACCTTCAGCATGTGCTGTGGTAACATGACACCTGGCCGGCTTCAGACAAAGAGATTCACACACCCCAGTAGCTAGCTGGTATGCAACCTTCTACAGGAGTGCACCCTGTGAATCTAAGCCATGCTGCCTGATTCCTTTGTTCAGCCAGATAGGAATTCATAAAGGAGGTTTGGAAAATGTATAGGTCCTAGCTGTACATCGTGTATATTTCCGAGATTCACAGAACAGGGCAAGCACCCGCCTGGGTCTCAAGCCATTCTAACACACAAGGGAAAGGAGACACATTGAACAGCTAGTAGCAGCTATGTTTAGTCTCTGTGGGTAGCAGGGGCCTGGTCAGATCCAATGGCACCAGAACCGCTGCTCTAGGACTGCCCAGAAAGGAGTTATGATCTTTCATAGGTTTTGGGAGATTTATCTCACTCCAAACCTCCAGGGGAGGGGATTTAGGTTCAGCCCAGAGGGCAAGAGGAGAGTGACTCAGAGGGTTAAATGTTAGTGTGAAGGATATCCTATTGTTTTTTCTCTGGGAGGTCACAATGACACATCGCGTGAGGAGAAGTCACACAAGTGTCCCCTGTGGCAGCCTGTCCCGTTCAAGCCAGGGGTTATCCTTGGAGGCCGACCGCTGTTGCTAGACAGCGGAACACGTGCTTACAAGCTTTTTCCTATTCAGCTTGTAAGCACTGTTTTGAAGCTGGCCAGGATGGCTAGAGAGTGCTGTTACCATCTATTCCCAGCCAGAGTCAGCACCGTGCATACAATCTAGAGTGCTTACAAGCAGCAGTGGTTAGTCTCCTAGGTAACCGCTGTAAACAAAATACTTCAAGAATCGATGTACATTTTAATAAGCAGTAAATTCCAAAAGTGCTTATATTTCCAAGCACTATATGAAAATATCCATCAATGAAGATGGGAATAACACGTTTATGTTACTTCCTCTAAGTAGGTCTATCGGGACAATAACTGGAAAAATTATCTAAAGTTGCCTCTGGAACTGAAGGAAATTAGTCAGTAGTCTTTTGTTTGGCTAAGGCTTCTTTTACACTTGCCGTGTTTTTGTGGCCCCAATAGATTTCTATGGGGCCGCAAAAATCCGTTGGAGCACCGAACGCCGTATGGCCATATTTACAGCCATGAAAAAATATCGAACCTGCTCGATATTTTTCGCGGCTTACGGACACGGCCCTCATTGAAATCAATTGGGCTGCAAAAACAATGGAAGCTTTATTTTGCGGTACACCGTGAAGTCAGTATTTGCGGAACGCCGTATTTGTTTTTTCCCTACTTTTCAAAACCTATTCCAAGTCAGAAAAACGGCGATCCGAGAAGATTTTTGCAGCCCGTTTTTGCGGCAGACCGTTAAAATTACGGCAATACGGCCCGCAAAAAAACGCTGCAAGTGTACAAGAAGCCTTAAGGAGAAATTGTTAACCCTTACAAATGCTACACACAGTTCAAATCACACTTCCTTACAGTACATGAAAGAGCTGTATACCAGGGTTCGACAAACCCAGTGGCACCTAGAAAATCATGCCTGGCGCCCGGGCAGTAGCGTAGCTACCGGGGGGTGGGGGAAAGGGGGCCCACCCGGAGCTACGCTACTGTAACTGTATCGGCGTGCACAGCGCACTGGTACAGTTACATTCTGCGGCAGAGCAGGGAGAATCGCTCTCCCTGCTCTGCCGCCGGCCGCTATGGGGCCTGAGCAGGCGGTGGGGGGCCCGGCGCCAGCAGTGGGCCCCCCGCCCGTCATCAGAGGGTCAGCTGTATCGGCATCCAGCCGATACAGCTGACCACATTGAGAGAGAAGGAGCGAGTGCTCCTTCTCTCCCATAATCCCCCTCTCAGCGTCTGACAGCGGGCGCGATGATGTCACTGCCCGGCGCCGGCAGTCAGACGCTGAGAGGGAGAGCAGTGAGCAGCGCAGGAGCCGGGAGCAAGAGAGGTGAGTACAGGATTTATTATTTTTGTAAAGGGGATGCATTATATTACAGAGCAGAGGCTCCATATGGGGGTACATTATAAATAAGGCTGCCTATGGGGATGCATTATAAATAAGGCTGCCTATGGGGTGCATTATAAATAAGGCTGCCTATGGGGTGCATTATAAATAAGGCTGCCTATGGGGGTGCATTATAAATAAGGCTGCCTATGGGGGAGTGCATTATAAACAAGTTTGTTAAAAAAAAATTCTGGCTCCTAAATTTTTTGGCTGGCTCCTAGATTCTGAACAACTTTGTCGACCCCTGCTGTATACTGTATACAGATACTAATATTTGTAATGCAGAGGTACCCTTCTATCTAAGAAACAGACAAAACTGACTGCCTGAATCTAAAGAATTTCTAAGATATTTGAATTAAGTATAAAACTTACAGATCCCTTGTCTTTAACTGGTCCTGTAACCTCGCTACAGTATAGTCAATTATGTCATCAGCTCCAAGATCTTTCATCAGGGTAAAGGCGTTTCCAGAAGAAACAGCAGTCACATGAGCACCCCATGCTTTCAGTAGCTAAAATAGAGGATGTATCTGAAGTTAATATTAATGAAAAAAAAACCATAGCATTGAATATTGACACATATAAATTAGTTTCTGAAATATCATAAATTAAATGAACATACATGGACAAGCAAAAGTGTGACAATATCACGGTGGTTCAGTGGTTAGCATTGCAGCCTTGGAGCTCTGAGGTCCTGGGTTCAAGTCCCACCAAGGACATCATCTGCAAGGCGTTTGTATGTTCTCCCCGTGTTTAAATGGGTTTCCTCTGGTTTCCTCCCACATTCCAAAGACATAGTGATATGGAATTTAGACTGTGAGCCCCAATGGGGACTGTGATGATAATAAAGCGATGTGAAATTAATGGCGCTATAATATTTGAAGGGTTTCTGAGGGATGTTATTCTGGATTATCTTAATGAGAATAAAGGGTATGCCACACTAAACAACATCGCTAACGGGATCGCTAAAAAACGTCACTATTTAGCGATCCCGTTAGCGATGTTGTTGTGTGCGGCATCTACCAGCGACGTGGCCCCTGCTGTGATCTCGTCCGTCGTCCTGATCGTTCCGGACCCTATTTTCATCGCTGGCGCCCCGCTGGTAAGTATCTAATCGTGAGTGTGGCACCTTTTTTAGCGATTTAGCGGTACTTTTGTACCGCTAAAGTCGTTAAGGAGATCGCTAACCGCGATAGCGTCCTTAACGATATCGCTAAATTAGGTAGCTACTAGCGATATAGAAACAATCCCGCTAGCGATCTCATTAGTATGCGACGCTAACGAGATCGCTAGCGGGATTGTGTAGTGTGGCAGTACCTTAACTGTTTAACTCCATATCAGCATGGGTTTATGAGGAATCACTCCTGTCAAACCAATCTAATCAGTTTTTATGAAGAGGTAAGCTATAAACTGGACCAAGGTGAGTCATTGGACGTGGTATATCTTGATTTTTCCAAAGGGTTTGATATCGTGTCACATAAGAGGTAGGTAAACAAAATGAGAATGCTGGTGGAAAATGTGTGTAAATGGGTAAGTAATTGGCTTAGTGATAGAAAGCAGAGGGTGGTTATAAATGGTATGTTCTCTAACTGGGTAGCTGTGACCAGTGGGGTACCGCAGGGGTCGGTGTTAGGACCTATTCTCTTCAACATATTTATTAACAATCTGGTAGAAGGTTTACAAAGTAAAATATCGATATTTGCAAATGATACAAAATTATGTAAAGCATTCAATACAAGAGAAGATAGTATTCTGCTACAGATGGATCTGGATAAGTTGGAAACTTGGGCTGAAAGGTGGCAGATGCGGTTTAACAATGATAAATGTAAGGTTATACACATGGGAAGAAGGAATCAATATCACCATTACACACTGAACGGGAAACCACTGGGTAAATCTGACATGGAGAAGGACTTGGGGATCCTAGTTAATGATAAACTTATCTGGAGCAGCCAGTGCCAGGCAGCGGCTGCCAAGGCAAACAGGATCATGGGGTGAATTAAAAGAGGTCTGGGTACACAAGATGAGAGCATTATACTGCCTCTGTACAAATCTCTGGTTAGACCGCACATGAAGTACTGTGTACAGTTTTGGGCACCAGTGCTCAGGAAGGATGTAATGGAACTAGAGCAAGCACAAAGAAGGGCAACAAAATTAATAAAGGGGATGGGGAACTACAATACCCAGATAGATTAGCAAAATTAGGATTATTTAGTCCAGAAAAAGACAACTGAGGGGCGATCTAATAGCCATGTATAAGTATATACTTCAAAGCCATATTGCTATTCAAAATTTCATGTATTCTTTGTTGTCATGCTTCAGTATGATAGAGTGCAGCCTTTTCTTGTATGTTTTACATGGGGGTAGCTCCCCTTGGTTTGCACCTAGTTCACAGTCTGGATGTGCCAGTCAGGTTTTTTGTTATTTTGTCTTTTTAAGTATATAAGGGGACAATACAAATATCTCTCCGAGGATCTGTTTATACCAAGGAAAGTGACGGTCACAAGGGTGCATTCTCTGCGTCTGGAGGAGAGAAGGTTTTTCCACCAACATAGAAGAGGATTTTTTTACTGTTTGGCTAAGTTCACACGTTGCGGAATTGCCGCGGAAATTTCCGCGGCAATCCCGCACTTCTCCCGCGGGAAATACGCACTTTTTTTGTATGCGTATTCCCGCCAGAATAATAGCGTTTTGCAAGCGTAATTAGCTTGCAGAATGCTAGCGTTTTCCTAGCGATCTGTAGCATCGCTTGGAAAACTGATTGACAGGTTGGTCACACGAGTCAAACATAGTGTTTGACAAGTGTGACCAACTTTTTACTATTGATGCCGCCTATGTCGCATCAATAGTAAAAAGATCTAATGTAAAAATAATAAAAAAAATAATAAATAATGATATTCTCACCTTCCGGCGGCCCCCGCAGCCTTCCCGCCTCTCAGCGACGCTCCCGGCAACTCCCGGTCCCAAGGATGCATTGCGACAAATCACACCGATGACGTAGCATCACGCGAGACCGCTACGCCATCTGGGTGATTCTCGCAAAGGACTCTTGGGACCGGGAGTTGCCGGGAGCGTCGCTGAAGGCGGGAAAGTTGCGGGGGCCGCCGGAAGGTGAGAATATCATTATTTATTATTTTAATTATTGTTTTACCAGGGATATGGTACCCAGGGCCTGGAGGAGAGTCTCCTCTCCTCCGGACCCTGGGTACCACCGCACATGAACCGCTTACATTCCGCAAAATTAATGAACATGTTGCTATTTTTTCCGCGAAGCGTTTTTTTCGCGGAAAAAAACGCAACATGTGGCCAAAACATGCGGAATCAATTAACATGTATAGGATGCTTAATGCTTGCGTTTTTTTTCGCGTTTTTACCGTGGAAAATCGCGGAAAAAAACTCAAAAAAAATGCAAATATTCCTGAACGTGTGCACTTAGCCTTAGGGCAGTTAGAATCTGGAATTCCTTGCCTGAGGAAGTGGTGATGGCGAACTCAGTTGAGGGGTTCAAGAGAGGCCTGGATGTCTTCCTGGAGCGTAACAATATTGTATCTTACAGTTATTAGGTTCTTTAGAAGGACGTAGATCTGGGGATTTATTCTTACGGAATATAGGCTGAACTGGATGGACAAATGTCTTTTTTTTGGCCTTGCTAACTATGTTACTATATAAGTGAGAAAAATAAATAAATGTTTAGAACTTTTGACTTATAGGCTCCATATCTCACATCCACTACAGCTTTGACTGTGAGATTACCATCATTTTATGACAATCATCTTGGCTATCTCATACAAAAAATTTCACTTGCAACTATTTAGCATATGATCAGTTATGCAGATTTTTGTCATGTCACTGCATTGTAACTGTTTTGCTCTTGGTGGTGTAAACATCTTTCTTCCTCTATACTACAAATTATAACTTGTTCTCCACATTCCCTAATTGCTCAGTGTGTTATTAGGTTGATTTCCAAGTGAAAGGTCATTGGTTCAAATCAAGAAGCAGCCATGAAGATTTCCCAAGAAAAGAGAAACAGCATCATCCAGCTCATCGATAGCGCTCTCTTGGCCAAGAAAATTGCCACACTGCATCATACGAGTGCCATGACAGTTGGAAGTATATGAAATGAAGTATGTCCATTCATTCAGAAGCCAAAAGGTAGATGTCCAGGCAAAATACCGGAGTAACAAATCAGCTCACGACAAGGTCTATTAATTCAGGTGTGACAAACACGGCAGTGGAGGTGGCTCGTATGCTTTGTAATAAGGAGGTCACAGACATCGATGGAAGCACCATGCGACGCATATTACACAAATCAGGAATGGTGGCTTGAAAAAAGGTGAAGAAGCTTCGATTTCAAAATTGTCAGAAGAAGCATTGGCTTGCGTTTGTAAAAAAGTACAAAATGTGGACAGTAGAAAATTGAAAATGAGTGATTTGGAGCAATGAGACAAAAGTCAATAGACTAGGCTCTGATAAGGTGCAAATGGGTCTGGAAGAAACCAGGGAAAAATGGCCTAAAGGATTGGGAAATTGAAGGAACTGTTGGTGGAGGAAGCCTGAAGATATGGAGTTGTTTTACAGCCACAGGCATTGGATACTTGACCAGGATCAAACATGGTCTCAACGCTGAGCCATATTTGAGTATCCTACAAGATGAGTTACTTTACTGAAGTAGACTTGAATGACATGCATGATGTAACAGCATGTTCACACTGGCCATAAAAGCAAGCAAAACCAAAGGAAAAAACAATGTGTGCATATACCCTAATGAAAATAAATAAGTAAAAAAGAAAGTGCATTGAATAATTAACATAGGGTACTTAGTAAACACTGTTTTGATCAAAAATGTATAAAGCTGTCCCACCACAGCAAGGTGTACCCATTTGGGACAGTAACTACACTCTCCAACGTTAAAACCTACCTAGTGTGAATAGTGGCAGAGAGTCTCTGGGTTCCAAATGGATACCCAGCTTAAGAGGGACTATATATGAACTACACAGCTCAGTAGAAAGAAGGCCACACCCTGTTTGTACTGAATACAAAAATATTGGAGAAAAACAAAAAAACTGAACTGAAGTAGACTTGAATGACATGTGTAAGCTTTTCAGGGGATATAGCTCTGGGATCGCCGTCCGGGTAGACGGAGTGGCACGGAAACAGTTCATTCACAGACAGCAGTTCTGGTAAAAACTGGCCGCAACCAGTTTTATTAAAGTCCACAGCAAACAGAACATAATCAAAACCAAATCATAAACATAAGACCTGGGCTTGTCCAGCCACTTACTACACTTAGATAGATTTCCCTATCTATCCGGGTCCAGACTCTAACAGCCTGGGCCAAAACAACACATATGTTCAGCATTTACCAGCATGGAGTTTCACAGAGTCTCCTCCTTGTGTCTGAAGGCATATCCAACGTCCAGACTTGAGAGAGCTCCCCTCCTATTCAGCAGCGATCCGCATGGATTCTCACAGAGACTACTCCTGTGTCCGGGGTACATCGAGCACCCAGACTGAGACAGCTCATACTCCTGGAGACTCCTTCTTGTGCCTGGACTCCTTCTCCAGACTAAGCGAGATCTCTGACTGTGTTCGCAGACACCTACTTCTGGTCTCCTAATTAACAGCTGAATGGTTTCAGGCCTGAGCTGCAAGTGTGTACTGAATGTAAGGTGTAGTGACCTTTCTCTACCACTAGGTTTACAAAGCCATACATTTCCCTTATACCAGTCAGCAAAGTATCTAGGTGAAATGTACACCCCATTCAACACACATACTCTCACTGTCTCACATATCCCCCCCCTCTTCTCCAGACCGGAGGGCTGGTCATCCAGACCGGAGGGCTGGTCAACAATCCAAAAGAGACAGTGAACTCTGGACCAGTCATGGCCTTCATCAGCTTCATCTTCACTACTGTCATCTGTATCTTCACCTGAGCCATAGCCAACATCAGCTTTCTCTTCATCTGAAGCATCCGCACTACCCTGTACCCTCCCAGGCCTATGCTCTCTGCGGGCCTCGGGTATCCTGCACGGTTTCATCTTGACCTTAGGGCCGGGCTCAGTTTCGATATAGTGCCTGGCCAGAGAAGTACGACCCGGCACATCAGAACACTTCTGCTGACTCTTCCTCAGAAACTCACGTACCTCCTGTCCTTGGTGCACTGACCATGTGTCACCAACTATCACAGAAGGTATAGGTTTTTTTTTACTTTTCTCTAGTTCCCCTTGAACCCTCTTTAGCACATCTATTTTCTTGAATATCGGTGGACTCATAAAGTCTATTTCACAGACCTTAAGCTCCTCTGCCATGGTCTCTGACCATTTTAAGCTACTCTGTTCAAATGATTGGGACTGTAGAAGGAGCAGATCGTTTTTCTTTTGCAGTACACATAATTCATCCGCTAAGTCTTCAGCTGAATTGTAATGTTCTACTGTGACAACAGCATTCTTATATAGAGCCTTAGACTTATTGAGCAGCATTTGCTCTTGCAACGAAGAGATTCCCTGTATTCTTCCTTTTACTTCATTGACTTTCTCACGAAGATGCTCATGGCTTTCATCACACTCCTTCATCACAGTTTGGATTTTTTTCTGAGAAGTAATCAATTCATCTGGTACCTGTTGGACGTCCTTTATGTCTTCGGCCCCTTCTTCAGGCTCTTCTGGTAGAACATGCTCAGAAGCCCTACCGTCAGTCTTACATTCTACCTCTTCAGTCACATCATTCTGGTCTCCAATATCTCCATTTATTCCAGCTTTCAAGTTCTCCTTGATAGCTGCATCTGTATACTCAGAACCCGCCGGATTCTTCTCTTCCACCACGTTCTGCATCCCATCTGAGCTCCCGTGTGTCTGCAGCGGCAACGGAGTGACACACCGCTTTTCCCATTTGTTGGGACGTGGCTCCGATGTAGACTCCATGAAAGTGCGCTTGAGCTCACCAATGCCAGCCTGATGTCTCAAAATCTCATCTTGTGATTTATCCAGATCCTTGGTATCACTCGGGAACACTGCTGGGGCTCCGGGCGCCGAACTTCCAGCCTGAGCTTCACGAGTTGCAGCTACTGATCCGGACCGTAACCCGTCCACGCCGCTGTCTTCGGCAGAAACAGATTCCTGGACAGAGTCAGTCCCCATATCTTCAGTTTTGTTCCTCACAGCTTCACTTGAGACCTCAGCTTCTGATGAGGCATCTGGCTTGGTGACCACCACTTCCATGGCTTTTTCCACCTCTGCAGCATTACCTTCAGAGTCCTGGGCATGATGCAGCTCCATACCATACATTGATAACTTCTCATCTTCAACAGCATCCACTTGTGCTGTGTTCAGTTTCAGAGTCCTGCCTTTAAAGCTCAGCTCTCCTCCTTTCACCCTAGTCTTCGCCAGGGAACCGGCCAACTGTAAAACATCTTCAGATGCCATCTTCTGTCCGACTGCAAGGTCAGCATCAGCCTTCCTCTCAGGACTCTCAACCTCCTCTGCTACTATGCCTTCCTCATTTGCACTGGTTGCTTGATTGTCATCAGATGATTCACTATCACTGCCACTATCCCTGTCTGACCCCTTTTTCTCAGCCACATCCGGCTTACTTTCAGGGTTATACACTTCATTTTCATTCACATCCTGCTCACTTTCAGGGTTATACAATTCATTCTCATTCACATCTTGATCTGGAACCTTAGTTAACATGTCATCCACAACATTAACTTCACCATCTGGTCCCTGGTTTCCCTCAGGTGGTCCCTCAAGTATGTGACTATGTGACAACCCCAGCACTATACTTCTATATAGCTCAGGTACTAGGAGCTGGCTCACGACCTCTCCCTGGACTTCAGTGTCCCTATACAACAGGTGAGTGTTTATGGCAACATGAGGAAACCTCTCCTCAGAGCCAGGCTCTTGGGAAACCTCATTTAGAACAATTATATTTTCCTGTGCCGTTTTAAGAGTGGGGTCTCGCCATTGTTCCCTCTCAAAACTGTCACAGGACACAGGCAAGTCAGGGACACTCGGTTCCCGAGAACCACCATCCTCGTCTTCCACCATCACCTGCAAAGGAATTTCATCACTATCACAGTCATCATTATTATCAATATCATTATCATGATTATGATCAGTATCATCATCACTATCATGATCATCATCATTATCATTATCAGCATCAGCATCATTATCATGGTCATCATCATTATCATGATCATCATTATCATTATCACATAAGTTTAACGGCCCACTAGCATTGTGTTCCGCCCCTCGGGACTGCGCACCCTCAATAGGAGCTTCATCACACTGTCCATCAGAAACATTTTTCCCCAGAGATCCTTAGACTGGGGAAAGTCATTACCCAATATGACGGGGGGCACCAGGTTCTTCACTACCCCCACTTCACATGAAACCTCCCCGCGTTTGGGGATCAAGTCCACGACAGTCTCTGGGTAGACTTTGGTGTCTCCATGGACGCACACCACACTCAGGTGTTTATCAGGGATAAAGTCCCTATCAATCAGGCTGTCCCATACGGAAGTCACTGGACTCTCTGAGTCCAAGAGGGCCTGTGCTGGGCAGTCATTTACAACCACCGGGGACCCCTGTGGTCCAGTCTCTTCGGCTGAGGTGGACACACACACAGGCTCTGCGCAGGGAGAGAGGGATCCGCCAACATCACAACACATAGGCTCCCCCTCTATTGGACAGTTGGCTGCAATTTCACGACATCTCCAACACTGTCCATCACACTCTCCCACCCACACGACCCCAACAGCTGGAACGCTCTTACCGGGAGAGTTCGGCGTCCAAGAACTCTGAAGTGACGACCTCTCAGACGGCTGGTCACGGAGGCAGTCTTTGGTGGCGAAGGCCCTCTCCATCAGGCTGACCAGACGATTGGCGTCCTGGTGGTCTCCTTGTCCGACCTCTGGCTGTACCTCAGGAGGACGTGCTTGGGTGTAGCGGTCCACTATCACCTTTTCAACTCCATAATCAGGTTTGCTGACTGCAGACTCCCAACTGCATCTCCAGTCATGAACTCCCCTGGCACGGGCTGTCACCGTAACACCCAGCCGGGTAAGAATCTCCGCTTTCAGCTTGGCATAGTCTTGGCTGTCCTGCTCGCTCAGGTCAGCATAGGCCCTTTGGGGTTCTCCAATCAGATAGGGTGCGACCATCATGGCCCATTCAGATAGGGGCAGATTCTCCTTCTCTGCCAGTCCCTCAAACCTAGTGAGATATACCTCCACATCGTCACGAGGTGTCATCTTTTTCAGGGACCGTCTTACCGCCTTCTTTACAGCGGACAATGCAGGTGACTTTGCAACATTACTTTGGGACGATGCGCTGCAAGTCTTTTGTAGTGCTGCAACCTGCTCAAAAAACAACCGGTTATTCCTCTGCTGCTGCAGGAATTGCTGCTGGGCCTGCTGCATGCGCTGCTGGTGCTGCAGGCGCTGCCGCTCCATGCTCTGCTGCATGCTCCGCTGGGCCTGGACCAGGTACTCAACGAGCTCCTCCATACTGCCGGACTTATCTGTCTCAACCACGGCAGTCTTATGTTGCACATTAACTTGCGCCATTTGTTCAAACAGCGCCTCTATGCTGTCATCCATGCTGTCAGACTTCTCTGTCTCAACAACGGCAGTCTTCACTCAAGACATACACACTCCACAGTCTTTTCCACAGAAAATTCAGCCTTGCTGTGCAGACACTTTTTTTTTTTTTTTTCTCTGCAAACTCTATTAGGGCCACTGTCTCTTTAAGACTGCTCCAACAGACGTTTCTCCTTTATTGACACACTTTTTTTTTTTTCTTTTGCAAACTCTATTAGGGCTACTGTCTCTTTAAGACTGCTCCAACAGACGTTTCTTTTGCTGACACACTTTTTTTTCTCTGCTGCTGCTTCAACAGACTTCACCTTTATTGCTGTCTCTAAGCCACTGTGCTGCACGCACATTCCAGCACCAATTGTAAGCTTTTCAGGGGATATAGCTCTGGGATCGCCGTCCGGGTAGACGGAGTGGCACGGAAACAGTTCATTCACAGACAGCAGTTCTGGTAAAAACTGGCCGCAACCAGTTTTATTAAAGTCCACAGCAAACAGAACATAATCAAAACCAAATCATAAACATAAGACCTGGGCTTGTCCAGCCACTTACTACACTTAGATAGATTTCCCTATCTATCCGGGTCCAGACTCTAACAGCCTGGGCCAAAACAACACATATGTTCAGCATTTACCAGCATGGAGTTTCACAGAGTCTCCTCCTTGTGTCTGAAGGCATATCCAACGTCCAGACTTGAGAGAGCTCCCCTCCTATTCAGCAGCGATCCGCATGGATTCTCACAGAGACTACTCCTGTGTCCGGGGTACATCGAGCACCCAGACTGAGACAGCTCATACTCCTGGAGACTCCTTCTTGTGCCTGGACTCCTTGTCCAGACTAAGCGAGCTCTCTGACTGTGTTCGCAGACACCTACTTCTGGTCTCCTAATTAACAGCTGAATGGTTTCAGGCCTGAGCTACAAGTGTGTACTGAATGTAAGGTGTAGTGACCTTTCTCTACCACTAGGTTTACAAAGCCATACATTTCCCTTATACCAGTCAGCAAAGTATCTAGGTGAAATGTACACCCCATTCAACGCACATACTCTCACTGTCTCACACATGCATGATGTAAAAGCATGTTCACACTGGCCATAAAAGCAAACAAAAGCAAAGGAAAAAACAATGTGTGCATATACCCCAATGAAAATAAACAAGTAAAAAAGCAAGTGCATTAAATAATTAACATAGGGTACTTAGTAAACACTGTTTTGATCAAAAAAGTATAAAGCTGTCCCACCACGGCAAGGTGTACCCATTTGGGACAGTAACTACACTCTCCAACATTAAAACCTACCTAAGTGTTGAAAGCCAAAGGTGGTTTTAGAAAACAATAAAAAATTAAAATTTAGATCTTTAGGAGCAAAACAGTAACAATGTAGTGACATGACAAGAATACAAGAATCTGCATAACTAATCATATGCTAAATAGTTGCAAGTCAAATTTAAGTACAGGATAGCCAAGATGACTGTCTATAAAATGATGGTAGTCTCACGATCAAAGCAGTAGCGGATGATGAGATATGGAGCATGAAAGTCACAAGTTCAAAACATTGTTACCCTTTTGCTCATCAGTTAAGGTCTGAAACACAACATTCTACCTGCCACTAGAGGAAGCTCAAGAGCTTACTTCATAAAGTGTTATTATTGTCTTCCATGTATAATAGTAGGCAAGTTAGCTCCCACGCTCACTCTAGAGGCCGCTGCAGGTAGCCATAATGTACAGCACACTGGGGAACATAGAGGGGTGGTCTCAACTTAAAATGTATTTTAATCCTAAATGTCTGTCTATTTAGCTCATAATCTAATCTCTTTTCTAATAATTATTAATTGAAGTCTCTACCATTCCCACACTACACTATCCAACTTTTTTTTTTTTACGACTTGCTCTTTGATGACACTTCATTTGAGAATCTCAGTGCATGCTGGGATACTCAAACAAGTCATCATCAGGGGGCACAGGCTGCGGTCACTGCTGAAACCTCTGCCCGCTCCCTTGAACGAAGCATCATCAGTGATGACCGTTTCAGGGGCTGGGCTAGTCCCTGCTCTGCTGTGCATGCGTCTGTGTCAATTCTGACATATGCTCAGTAGATTGTTGTAACCGTGCTCCCTCACAGACTCAGGTAAGAAGTAACAAGCCAGCAACAGAGCGCACTGTCAGTACACGTTGTAATACCCAGCATGCAGGAAAAGCAGAGACCAGCGCCACCTCAGCAAGTGATGGAGGCCCTGCTGATGACTCCTTTGAGAATCCTAGTGCATACTGGTATAGCCAAATGGAGCATCAAACAGGGAGTAGTAAAAATAAATAATGCTGTTAGATGCTGTCATGCGGTCTTATGATATGTGTACGATGTCAGTAAACTATTCTTAAAAGAACAACACTCTATACAACATATAGATTAGCAACATCAGCATGTAAATATAGAATAGATTTACCTGACACGATATCCGTTGAACTCAGGGTTAATCTTGAGGACTTGATACACTGTCACAGGAAAGAGGAGGACCGGGGGTCTAACCTGACCCTAAACTGGGGTCCTAACTAATCCCTCACCTTGGAGGTACTGATAATGGTTCAGAGGTCCAAGTCTCCAGCCTAACCCTGTCTCCTATCAGACCCTGAACCCTGTAATCAGTCCTAAGAAGGATTCTGATTACCACCAAAGGGATATGGGCTGATCTCTGCTAAATACACAGATTAGACATATAAGACAGACTGGAGAAAACACAGACTTGCATACACACTCAAACACAGAAGGAACATAAATGATCTGGGATATTAAACTCTAAGCAAGGTGAGCTTAAAACAACTAAGGAGCTCTTTAACTTAAGTCTATACAGATACAATCCTATCTGTGGTCTGCATGAAGAATTTCACTGGCAACTCCCAACACAGACAACCAGAGATTTAAAGGAAACCAATCAACAAATAATTAATTGCAGCCGGGAGAAAACTGCACCCAGTCCCAGAACCGAGCACAGACAGAACTAACTCCCTAACTGCCAAACACAAAGAAACAGCAACTCAGCTGTGAGAAGTCAGAATGTGCAACCGCGACGATCTTCGTGGCGATGCACACATGACAGTACCCCCCCTTCTACGAGGGGCCTCCGGACCCTCAGGGCCAGGTTTGCCCGGGTGAGTTCTGTGGAAGGTCCGAACCAAACGATCTGCGTTAACATCAGACGCAGGGACCCACGTCCTCTCCTCTGGACCATACCCCTTCCAATGCACCAAGTACTGAAGGGACCGGCGATTCAGACGTGAGTCAATGATCTTTGACACTTGAAACTCCAAGTTACCATTGACCACCACTGGAGGAGGAGGTAGAGGTGATGGTATGACTGGTGCCACGTACCTCTTAAGTAATGACTTGTGGAACACATTATGAATTTTAAACGTAGGAGGGAGGTCCAGACGAAATGCCACAGGATTAATTATGGAACTGATCCTGTACGGCCCGATGAATCTGGGGCCCAGCTTCCAGGAGGGAACTTTAAGTTTTATATTCCTGGTAGACAACCATACCAGATCGTTCACATTAAGATCTGGACCAGAAACTCTCCTCCTATCAGCCATACGTTTATAACGGTTCCCCATAGCACTCAGATTATTCAATACACCTCTCCACACTGAAGCAAGTGACGACGAGAAACGCTCCTCCTCAGGAACCCCAGAAGGGCCCCCCCCATTGAATGTACAAAACTGGGGATGAAAACCATATGCCCCAAAAAACGGGGACTTACCAGTGGACTCGCTCCGCCTGTTGTTAAGAGCGAACTCTGCCAGAGGCAAGAAAGAAGACCAGTCCTCCTGGTTCTCTGAGACAAAACACCGAAGATAAGTCTCTAGGCTTTGATTCAGACGCTCTGTCTGACCATTGGTCTGCGAATGAAAAGCCGAGGAAAATGACAATTGCATCCCCCGACGTAAACAAAATGCCCTCCAAAACTTGGACACAAACTGAGACCCCCTATCTGACACCACATCAGAAGGCAACCCATGAAGTCTCACAATCTCCCCAATGAACACCTGCGCCAGAGTTTTAGCATTAGGGAGGGCAGGAAGAGCAATGAAATGTGCCATCTTACTGAACCTGTCAACAACCACCAGTATGACAGTCTTCCCTGACGACTGAGGAAGGTCCGTGATGAAGTCCATAGACAAATGAGTCCATGGACGCTCCGGAAGTTTCAAGGGTAAGAGGGTCCCAGACGGACGGGTATGAGGGGTCTTAGAGCGAGCACAAACCCCACAGGACGCGACAAAAGTTAAAACATCTTTATTAACGTTAGGCCACCAAAACCGGCGAGAAAGGAGATCTAAAGTAGCCTTACTCCCTGGATGTCCTGCTAAAGCAGAATTATGATGTGCCTCAATAACCTTTTGTCTCAACTGATTTGGGACAAACAGTCTCCCTGGAGGTCCTGCAGGGGCGTCCCCCTGAGCCTCTAACACCTCCTCCTCAAGCTCAGAACATACAGCCGACACTACCACCCCCTCCTGAAGGATAGGAATCGGGTCATCCATTTTCCCGGCCCCTGGGAAACTGCGAGACAAGGCATCAGCCTTAACATTCTTAGATCCAGGGCGATAAGTGACAACAAAATTAAACCTGGTAAAAAACAACGACCATCGAGCTTGTCTGGAATTCAGACGCTTAGCAGATTCCAAATACAGCAGGTTCTTGTGATCAGTAATGACGGTGACCGGGTGGACTGCCCCCTCCAAAAAGTGACGCCATTCTTCAAAAGCCAACTTAATGGCCAAAAGTTCCCTATTGCCGATATCATAATTCCTTTCGGCGGACGACAATTTTTTAGAAAAGAAAGCGCACGGATGCCATTTACCAGGGGACGGACCCTGGGACAATATTGCACCCACCCCTACGTCAGACGCGTCCACCTCCACAACGAACGGCTGTGATGCATCTGGTTGGATGAGAACGGGTGCCGAAGCAAAACATTTTTTCAAAGAGGAAAAAGCTTGGCAAGCTTTGTCCGACCATTTAGAAAAATCCGTCCCTTTTCTTGTCATGTCAGTGAGAGGTTTGACAACAGATGAGAAATTACAAATAAATTTCCGGTAGTAGTTAGCAAACCCCAGAAAACGCTGCAGAGCCTTAAGATCCTCTGGCTGATCCCATTCAAGCACTGCGCTCACCTTTTCAGGGTCCATACGGAAACCGGAGGCTGACACCAAGAAACCCAAAAACTGAAGTTCCTGTACGGCGAATACACACTTTTCCAGTTTGGCGTATAGTTTATTGTCTCGCAAGATCTGCAACACCTGTCTCACATGCTCCTGGTGAGACACAAGATCTGGTGAGTAAATTAAAATGTCATCCAAATATACGACCACAAACAGCCCCACCAGATGACGAAAAATGTCATTAACAAAATGTTGGAATACTGCTGGTGCAGTAGTCAGACCAAAAGGCATGACAAGGTTCTCATAATGTCCCTCCGGCGTGTTAAACGCCGTTTTCCACTCATCCCCCTCTTTTATCCTAATCAGATTATACGCCCCCCTGAGATCCAATTTAGAGAACCATTTGGCGCCAACAATTTGATTGAAGAGATCAGGAATCAGAGGAGTGGATACGGATCTCGAACAGTAATCCGATTAAGTTCGCGGAAATCCAAGCAAGGGCGTAGGCCTCCATCTTTTTTCTTCACAAAGAAGAACCCCGCGGCTACTGGGGAAGATGAAGGTCTAATATGCCCTTTGGCCAGACTTTCCGAAATATAATCTTTCATAGCCTGCCTCTCAGGACCAGAAAGGTTATATAACCTAGCTTTAGGTAACTTAGCATCAGGAAGTAAATTAATAGAGCAGTCATACACGCGATGAGGAGGCAACTCCTGACACCCCTCCTCAGAGAACACATCCCCAAAGTCCTCCAAAAAAGGAGGCAAAGTACTAGGCACGACCGCACTGATGACTGTGTTCATGCAGTTACTTTTGCAAAACTCCCCCCATTGGCTTATATCTCTGGACTGCCAATTAATCACAGGGTTATGTTTAACCAACCAAGGAAGTCCCAACACAATAGGAGTAGGTAGACCCTCCAACACATAACAAGATAATAGTTCCCTATGTATTGCCCCTACCCGAAGGTCAATGTTATGAACCTCATGAACAAAGCTACCTTGGCCGAGAGGCCTGGCGTCAATGGAGAATATAGGGATCGGTTTGACCAATACACTCAGATGCATACCTTGAGCCTGAGCAAACTGAGCGTCAACCAGATTAGCCCCGGACCCACTATCAAGAAGAACAGAAAATCTCTCCACTCTCGTACCAACCACCACCTCCACTGGTACAAGGAACTGAGAAGAACTAGCGGACGAAATACATACTCCCAGGTTGTCGTCCACCACACAACCTGGGATTAACAGTTTTCCGGCGACTTTTTGCTCAACAAGGCACGGGATGGACATCCCCCAACAAAATGTCCCTCTTTCCCGCAGAAGAAACACCTTCTAGTCCTGCGGCGTACCGCCAATCCCCTCCTACGAAATGATGTCCCTCCCAACTGCATAGGCTCCTCCGAACAGACAAGGGGAACCTCAACATAAGGGACTTTAGTAGTAGGTGGAGTAACAACAGGGGGCGGAGTTACCTCGCACCTCTCCCGGAGCCGTCTATCAGTACGGATAGCTTGGGCCATAGCAGCCTCCAGTGATGGAGGAGAATCATACTGAGCCAAAACGTCCTTTAATTTGTCAGAAAGCCCATGACAAAACTGGCTCCTAAGAGCTGGGTCATTCCACTGAGTATCTGTGGCCCATCTACGGAACTCAGAAGCAAATTCCTCCGCCGGACGATCTCCCTGCTGTATCTTACGTAATTTTGTCTCAGCAAGAGAGACCCGATCTGGGTCATCATATACCAAACCCAGGGCAGTAAAAAATCGATCAACTGACTGTAGAGCCGGGGATCCCGGAGGAAGGGAAAATGCCCAGGATTGAGGGTCCCCTTGTAGGAGCGAGATAACAATTCCCACTCTCTGCTCTTCACTCCCTGATGATCGAGGCCGAAGCCGAAAATACAATTTACATGCTTCCCTGAAGGTAAAAAATTTGTCTCGCCCACCAGTGAACCTGTCCGGGAGAGCTACTTTAGGTTCAAATCTGGTTTGCTCCGAGGGAGACAAAACTTTGGACTTAATGTCCGTCAGCTCCATGGATAATCCCTGCAACTGCAGAGCCAGCTGGGCTACTGGATCCATGGCAACTGGGAATAATTTTATGGGCCAGTGAAAATGTCATGCGGTCTTATGATATGTGTACGATGTCAGTAAACTATTCTTAAAAGAACAACACTCTATACAACATATAGATTAGCAACATCAGCATGTAAATATAGAATAGATTTACCTGACACGATATCCGTTGAACTCAGGGTTAATCTTGAGGACTTGATACACTGTCACAGGAAAGAGGAGGACCGGGGTCTAACCTGACCCTAAACTGGGGTCCTAACTAATCCCTCACCTTGGAGGTACTGATAATGGTTCAGAGGTCCAAGTCTCCAGCCTAACCCTGTCTCCTATCAGACCCTGAACCCTGTAATCAGTCCTAAGAAGGATTCTGATTACCACCAAAGGGATATGGGCTGATCTCTGCTAAATACACAGATTAGACATATAAGACAGACTGGAGAAAACACAGACTTGCATACACACTCAAACACAGAAGGAACATAAATGATCTGGGATATTAAACTCTAAGCAAGGTGAGCTTAAAACAACTAAGGAGCTCTTTAACTTAAGTCTATACAGATACAATCCTATCTGTGGTCTGCATGAAGAATTTCACTGGCAACTCCCAACACAGACAACCAGAGATTTAAAGGAAACCAATCAACAAATAATTAATTGCAGCCGGGAGAAAACTGCACCCAGTCCCAGAACCGAGCACAGACAGAACTAACTCCCTAACTGCCAAACACAAAGAAACAGCAACTCAGCTGTGAGAAGTCAGAATGTGCAACCGCGACGATCTTCGTGGCGATGCACACATGACAGATGCATAGTAAGTTGGGAGTTTAACATTTTTTACAACTGGGAGTCAAAAGTGGACACTATTTCTTTTAGCCTGGAGGATGTGCTCAGTGGGGTTGTAGAGGCATGCTGGTGGTATCTATCAGTTGGCTTCTCAAACACTTCAACAAAATATCAGCTGAATTAGACGGAATCATATAATAACATAAAAATACCTGAATGGCCGCTGTACCAACTCCCCCTGATGATCCAATAATTAATACGCTAAAAAAAGACAAACAAAACGGTTACTGATATCTCCAGTCTTATATGCGGTAAATGTTGCAGACTCTCATCAAGTCATTTTCCATTATATTTTTTCTATTACACAATAACCAAATAGCAAATAAATGAACAGATGAACTGTGACCATGTCGTTTATTTCACAGCACATGAAAAGCGAATGATGATCCATAAGCTTGTGAGCAGAGCCCTCCCTCGTCTTCTTAGATATATCGAGTTATGTGTTACTCTAAAATGTCTGATTACATTTTTACATGCCCCCTAAGTTGTGAAGCGCTGCAGCATATGATGGCACTACAGTAATAATTATTATACGCACAGCATTAATATAATATTATTAGCACAGCATTAATAAAGAAGTGGAACTTACCGCTTTCCTGGACACTTCTCCTTAGTCAAACCACAGCTGTTAACAAGCGCTGCCCATGTAGTGAGTATCACATAGGGTAAAGATGCAGCTTCTGTATGACTAAGTGACTTTGGCTTTAAGGATACCTATAACCAAATCACACATTATTTAAACCCATGTCCTAGGGAAAAAAAACATGATTTTACTATAATAAGAGGAGACAGCTAAACAATCCAGATTCCTGTTCCTTGTGGAGAGTGACATACCAGATCGGCATGCCAATGTAAGGAGGCTTACTTGACGCGCAATGATCTTGGGGAAATTTAATATGCAAATGTCAAAAGGTTTACAGCTACAGAGAGGAGCAAGAAGACTGCAGCGTCTGACTTCTACTCCTGCACTGGTTAGAAGCACTTTACCTTCGTGTTAAATGGTCTAAATTTCTTTTTTTTTTTAATCAGATACATTTTTATTAACCAAAACAAAATTAAAACAGATATTACATGTCGAATATCCTTACACAGTTTGCATTGTTATAGTAAATTACCTCCCCCCCAGTCCCTCCTTCCCATGGAGACAATACCAGAAGTGAACAGTATTTCGTCAATGGTTAACAATATCGAACGTTAGCCCAATTCACCGTAAGTTTAACACTGTAATACTAATATACTAGTACAACCTTAACTCCTGTCCAACCACGGCTGCCATAATTTGTTAAATAATTTCAGCTTGTTTCTCTTGGTATAGATACTCTTTTCAAGTTGTATTATACGGTCCGTTTGTGCAATAAATTCCCGTCTGGACAGAGGCTCCTCTGATCCAGTATTTTGCAATTTCCTTGCAAATAACAATAATCTTGCAATTGCTATTTTGGTCCTGTTGTCAGATATTATTTCTTCCACATATCCTAATATACATACCAGCGGGTCCATATGGACAACACATCCATACACCACTCCAATGCGATTCAGCACTGTAATCCAGATGGATGACAGTCTGAGACAATGCCAGAGCATATGTAGTATACCAGCCTGAGATTGTGAACACCTTGGGCAATCAGAGTTGGACTTCAGCCCAGCTTTAACCCCTTTCTACCATATGACGTACTGTCCCGTCCATGTGACCTGGGCCTAAATTCCCAGTGACGGGATAGTACGTTATAGTATCAGATGCAATCGGACGCGCTCCCAGGTCGAGCGCGGCCGAGTGTCAGCGGACACCCAGCACTAAGTGCCAGGAGCGGTCACGGACCGCTCCCGGCACTTTAACCCCCTGCACACTGCGATCAAAGATGATCGCAGCGTTCCGGCGGCTGCAGAGGGGCTGACAGCCCCTCTGCTTTTGGATCGGAGACCTCGTAGTAGACGTGGGGCCCCAATCGTTCCCATGGAGACCCGGATGTCGTCACGACAATATCCGGATCTCCGGTCAAAGAGACTTCCTGACATGCGCAGTTCATGTCAGGAAGTCTCAGGTTAGTGCACAGAGAAACTGCAGCGCTGCAAGCTTCTATAGCATGTAGATGCTGCTTCATCTGCATGCTATAGAAGCGATCAGCCTGCTGAAAATGAGTGTCCCATAGTGGGACAAGGTGTAAAAATTAGAATTAAATAAAACAATATTTTTAAATAATTGTAAAAATATTAAAAAAAAACCGAATAAAAATAATTTAAAAAAATCAATATTTATATCAATAAATAAATATTTTAGTAAAAAAATTCTAAACAATAAAAGTACACATATTTAGTATCCTCGCGTCCGTAACGACCCGACCTATAAAACTGTCCCACTAGTTAACCCCCTTTAGTGAACACCATAAAAAAAACCAAGGCAAAAAACAGTTCTTTCTCATAATACCACTGAACAAAAAGTGGAATAACACGCGATCAAAAAGACGGATATATATATAAACATGGTACCCCTGAAAACGTCATCTTGTCCCGCAAAAAACAAGCCCCCGTACAGCGTCATCAGTGAAAAAAATAAAAAAAAGTTATACCTCTCAGAATAAAGACATGCAAAAATAATTATTTTTTATTATGTAAAATAGTTTTTATTGCCTAAAAGCGCCAAACCATAAAAAAAAACTATATAAATGAGGTATTGCTGTAATCGTACTGACCAGACGAATAAAACTGCCTTATCAATTTTACCACACGCGGACCAGTATAACCACTCCCCCCCAAAAAGAAATTCATGAATTGCTGGTCTTTGTTCATTCTGCCTCCCAAAAACTGGAATAAAAAGTGATCAAAAAATGTCATGTTACCCGAAAATGGTACCAATAAAACCGTCAACTCATCCTGCAAAAAACAAGACCTCACATAATTCTGTGGGCCAAAATATGGAAAAATTATAGCTCTCATAATATTGTGATGCAAAAACTTTTTTACAATAAAAAGCGTCTGCCATGCACCCAAACAGTGGTTCCCCCCCACATATGGGGTATTGGCGTACTCAGGACAAATTGCGCAACAACTTTTGGGGTCACATTTCTCCGGTTACCCTTGGGAAAATAAAAAAATGGAGGCGAGAAGATCATTTTTGTGGAAAAATTATGATTTTTTATTTTTTGCGGCTCTACGTTATAAACTTCTGTGAAGCACTTGGGGGTTCAAAGTGCTCACCACACATCTAGATAAGTTCCTTAGGGGGTCTACTTTCAAAAATTGTGTCACATGTGGGGGGAGTTTCCACTGTTTAGGCGCATCAGGGGCTCTTCAAATGCGACATGGCGTCCGATCTCAATTCCAGCCAATTCTGTGTTGAAAAAGTCAAACGGCGCTCCTTCCGTTCCGAGCTCTGCCGTGCGCCCAAACAGTGGTTCCCCCCCTCTTATGGGGTATCAGCGTACTCAGGACAAATTGCACAACAACTTTTGGGGTCCAATTTCTCGTTACCCTTGGTAAAATAAAAAAATTGAATCTGAAGTAAATATTTTGTGAAAAAAGTTAAATGTTTATTTTTTTTTTTAAACATTCCAAAAATTCCTGTGAAGCACCTGAAGGGTTAATAAACTTCTTGAATGTGGTTTTGAGCACGTTGAGGGGTCAGTTTTAGAATGGTGTAACTTTTGGGTATTTTCTATCATATAGACCACTCAAAGTGACTTCAAATGTGATGTGGTCCCTAAAAAAAAAAAAAAAAAAAAAAAATGGTGTTGTAAAAATAAGAAATCGCTGGTCAACTTTTTAACCCTTATAACTTCCTAACAAAAAAAAAATTTGGTTCCAAAATTGTGCTGATGTAAAGTAGACATGTGGGAAATGTTATTTAGTAACTATTTTGTGCAATATAACTCTCTGATTTAAGGACATAAAAATTCAAAGTTTGAAAATTGAAAAATTTTCAAAATTTTTGCCATATTTCTGTTTTTTTTTCATAAATAAACGCAAGTTATATCGAAGAAATTTTACTAACATGAAGTACAATATGTCACAAGAAAACATTGTCAGAAACGCCTAGATCCGTTGAGGCGTTCTTGAGTTATAACCTAAAGGGACAGTGGTCAGAATTGTAAAAAATTGGTCCGGTCATTAACATGCAAACAACTCTCGGGAGTAAAGGGGTTAAATAACATATCTGGGGTTCTATACGCCTTGTGGATCACATACAGCTGCGACAATCTCCCAGGTTCACTCATGGATATTTTAGGTACATATTCTAGCATAGATTCCCACCTATCATCATTTATCTCCCCCAACTCTACCTCCCACTTCCTTCTGGCTTTAATAGGGTGATTACCCAGGAAGGCGTGCAGCAGGTCTCTATATACCTCCGATATTGCTGCTTTCGTTCCACTATTTTTAAGAATAAAATCTAGCGTAAGATCCGTTTGTATCACTATAGGCCCTCTTCTACATTGTGGCTGAAATGCATGTTGAAACCGTCTATATTGAAAGAGATTTAGCCCTGGTAGCTGAAATTCCTCCTGTAACATTTCAAACGCTTTAAGCTTTCCTTGGTAAATCAACTGACCTATCAAACTAATGCCCACTTCTTTCCAAACACCAAAACCTTTCCTGTAACTGAACTCCTGAAAATAAAGTTATCCCAGATAGGTAAAAACCTGGTGAAACATGTTACCCCCCAATCAGTTAAATTTTTTCCCATACCTTATGGATTAGATTAATAGTATGTTACTGAGATCCCAATTTTTTAAAAAGTCCCGCCTCCAAACCCGTACTTAACGGCAAGGTCTTTATTAGATACTTCAAGCTACTAGGCGTCTGTTCCCACCCAGTTGCCTTCCCCCAACCTTTAAAAGGTGCTGGCATTGTGCAGATAAGAAATATATCTAGGGATTAGGGAGTACAAGACCTCCCTCCTCCTTCGGCCTCTGCAATATTTCTTGTTTGAGTCTCGGACTCTTCCCACCCCATACTAATTCGTCAAACAGTGATTTTATCCTGCGAAACCTACACAGTGGCAGCCAGATAGGGGAGTTATGTAGCACGTATAATAGCTGTGGCATCACAATCATCTTCAGGAGATTCACTCTACCCACTAACGATAGGTGAAGCTTATTCCATGTTGAAATTTTTGTACGTATTCTTTGCAGTAATGGGCCTAAATTACGTGCCTCAAAACTCGTCAGTGGAAGATCTATATGAATCCCTAAATACTTACATTTTTGCACCACCTTTAATTTAGTATATACTTCCACCTCCCTAATACAGTCATTGTCCCCATCTATTAGCAAAACACACGACTTATGCCTCTTTCACACTTCAGTCGTGTGACGTCCGCCCAAGTGTGAAAATGGCGGATCCGTCAGAAAAGTGTAAAAACGGATGTAAAACGGATCAGTTTTCAGACGGATCCGCCAAGAAGATTTCACCCGGAAATGATGAAATTTTGGTTCCGGAAATGTAAGTCCGGACCGAGGAGAGAGAGAGAGAGACCCCGGACAGTGTTGTCTGCATTTTCAATGATTTTCTATGGAGGCGACGGATCCGCGGGCGTAGTCCGCCATTTTGGCGGACCAAAAAAACGTTGCATTGGACATTTTTTTGAAATGACGGACGCCAATTTTTGGGCGGATCCGTCAAAAAACGGACCTAATGGACGACCATCCGTCAAAATCCGTCACTAATGCAAGTCAGTGGGAAAAAACGGATCCGCCAAAAAAAATGGCGGATCCGTTTTTTTCACATTTTGACGGATTTTGACTGACGTCGCACGACTGAAAGTGTAAAAGAGGCCTTATGCCAATTAATCGTCAGTCCTGAAATCTGCCCAAAACCTTCAATTAGTGTCACTACATTTCTCAAGGTTTCCCCAGATTCCTCCAAGAAAAGCAAAATATTGTCAGCATAAAGAGCCACCTTCTCCTCCATTGTCCCATATACATTACCTCGTGTGTTTCTCTTATTTTAGTTCTGAGCAGATTGACCGATTAAAACTAACATTTAATTCACTATTAAAAACCAAAAAAAGTGCCAAAAGTGCTAGAAAGTGCTTGTGCAAAGAAAACTTGTGCGCCAAATTGTACACAAAAACCTGTATTCAACACATTTACTGGATCTGCATTAGATGCAGTACTCTGGTATCCTTCAGCATACCCTTCCAGAACGTTGTGTAGGAATTCAATCAAACTTAATTCCTTAAATGCGTGGTTAATTCTGTCTAGTACAGTATAGTATAATCTTGTATTAGGCAAAAGGTATCAATGCCCACATCAACATCTTAGTTAACTCATATAATCATGCAATGCATGTCCTTCAGGTTAAAGTTTGTGTGGTGGGTTTATTATTCCTTTGTTACCAGAAAACAACATGTATGTGATGTCTCATCAATAAATCATGATGGTAGTATATAGATACAGTTTCTCATCTATGGAGCTTTGGGGTTAAACCTATAATTTCTGTAAAAAACAAAAACAAAATATGTAGCCCTCATGGTGAGTTCCTAGTATATTGTTACACTCATCTGCGGTATCGTGTTATTGGACATCGCTTCCCATCATAGATGCTCTCCTGGTGGAAACCAAACCCAAGCATGTACAGCACTAGAGCTCTGCTGGGTTGTCTCTACCCCATAAGATGTCTCCCGACGTGTTTCATCATTTCATCAGGGGAGTGGTGACATCTGTCCCAAATTGTGAGACCAAGCATGTAGCCACTCTATCCGACTTGCCTTATATGAATTCCGAAACCTCGCGGCTTTCCGTTCATTTCCGGACGCCGAGGTTACCACTTCTGGCTAATGGAACACATCGGTAAGCCTTGATCCTCTATTCGTCATCCAGCCGGAAACATCATTTCCGGTTTCTTGAGCGTAGCGTTACCTTCTGGAGCACTCACATAGTACAGCTGTATCTATGGCAACGTTACCTCTCATACAACTACCTTTTAACCAGCGATCATTCAGTGGTATTGTGGTATATTCAGGAGTGACGAACCTTAATCATATCCCTCTGGGTAGCATTGTATTTATGCCACAACATTCCTAAGGGATGTATTCAAAGGATCCTATAAACGCTAATTACCGTATACAGTATACGTTGTTAAGGAGAGCTCTATTAATGAACATTCACAGTGATTCCATGATCCATTTTAGATGTACACTTTAATGGAACTGAAACTCTTATTATTTATCAGGATATCTCAAGGAGGTTACAGCTGGTATAGGGGGATGTATATTGAATTGTTGAATGCTGTATACCAGACACGACGGACCTTCTTGAGGGAAAGACAGTAAAGGGTGCACACTAGATATAGCCCTATTAATCCCTCACTAGGACGTCCCTACCTCACGCGGAGGTTGGCACCCTAGAACCTGCGCATTGGCACCCCCACTCAACGGCGGCTCTCCCTATTGCATCCAACCCTAATGCGTCCTGCGCTAAAGGAAGGAAGCAACTGTTAATTGTTCATTGAGACCCTTCGGGTTCACTGTCTGCAGGCAGAAAATCCAAAAAGTCTCTCTTTGGAGGATGCATTTGTCCCAATCCCCCCCTCTCCGAGTTTTTATGAATTTTTTTCGATTCCCATGAAGGAGATGGCTTTCAAGTCACCCCCGTGAACACGATTCAGGTGGTTAGCCACCGGGGTGTCTCTTTGATTAATGCTGTCCCTATGATGCTCCCCTATTCTTTTTCTCATTTCTCTTCTAGTCTTCACAATATATTCCAGGCCACACATGCACGTTATTTTGTATATTACCCCTATCGATCTACAATTGATAAATTATTTAATCAAGTAAACTTTTCTTGTGACCATACTTGTGAATTCTTTTCCTTGGTGGATGGCTCCACAATATTTTCATTTGCCACATCTGTAGCATCCCTTGAGTTGGTTACCCAGCAATGTGGTGTTATTGAATGTATCAGGGGTAAAATAGCTGCGGACCAGTCTATCTTTAATGGAGCGCCATTTTCTGAATGTTATTTGTGGTGTCGCAGAAATGACATCTGTTAGATCTTTATCCATACAAAGTATTGGCCAGTGTCGTCTGATCATTTCTCTTAGATGCTTAGCTCCATTAGAGTATTTGGTTATAAATCTTATGATGCCCTCATCTACCGTCTTCTGAGCTGGAGTAAGAAGATCCTTCCTATCCTTGAATAAGATGTTTTATATGCGTTTTTTAAAATCCCATCCGGGTATCCTCGTTCCAAAAAACGATTTCTTAACTCATCTGCTTGTTTTTTGAAAAGGCTTTGGTTAGAACAATTCCTTCTAATTCGAAGGTATTGTCTATCGGAATCCCCCTCTTAAGGAAGACAGGATGATTGGTGTCCCATCTTAACAGGGAGTTAGAGAAGGTAGGTTTTCTATAGGTCTTTGTCATCAAATGTCCATTTTCTCCCCTTTCAATCAAAATATCCAAGAAAGATAATTTACACGAGTTGCCGCAAAATTGAAGCGTAGCCAATATCATTTTCATGAAGACCTTGACAAAGTTCCAAAGCTCTCCTCATCACCTCTCCATATGACAAAACATCATCGATTGAGCAGAGCCATATTACAATTTTTGTCCTCCGTACATCTTGAGTTCACCAAATATGACATTCTCCTCCACCAGCCCAGGAGCAAATTTGCATATGAAGGAGCACAAGGACTACCCATATGCGGTGCCCCTGAGCTGGTGGAAGTATTTGCCATCAAATAGAAAATATTTTTGTCAAACAAAACTCTGGGACCTTAATCACAAATCTATTATGTTAATTACACTGGCGTCACTTGATTTAGATAGTACTCCATAGCAATAATACCCTTTCGTGGGGAATAGATGAATATAGGCTTCTATGTCAATGGAACCCAGGATCATGTGGTGTCAAGTTCAATGTCATCTATTTAAGAAGGTCAGTCGTGTCTCGGACATATGAACTTAAGGTACTGCCACACTAAGCTATCCCGCTAGCGATCTCGTTAGCGTTGCATACTAATGAGATCGCTAGCGGGATTGTTCTATATCGCTAAATGCTGCCGCATTTAGCGATATAGTTAACGACGCTTCGCCGTTAGCGATCTTCTTAACGACTTTAGCGTACAAAGTACGCTAAATCGCTAAGAAAAGGTGCCACACAGCGATTAGATACTTACCAGGGGAGCGCCAGCGATGAAATAGGGTCCGAACGATTCCAGCGACGAGCGAGATCACAGCAGGAAGCTCGTCGCTGGAAGCTGCGCACTGAACAATATCGCTAACGGGATCGCTAATAGTGACGTTTTTAGCGATCCGTTAGCGATATTGTTTAGTGTGGCATACCCTTAAGATATGTGACAAAAGGTCTCAAAATTTTGTCCACATATAGGCCTAGATTTTGGGTTAGACTATCAATGCTGGAAACAATAGGTCTACCCTTTAAGGGATTTAGACCCTTGTGTACCTTCGGTAAACAGAAGAAGGTTGCAGTAGTAGGATGGGAAGGTACCAAGAAGTCTTTTTCATCATTATTCATCAGCTTCTTGTGAAGGGCCTCATTTATAAGTAGTTTCAGTTCGTTGAGTTACAGATCAGTGGGATTATCATCCAATCTTTTATAACCCATATCCCCTTGTAAAAGGGAGTAACATAGTGTCTTGTACTGGGCCACATAGTGTCTTGTACTGGGCCATCCTTATCGGAGGGTTTGATTACCCTACTCTTATCCCTTTCAAGATCAATTAACCCATTCATCTCCGCTTTCGTGAGATTATGAAAACTACGTTTCTTTTGCTTCTCTAGTTCCAAAAGGTCTCTAGTGACCAAGTTGGAGAATACATCGATGGCACTTATATCAATGCTGATAGGTGGCATGCGTTTACTTTTGTTTTTCAAATCCGTGAAAGGACCTTCCCCTTGTTTGTTAAAATCTGGGTCTCCTAGATGATATAGGAATCTAACATCTCCCAACATCTCTTCATCAATGCCTAACTCAGCACAGCTTTTTTTGTCAGAGCTGATAAAGTGTTTTTTCCATTTAAGTCGCCGAGTGAACAGGTGCAAATCTTTGGTTGCCTCAAAAACACTCAAAGTCAGAAGTGGGCACAAACGACAAACCCTTACTAAGCACCGCCATCTGTTCTTTAGAGAGGGGCTTTGAGGAAATATTCCCTATTTGTTTATCTAGACAGGGTTTCGTATGTTGAATCTGTTCCTGAGTGGATACCCCGAGTCTAAAAAAACATTCCCTCTGTGGGGAGCCTCGATTTGCTCCTCTGCCCCCCGTTGACCCCCTCTTGCTCTAGTGTTTTTATACCTAGCCTCAGAGTCCGAATATTCGGCCTCTGATGAGGATATATCCGTTTCCTGTGGTCAGTGTATTTTTGTATTAGTGATTGAATAAGCCCTATTGTCCCGGAACTCTTGTAAGTCCCTAATAAAATACTTATGTTTCCTTTCTTTCAGATGATATTGGAACTTTTCAATAGTATTTTGGAGACTAAACTCTTTAGTGGCAAATTCGGGTTCTGCTGAAAACTTCTTAGTGACTCCTATTTTCTCTTTTAGGCGTTCATTCAGAGTGGCGAGAATAGATTTCTCCTCCTCGAGGAGTATCCTCATTAATCTAAGAGAGCTCTCAGTGGCTTTTTTTTCCAATTTGGCCAGTAAAGAGGTATTCTTATACCTGTACCCAAAGGATAGTGAAATTCTAGGTGTCTGGGCACAATGCCTGCCCTGATATAGCTATCCAAGCTCTGCACCTCCCACCAGGATGTAACTTGTTTCTTATACACTTTAGTTAACTCCTTAAATGCTGCGCTGAATGAGGGTATGTACTTTTTTTGGGTGAATACTCCGTCAGAGAATACATCCTTAGCTTCATTCATCCATTGGTTAGTGTCTACTCCTGTGGATAAGAATCCTGCCATGTCAAAAAATTATATTATATGTGGCAGGGGCTATTGTAATCAATTGAGAATGAATCAGTTCTGCGCAGATTGACCAATTAAAACTTAACATTTAATTCACTATTAAAAACCCAAAAAAGTGCCAAAAGTGCTAGAAAGTGCTTGTGCAAAGAAAACTTGTGCGAATAAAATAGCAAAAATATACTAAACCGCCAAATTGTACACAAAAACCTGTATTCAACACATTTACTGGAGCTGCATTAGATGCAGTACTCTGGTATCCTTCAGCATACCCTACCAGAACGTTGTGTAGGAATTCAATCAAACTTAATTCCTTAAATGCGTGGTTAATTCTGCCTAGTATAGTATAATCTTGTATCAGGCAAAAGGTATCAATGCCCACATCAACATCTTAGTTAACTCATATAATCATGCAATGCATGTCCTTCAGGTTAAAGTTTGTGTGGCGGGTTTATTATTCCTCTTACTTTAGCAGCCAGTGGCTCCACAGCCAAGGCAAAAAGCAGCGGGGACAGCGGACACCCCTGCCTCGTACCCCTAAACAATGAAAAACTTTTCGATAACTTATTATTCACTCTAATTTTAGCCGTTGGAGAGGAGTATAGCAATTTCACCCAAATAAACACTGGCCCAAACCCTAAGAGCTCCAGCACCGACTACAGGTAATTCCATTCTACACTGTCAAAGGCTTTATGTGCATCCAAAGATACCACCACTCTCTTACCCTTGTTTTCAGCTGGGATTTGTACACTGCTCAAAAAAATAAAGGGAACACACAAATAACACATCCTAGATCTGAATGAATGAAATATTCTCATTGAATACTTTGTTCTGTACAAAGTTGAATGTGCTGACAACAAAATCACACAAAAATCATCAATGGAAATTACATTTATTAACCAATGGAGGCCTGGATTTGGAGTCACCCACAAAATTAAAGTGGAATGTAATGTCCTTAAAACAAGTCAAAATGATGCTCAGTAGTGTATGTGGCCTTAACGTGCCTGTATGACCTCCCTACAACGCCTGGGCATGCTCCTGATAAGGCGGTGGATGGTCTCCTGAGGGATCTCCTCCCAGACCTGGACTAAAGCATCTGCCAACTCCTGGACAGTCTGTGATGCAACGTAATGTTGGTGGATGGAGCGAGACATGATGTCCCAGATGTGCTCAATCAGATTCAGGTCTGGGGAACGGGCGGGCCAGGCCATAGCTTCAATGCCTTCATCTGGCAGGAACTGCTGACACACTCCAGCCACATGAGGTCTGGCATTGTCCTGCATTAGGAGGAACCCAGAGCCAACCACACCAGCATATGGTCTCACAAGGGGTCTAAGGATCTCATCTCGGTACCTAATGGCAGTCAGGCTACCTCTGGCGAGCACATGGAGGGCTGTGTGGCGCTCAAAAGAAATGCCACCGCACACCATTACTGACCGACTGCCAAACCGGTCATGCTGAAGAATGTTGCAGGCAACAGATCGCTCTCCACGGCGTCTCCAGACTCTGTCACATGTGATCAGTGTGAACCTGCTTTCATCTGGGAAGAGCACAGGGCACCAGTGGCAAATTTGCCAATCCTTGTGTTCTGTGGAAAATGCCAAGCGTCCTGCACAGTGTTGGGCTGTGAGCACAACCCCCATCTGTGGACTCAGACCATCCTCATGGAGTCTGTTTCTAACCGTTTGTGCAGACACATGCACATTTGTGGCCTGCTGGAGGTCATTTTGCAGTGCTCTGGCAGTGCTCCTCCTGTTCCTCCTTGCACAAAGGTGGAGGTAGCGGTCCTGCTGCTGGGTTGTTGCCCTCCTACGGCCCCCTCCACGTCTCCTGGTATACTGGCCTATCTCTTGGTAGCGCTCTGCCTCTGGACACTACGCTGACAGACACAGAAAACCTTCTTGCCACAGCTCGCATTGATGTGCCATCCTGGATGAGCTGCACTACCTGAGCCACTTGTGTGGGTTGTAGAGTCCGTCTCATGCTACCATGAGTGTGAAAGCACAACAAACATTCAAAAGTGACCAAAACATCAGCCAGAAAGCATTGGTACTGAGATGTGGTTTGTGGTCCCCACCTACAGAACCACTCCTTTATTGAGTGTGTGATAATTGCCAATAATTTCCATCTGTTGTCTATTCCATTTGCACAACAGCATGTGAAATTGATTGTCAATCAGTGTTGCTTCCTAAGTGGACAGTTTGATTTCACAGAAGTTTGATTTACTTGGAGTTATATTCTGTTGTTTAAGTGTTCCCTTTATTTTTTTCAGCAGTGTATATTTAAATACAGACTCCTCAAATTGACAGCAGTGGACTTGTTAGGCATAAAGTCAGATTGGTCCAATTGGTTGAACCACTTTTTCAATTACCTGGATTAGTCTGTTTGCCAGGGCCTTTGCTAAAATCTTAATATCTGCCATCAAGAGTGATATTGGTCTATATGACTCCGGCCGCTGTGGGTCTTAGTCAGCTTTAGGTATAACCACAACAATGGCCTCCCTCATAGATGCAGGCAATACTCCCCTCTCCAACGACTCATTAAATACCCCTACCAATTTGGTTATTAGGTCTTCATGGAGGACTTTATAGACCTCCGCTTGGATGCCGTTTGCCCCCGGAGCTCTGTCCCCCACCATGGATGTCAGAGCCACCCTCAGTTCCTCCTTAGTTTAGGTAAGTCAGCCTCCCATAAACCTGTCCAACTCCCCCTCCACCTGCTGCAACCTTGAGGAGTATAGCTTAGTGTAGAAACCCCGAAAAACTTCTAAAATTTGTTCCCCCTGTGTAACCATGTTCCCCTCTTTTGATTTCATTACATATATATGTGCCGAGTCTCGTTGCACAGAAGCCACTACTTAGAGCAGATGCCCCACTTTTTCACTTCTGCATAAAACGCCTCCTTTTGGAACGCCCGCAACCTCTCCACCCTACGTATATGCAATTTGTTTACCGCTTCTTGAGCTGCCTTCATACCCTTTTGTGTATCCCTTGAACATTGATTACTCAGCACTTCCTCTAGCGCCCTCAATTCCTCCATCACCGCTTTATCAAAGTTTGTAGATATAGCCTTATATCTTTATACATCTCTGAACAATATCCCCCTTAGGTATGCCTTCACAGTGTCTCATACTATATGTCCCTCTGCACTACCCTCATTAATCCTGAAAAATTCCGCTAGCTCCTCACCGATCCTGTTATGTTCTGCTACAAACACTAAGGAAAGAAAGGGATATCTATCCCTACGATAGAACTAAGCTCGATCCCTACGATGTAACGGGGAACCTGATCCTGCGATCAGACCCGCTAAAGTCCTCAGCTAGTCTGTACGAAGACCTATAGATGCGAGGGAGGGATCCCTATAAGAACTAGGGACTGGGAGAAAAGATGGACACCTCCTAACAGAAATTGTAGCAGTAAAAAGAAAAACAAACAACATAGAACATAGAGGTCAAAAGACCAAGCAAAACTGACTGAGTAAGGTAACAAAGCACCTGGCTAGCTTAAGAGTAGAAATTACAATGAAGTCCAGCAAAGCCAGAAGGGCGGAGCAGGATTAAATAGGCAACAAAGGTCATGTGACCAGCAAGATAGAAAAAACCTAACAGGAGAGTTCTAACAGATCCCCCCCCATGTCCAGGAGCTGCAACCAAAAGGTGTGAATTTTCCATCCCAGTCCCACCAATTTTCCCTGGTCTTCAAATTGTAATGACACCACTGTGATCAGACAAAACTCTTGGTAGATACTCCACCTCCTGTACTAAATTATCCATCCATTCATTTCTCAAGGCTACGTCAATACGGGACAGACAGCCATATATTGCCGAGTAGCAAGAGTAACAGTACTTATCTATATTTCGTACCCTCCATAAGTCCGTCCACGCTATCTCCTTCAAATAATTACCAAACGGCATGGGTCTCATTCCCCTCACTCCTCAACAAACCATGCCTTCCCTTGTCTCAGTGGTTATTAGCAATATTATTCACATCTCCCACTATAAGTAAAGGAACCCCTACCCATCTACCTGATATTTCTAAAATTTCTAGAAGCTTTTTCCTCGAATATGGCGGAGGTATATAAACCGACACAATACATAATAATCTATTAAAAATCTTACACACTACAAACACATATTGACCATCTTTGTCTATTATCGCCTCTAACTCCTCAAACAGGACGTTTGTGTGAACCAGTATTGACACACCCCTGGCATAAGCTGAGAACGTCAAGCGATACGCCTTTCTCATCCATCTCCTCTGCAGCACAGCTATTTTTTTCCCACACCAGGTATGTTTCCTGAAGGCATATCACCGAGGGCCTCCGTTTCAAGATATATTGCACTATTGCTGTGCGCCTCGTGTTATTAGACAGACCCCTGACATTCCAGCTCAAGATTTTGACTCTACCTCCCATCACATTCTAAAACCTCAGAATTTGGTTTCCCTCCCTTTATGGCCTCCACCCCTCTCCCCTATCCCCCCACCGCGTCCCCTTTCTCTTTAGTAAATTTCAACTTAAACACCCTTATAACTTCCCCACCCCACTCCCACAAGAACTGTATCCCATAACTATTCAAGTTTAACAATATTCATAACAATTAGCGGTTATTACTTGTCTCACAAACACATAGAGCCATCTTCAGCAGGCCCTCTCCGCTCCAATACGTTTAGCATTTTGATCCAGCCAGTGTGTCACCTCCTCAGGGTTTTGAAAAAAGTGTACCCTTTCCATGGCCACCACCCTTAGTTTGGCCGGATACATCATTGAGTAGGCCAAGCCCAGACCACGCAGTCTCCTCTTGACCTCTCCAAACTACATCCAGCCATGACTCAATATAATCAGTGGGGTTGCTCCCCCTCCACTTTTTCAGACACACCTGCGGGAACGATTTTCAAGATTATCAGTTTAAAACTCCAGTTCCGCAATCCGTTGAACGTATTTTTTCTCCCTTTTTAACAGTTCGGTAATCTGGTCCTCAGCACTCCCCACACGCTCCTTCACCACTTCCACTCTCTCCTCCACCTTTTGCATGGCAGAGCAAAAAATAGCCACCTCGCACTTTAAGTCATCGACCTGCAGGGTCAGAGCTGTGAGTGCAGATTTGCAGAATATCACCGCTGAGAATATGTCCTTTAGAGTCGGCTCATCCATATCAATTGCACAGGCATCTATAGACTGTTCAGCATGTACAGGGCCTTGTGGGGCCACTGCAGCAGGTGATGTGTCCCCGATATCAGGTGTTCTATCAGGATGCATAGGGGACCCCCGCACCACCTCATCGCCCTGAGTCCGGGTTCTTCATTCTATCTGCTCCTATGGGACTTCCACTCCTCCAGCTCCCTAACCTTCAGCTCCTAGCCGCAGCCGCTCAGCCTCCTCCATCTTGGCAAATTTCTCGAGCTTGGAGATCAACTTTAGCTTTCTTATATATGCGGCGCTTGCCTTTGACGCCTCATTATCTGCAGACTCAGCTCCATCATGGGCCCTGGAGCTTCCCGCCGTCCCCAGATCCTTCTTCCTCCTGAGCGTCATCCTGGGTCCGTGGATCGTCACCGACTTGCTTCCTCTGCTCACTGGATCTGCGGGCACCCCAGCAGCTGCACCAGGCGTTCAGCGCCACCTCCTTTCAGCCTTTAGCACGGTAGGTGCGGCAAAGCATGTCCACTCACATCGCCTGCTAGGCCACGCCCAGTCTAAATTTCTTTTGGCAGTGCATTGGTTAATCTGTTGAGAGCTCCTGGAGCATTGAGGCTCTCAGCTGTGCACTGTTAGCCACTCCCATCTCCTATATAAACTAGGTCTTGGCTAGAACTCATTATCAGAGATAGCTTATGCTGCATGACTGGAGGTTGTTGTTGGTTATCATTGAAGAAGGCAGTTAGTGGATTTATCTGTGAATGTTGCTAGGCTTTGAGTTTGTAATATTTCCCTTTCTTTTCCTACTTTGGTCTAACCCCATCCTCCACTCCCCGTTGCATTCCTCTGTAATATGTGTGAGTATAACTGTATGTTTGGTATTATATGTTACCAAACAAAGATTCATATTACCTTGTTAGTCTGGTTGGTGTACTACGGTACACTACTACACCCCTCTTCCCTGGGTGGGGGAAGGGTACAGGTTGAGGGCAGATTCAGGAGCTAAGGCAAGGTGCGTGGCCCCAGCGTCTTCACCATTAGAATCAATCCGGGGAGCAGGGCGTGTTAGGGTGCCCCTAGTGTTATGGACAGGTAAGGAGCCCCTGGTCCTGGGACACCCAACAACAGAGCTGTAAAACAAATTGCCTCTTCAGAGAGGAAGAGGACTTGAACTTTACAGCACCACCTGTTGAAAGCAGCAATCCTACAAGTCTTTATTGACCCTTTAACGAGTCTTGCCATATGACTTAGGATAAAAGCCAAATCAGAACCTCAATTTGCAGACATGCAGTTTCGGGCTATTGGCCCTAGTCAGTGCAAAGTCCAGGAGATGTGGTGTGACCAGACCATGTTCCTGGACGGTAAGACACAGCCATTACACAATACACAGCAGGGGAACATTTACAGTATAAGATTATCTCAGCACAGGAACATTACTTTTTTATCACATCCAATTGTGGAAGTTATTTTTATTTCAAGATCTACTGATGAAAATGTACTTTGTTCTTGAGAAAACCCTTTTAACTAGATTTTATTTTTTTATTTGTGAAAAAAATTCAATAACTACACAATTAATTTAAAAAAAAGTGCAGTTCCATACAAAACACCAAACAACATGTGAAAAAGGCCTCTGTGCAGGCTGATATATGGCGTTTTGCATGATAGAGCTCCAATAAACCGCACATTTATTGATGACACTAGCAGCCTTTTTTATACTTGGAAGAATTTTACCCTACATATAGTCTACTGGCTTGGGGATTAACGAGTTAAAGGGATTTTCCTAATATCACATCTCATGGTCTAAATCTCCGCAATTCTGACAACAGGGCTCTTTAAATCCCAATCCTAAATGGACCAGAGTTGCACATGCTTGAATTCCACCTTATTGATTGTCTATGGGGCTACCCAAGAAAGCCAAGTTCAGTGCTTAGTTATTCCCATAGTCCCACTGACAATGAATAGAGCAGAGGCCATGCATGTGTATCTCCTCTCCATTCAAGACATGGCTGTATAGAGCCCTGTTTTCAGGATTACTGGGGACTAAAGGTAGGAACCCCAGTAATTAGCAAGTTATCGCCTGTTTGTGGATAAGGCAAAACTGATGATTTGGGGAAAACCCCTTTAAGAAAAGATCGGAAAAACCAGACGGGACTTATTTGAATTATTCAAATGTCCTATACAAAAGTACATTTCACATCAGTTAGCATTACCAGAACATGATGCTTACAATATTAAATATCCTGATTTATTCGACAGTCATAGAAAAGGAGATCAAATTCACCATCAATGGCCCAAAAAAATAAAAAATATGTTACTACCACTTATTTGTATTAAATGAAAATTATTTTTTTCTGCTCAGATTTCTTGCTTCTGATCTTGTGAAATTCCACATCATCAGATAATTCTGTGATGGATTATAAGATGCATGATTGAAGGAATGTCAATATTTTATTAGGTGTTTGTGCTTTGTATCAAAAATTCAGTAACATTAACATGTGGCATCGCTAATAGTAAGGTACCATAAGCACTGATACTAATGACGAGTGAACGTGCTTCAGAAATTGCTAACCGAGTGACTTTGGCGTGCTCGAATAACATGCTCGAGTCCACGCGCCTGCATGTCTCACCGCTGTTCGACAGCCGCAACACATGCAATGGTGGTCTGTTTATTAGGCAATCCCTGCATGTGTTGCAATTGTCAAACAGCCGCAAGACATGCAGGTGCAAGGACTCCAACATATTATTCGAGCATGCTGAAGACACTCTGTTAGCACCCGAGCATGCTCGCTCATCACTAACTGCTACATCAGTGACACAAATAATAATAATCTTTATTTTTATATAGCGCTATCATATTCCGCAGCGCTTTACAGTTTGCACACATTATCGTCGCTGTCCCTGATGGGCTCACAATCTAGATTCCCTATCAGTATGTTTTTTAGAAGTAGCATGCAGAAAAAGCTGGGAACTATGTATCTTTACCTCATTAGCACTGGCAACAACAAACTCTGCAAAGGTCCCTTGCTTCCATGGAGGGATCGCTGTCCACACCTGTCAAAGAAGAAAAAAAACTTACCAAAATGAGCATAAAAGTGGTCATCGTTGTTAAGATTTATTACATTTCATTAGCCATTACACTTCTTGCATGGAGGATCATTACTATTTGGCCACCCTGGGTTATTTTGGGCTTTTCCATGGCTCTAAAAGCAAATGTATCTAAGTCCTCAATGAGAGTAGCATGGGTTACGTCCATAGTCTGCACTGAATGGGTTCATAATGTGGTGCCAAGTGTTCTTCTCTAGAGATGGTCACAACTTTGCTATCCTCCATGAACCTTATAGCATAATGGAACCTTCTCCCAAGAAATGTACCTGATGTTGCCAAAAGTATCTATTACAGAATGAGAAGTGTTCAGAAGATCAAGACCACAACAGATGCAGTATGAGAAGAAATGAAACACTCATTGACAAGTACTTGTAGCTACCTTTTGTCCATATGTAGTCTATGTACACTTTAATAACCATTCCCTTAGCTGCAATGAAAATGTACATAGGTGAACTTTGTAAACAGCCTCGACTGAAAACGATCCTACAACATAGTAACCAACTTCAAACAATCCATAGTGTTGTGAATGGACTTGAAATGAGTTCTGAGCTGAGGCTCCCTCTGGTGGTTACAAGCGGTACTGGACTGTCCAGTGAAGATTGTGAGGAGTGGGAATCAGGTGTTACTGACTGGTCTTATATAAGGGAGTCGCCTTCCCATCAGGGTTGCCGGTGATCAATTGTTCTAGTCTCAATCCTTGAGTCCTGTTTCCTTTGTAGCCTGCTGTGTCGTGTTTGCATCTCCTGCTAACAGATAAGACATTTTCTTCTTTTTGTTTTTGTGCTTGATTTTTGCATTTTGTCCTGCACTTCTTTGGGGGCCTTCAGGGTCCCCTCCGGGGGCTTTTGCCCTCTCAGTTTAGTTCAGCCACTGATGTTTGTACTTTTGCTTTTTCCAGTTTTTTCAGTGGCTGCTGTTTTGATTTTGTTACACCAGAGAACTAATTTAGGTGGTAGAGGTCGTGTGATCTCAGGTGATTTTGAAATTAGTAGAGTTGGTGCTTTTCAGGGTTTTTTGGGATTGCAGTAAGTGCCCTTCCTATCCTTTTCTATTTAGGTAGTTTGGGCCCCAACGTTTGCTCATACTATTTTCTGTCTGTGTCAGTAATTCTTTCTTGTCTAACCGCCATTACATGTTTGGGGGCTTTCTATGTTCTTTGGGGATCTGCTCCGGGGCAGATAGCTTTCCTCTTTCTATCTTTAGGTGTAGTTAGTTTCTCAGGCTGTGACGAGGCGTCTAGGACCAACGTAGGAACGCTCCACGGCTGCCTCTAGTTGTGGTGGTTAGTCAGGGTACTGCAATCTCCTAGTTTCCAACTGCTCTGGTGTATTGCCTTTTTTACCTGCACTCCTCAGCTACCGAAACATAACACCATAGGCAGTCTGATACACCTGTCCTCTACTTGTTACTGACCTACTATATGTGCATTAGTAAGAAGTAGGGGGAGATGGAAAACAGAATATCTGCAAAATCAGACTACACTAGGTTTGTTTGTAGTCTGTAACCACTGTGGTATGGCGACTGGGCATGTGCGGTTAATGGGCGGTATGTATCACAGAGATGGGTGGCCCTATGATGGAAGCCTGGGCGTGTTTTCCTCAGCAGATCTACTGCTGAGGGTTTTGCTATACATTGGGAAGGCTCCTAGGTGACTTGGAGAGATGGGTGGGTCCAGTGACATTCATACCCTACCCAAGGGGGTGTGTCTTAACACCCAAGATGGAGCCTGCGTGTTTGTGTGCGGGCCGCAGTGCTGGCTAAGCTGAGCCAAAGTGAGGAGGCCTGTGATATACCTCCAGAGAGGACGCCTCTGAGGATAAGAGGTGTCCGGGGACCTGTGCGGTCGTCAAGGACAGTTAATGGACACTAATCTGTGTTAGACACACCAGGCTCAGCGAGGACCGTGGGTTCTATGAAGCCAAAAGGTGGTTAGATGGTGCACGGGGTGCTGCATGTTATCAAGCTCCAGAGTGAGGTTTATGCGGTATAAATAAACCCAATGGACTTGTTTTAACCCTGAGTGTCCCAGCATATTCCTCGAAGACCAGCAAAAGTGAGCACTCCCCGTCCACAGATAGTGGAGACGTGTTACACCATGGAGACTCAGGTCAATTTTGGAGCGGCAGACACAAAACCTTAGGGGATTTTCTTAATTTGGATTATTTGCAAAATTGCTTCTTTATACGTTTTCCATGCACTCGGACAAAGAAATGTAACTGATTACAATATCTTATGTATCATTCAAATGGGGAGATTAGAACACGTCTATTGACATACATTCAGAGCACAAAAAAGGGTAGATATGACCTTGAGATATGTCAGAGTAAGCTGACATCTCGTTAATTCATTAATATCTTTCTGCATAAAATATTATCCATACTTGCCTGATCTCCAGGTTTGAAGTACTTTACATCGAGTCCACATTCCATGATAGTTCCAGAGGCATCTCTGCCCAAAATTAAAGGAAATTCATTGCCAGACGTCGTTATATGAAGAGGATCCCGACTCAAATTCAGACTTTTTGATCCATAACCATCTTGAAATAAATTGAGGGAAAATGATTGGCTGGCACTTGCAAATTTATAGTGGTTTTGATTGTTCTGAGAATAGCAATACAATTTTTGTACAGTAAAATTCCTCTATTACATACACACACATACACTGCCTCTCTGCAAAACAGTCACACAGCCCTTCTGCAAAATACACACACACTGCCTCACTGCTGAATACACACACCACACACTCACACCACCCCTCTGCAAAATACACACACACCACACACTGCCCCTCTGTAGATTACACACACACACAGCCTCTCTGCAAAATAAACACACTGCCTCTGCAAAATACAAACACAGACACACTACCCCTCTGCAAAACATACACATTCTTACACACCCCCACCTACACACACTCTGCCTCTTCACAATATATACACACTGTCCCACTGAATAAATCACCCCCACACACTGCCTCTTTCAAAACTGTGCCCCCTTTCACAATGATACATTTAATGTTCAGCTCCTCCTGGAGGTCTTACCAGTGCCTGCCCGTGCGGTCTCTGCTCCTCCGCTGCAGGCAGCAATGTGATGAGGTCAGTAACGTGATGATGTCATCACACTGCTACACCCGGGGAGTGACAGGCGCTCCTCTGCCTCAGTCCAGGCACAGCACTGTTCAAATGTCCTTGAGTCTTTTAGATGCAAATACAGTACAGACCAAAAGTTTGGACACATCTCATTTAAAGATTTTTCTGTATTATCATGACTATGAAAATTGTACATTCACACTGAAGGCATCAAAACTATGAATTAATACATGTGGAATTATATACTTAACAAAAAAGTGTGAAACAACTGAAAATATGTCTTATATTCTAGGTTTTTCAAAGTAGCCACCTTTTGCTTTGATGACTGCTTTGCACACTCTTCGCATTCTCTTGATGAGCTTCAAGAGTTAGTCACCGGAAATGGTCTTCTAACAGTCTTGAAGGAGTTCCCAGAGATGCTTAGCACTTGTTGGCCCTTTTGCCTTCACTCTGCGGTCCAGCTCACCCCAAACCATCTCGACTGGGTTCAGGTCTGGTGACTGTGGAGGCCAGGACATCTGGCGCAGCACCGCATCATGCAGCTGCAAGATGCTGTGGTAGGCATGCTGGTTCAGTATGCCTTCAATTTTGAATAAATCCCCAACAGTGTCACCAGCAAAGCACCCCCACACCATCACACCTCCTCCATGCTTCACGGTGGGAACCAGGCATGTAGAGTCCATCTGTTCACCTTTTCTGCGTCACACAAAGACACGGTGGTTGGAACCAAAGATCTCAAATTTGGACTCATCAGACCAAAGCACAGATTTCCACTGGTCTAATGTCCATTCCTTGTGTTCTTTAGCCCAAACAAGTCTCTTCTGCTTGTTGCCTGTCCTTAGCAGTGGTTTCCTAGCAGCTATTTTACGATGAAGGCCTGCTGCACAAAGTCTCCTCTTAACAGTTGTTGTAGAGATGTGTCTGCTGCTAGAAATCTGTGTGGCATTGACCTGGTCTCTAATCTGAGCTGCTGTAATCCTGCGATTTCTGAGGCTGGTGACTCGGATAAACTTATCCTCAGAAGCAGAGGTGACTCTTGGTCTTCCTTTCCTGGGGCGGTTCTCAAGTGAGCCAGTTTCTTTGTAGCGCTTGATGGTTTTTGCAACTGCACTTGGGGACACTTTCAAAGTTTTCCCAATTTTTCGGACTGACTGACCTTCATTTCTTAAAGTAATGATGGCCACTTGTTTTTCTTTACTTAGCTGCTCTTTTCTTGCCATAATACAAATTCTAATAGTCTATTCAGTAGGACTATCAGCTGTGTATCCACCAGACTTCTGCACAACACAACTGATGGTCCCAACCCCATTTATAAGGCCAGAAATCCCACTTATTAAACCTGACAGGGCACACCTGTGAAGTGAAAACCATTTCCGGTGATTACCTCTTGAAGCTCATCAAGAGAATGCCAAGAGTGTGCAAAGCAGTAATCAAAGCAAAAGGTGGCTACTTTGAAGAACCTAGAATATAAGACATAATTTCAGTTGTTACACACTTTTTTGTTAAAGGGAATCTGTCACCCCATTTTTGCCCTATGAGATACGGCCACCGCCATCAGCGGCTTATCTACAGCATTCTGTAATGCTGTAGATAAGCCCCTGATGTTACCTGAAAGAGAAGAAAAACGAGTTATATTATACTCACCCAGGGGCGGTCCGCCGTCCGATGGGCGTCGCGGTCCGGTTCGGTGCCTCCCATCTTGTAGCGAAGCCGGCCTCTTCTTTTCGTCCCGTTGCAGCTCCTGCGCAGGCGCACTGCTCTGCCCTGGTGAGGGCAGAGCAGAGTACTGCAGTGCCCAGGCACCGGACCTCTCTGACCTTTCCCGGCGCCTGCGCACTGCAGTACTCTGCCCTCACCAGGGCAGATCAGTGCGCCTGCGCAGGAGCCGCGACGGGACGGAAAGAAGAGGCCGACTTCGCTACAAGATGGGAGGCGCCAAACCCGGACCGCGACGCCCATCGGACCGGACCGGACGGCAGAACGCCCCTGGGTGAGTATAATATAACTCATTTTTCTACACTTTCAGGTGACATCGGGGGCTCATCTACAGCATTACAGAATGCTGTAGATAAGCCCCTGATGGCGGTGGCTGCACCTCATAGGGCAAAAATGGGGTGACAGATTCCCTTTAAGTATATAATTCCACATGTGTTAATTCATAGTTTTGATGACTTCAGTGTGAATTTACAATTTTCATAGCCATGAAAATACAGAAAAATCTTTAAATGAGAAGGTGTGTCCAACTTTTGGTCTGTACTGTACATTTGAGCAAGAGAAGGGAGCGGCGTGTGTGCACGGTGGCAGGCCTGGCATGCGTGCCTACTCTGAGGACCTGCCACTAGATCAATTGGGTAGTTTTTGCTCTTATTTTATTCCCACAGCTTCTGAGTAGTCTGTTTTTTTCTCTATTTTTAAATCAGAGATATGTGCCTTTATTTATTGCTATTTTTATGGTTTGTACAAGGGTAGCGGTGCTCACAGGGTAATAATACAGAGCAACCTAAGGAAATGCCCATGACTAAAGACCATAAAGATTAGCACCAAATATAAAGGTCCACATCTCTGGAACTGTACGATTGAAAAAAAAAAAAAAACACGGAATACTTTAAGAAACTGTGAGAATAAAGTAATGGGCCACAGGTCGTCTTTAATATCAGTTACATCTCCAGCACCAGTAGTATGTGCCTAGGTCTCTTGGCACCAGTGATCACATCTCATTGTACCTGCTTCCTCACCGGCTGCCAAAGCTCCAGGTATCTGTAAAGTTTACCTATATAAGTTTTGCAACCATCTGGTGCTGGATTAAGGTTAGGGCTACACAGCAACTCAGGTCGCACTGCTAAAGATCACTGTATGCCCCCATTGCCACACTGCAACTACATGGGGTCACACTGGTACCCGCAAGTCTCAAAAAATACAAAAGGTTCTGACTTTTAGTGATTTGCTCACCGCAGGACCCTATGGATTGCAATGTGACCCCATCCACATGCTGCCATGTAGCTGCAGCATCAGGCAATCCCTGACCTGTGTCGCTGCCAATGTTTATGCCCCACAGATTCTTCTTGTGTGATCTTTAAAGACAAGCACATTATCCTGGCCACTTACTTCTCATGTTCACGTCAATGGGATTGACACTTGCAGCGTGGACTTTAATGATCACTTCATTCGGATAGTTGATGATGGGCAAAAGCACGTTTTCATTGAAGCGGAGGACATCATTGTCCCCATATTTGTCAATGACCCAGGCTGGCATAACCGTGTTCCTCCGACATGAGGAATGGACCCCTCTGTCTCTGCCAGCATCCACTATTATACTGGGTCGTCTACACAGATGGGCAACAGATCTCCTGCACACAGTGTTCATCCTGGTGTTCCTCGGGAGATTTACAATACATGCACGGTCCTACAGAAACAATGTCACGAGCCTCCAGCTCTGCACTTCATGTCATTAATACAAGAGCCAAGATACAACTTGAATCTTTCAGTCAGCTGTGTGAATCAACACACACACAAAGCCCACGTGTGTCACCCTGCCGCTCTCAGCACTCCGGCTTCATTTCTTACTTCTCCACAAATTCATGTGTTGTCCCCTCTGCGTCCTCTATGCACTTCCGCGTTCCAAGCCTCGTTCCCGCCTCGCCCAATTACAGCATGGAATACTAGACTGCCAACCAATCAGAAGCGCTGTAGTTTCTGGTCACTTATTTGCCAACCAACACATGTCGGCTTCCTGTACTATGCCAGTTCTCTGTGTGTGGCAGAGATTATAAGGCATGCTCGGCACCAGTTTGCGGGAGGTAAGTACATAGAGTGAAATTTTGGGACAGTTAGTGCGGGTTTTGTTTCCTTAAGGCTACAGTTGCCAGGGTTTTAGTTTAGGCTGCTGACAGTTATAACACACAGCAGAATATAATGCCACCATAAATTCTTATAGAAAATGGTTATAGTTTGTCCAAATATTATTATTCTAGATGACAATATAGAGTATGTACCCGAATACTACCACAGGTCACAGCAGTAATACAGGGCGCCCTTGTATCAATTCATGAAGAAAGCCCTGCACTCTAAACTCCCTGAATATTTACAAATCCTGGGCCATTGGGCTCACTCAGTGGCTGTAGTGCTGTCAGCGTGAGCCATTGGGCTCACTGAGGTGCTGTCGGCGCGAGCCATTGGGCTCACTGAGTGGCAGCAGTGCTGTCGGCGCGAGCCATTGGACTCACTGAGTGGCTGCAGTGCTGTCGGCGCGAGCCATTGGGCTCACTGAGTGACAGCAGTGCCTGTCGGCGTGAGACATTGGGCTCACTGAGTGGCAGCAGTGCTGTCGGTGTGATCCATTGGGTTCACTGAGTGACTGCAGTGCTGTCGGCGTGAGCCATTGGGTTCACTGAGTGGCAGCAGTGCTGTCGGCGTGAGACATTGGGCTCACTGAGTGGCTGCAGTGCTGTCAGCGTGAGCCATTGGGCTCACTGAGTGGCAGCAGTGCTGTCGGTGTGATCCATTGGGTTCACTGAGTGGCTGCAGTGCTGTCGGCGTGAGCCATTGGGCTCACTGAGTGGCAGCAGTGCTGTCGGTGTGATCCATTGGGTTCACTGAGTGGCTGCAGTGCTGTCGGTGTGAGCCATTGGGCTCACTGAGTGGCTGCAGTGCTGTTGGCGCGAGCCATTGGGCTCACTGAGTGGCAGCAGTGCTGTCGGCGTGAGCCATTGGGTTCACTGAGTGGCTGCAGTGCTGTCGGCGTGAGCCATTGGACTCACTGAGTGGCTGCAGTGCTGTCGGCGCGAGCCATTGGGCTCACTGAGTGGCTGCAGTGCTGTCGGCGCAAGCCATTGGGCTCACTGAGTGGCTGCAGTGCTGTTGGCGCGAGCCATTGGGCTCACTGAGTGGCTGCAGAAGCTGTCGGCGTGAGCCATTGGGCTCACTGAGTGGCAGCAGTGCTGTCGGCGTGAGCCATTGGGCTCACTGAGTGGTAGCAGTGCTGTCAGCGTGAGCCATTGGGCTCACTGAGTGGTAGCAGTGCTGTCGGCGTGTGTCATTGGGCTCACTTAGTGTCTGCAGTGTTGTCGGTGCGAGCCATTGGGCTCACTGAATGGCTGCAGTGCTGTCGGCGTGAGCCATTGGGCTCTCTGAGTGGCTGCAGTGCTGTCTGCGCGAAAACCTGATTGCTGGACAGAAGAATGTTAAACATAATCTTCTCGTTGATCCAGCAAAGATATCTCTCCCTCCTTTGCATATTAAACTTGGGCTTATGAAGAATTTTGTCCAAGCAATGAACAAAGAATCGGAAGCCTTTTCTTACGTGTGACAGAAATTTCCAAGAATAAGTGATACAAAGATTAAAGAAGGTATTTTTATTGGCCCACAGATCAGAGATATAATGAATGACAGTAGCTTTGATGGTCTTTTACAAGTGGCATGGAGAGCCTTTAAAGATGTGACCTTCAACTTCCTTGGCAGCAGCAGGGCACCGAACTTTGAACAACTTGTGGACAACATGCTGACAGCATATCATTTGATGAAATGCAATATGTCGCTGAAAATGCATTTTCTATATTCTCACTCAGACTTTTTTCCAGCCAATCTTGGTGCCATTAGCGATGAACACGGTGAAAGATTTCACCAAGACATTGCGCTGATGGAGAAAATGTACCAGGGAAAGTGGAGTATGTCAGTGCTGGCTGACTATTGCTGGAATCTTATTCGAGAAGCATCTGACACGGATATTAGACAAAAGTCATCTGCAAAACACTTTTCAACAATTTCTTTTGCTACTGACATCGATGCACATGTATGTAGTGTCTCGGACGTCATAATGTAGACTATAAACTGTTGTTTCTTAAAAACCTTACGTGATACAGACTTTTGGAGCACATATTCGTGTTGAGCATTTCGAAATCTATAAGATACAATAACATTTTCTCAGGGGACAAGAACTTCACTGAAATTTGTTGCGCAGTGAATCGTTATTTCGTGTGTAAACAGCTGACATGATATTCTATGCACACTGAATGATCGACTTGTGTAATCAGGCCATTTAATTGAACATTCTCAAAATGCAAGCAATCTATCACAGTGGCTTATGGTGGATGATAAATCTAGTTCCTTCTTGAGACTATAGTCTAAGGGGTATGTTTCCACAGTCAGTATTGGCAGTGCTTTGG